>VWZU01003218.1:1312831-1354454 GCA_013397095.1 Sterrhoptilus dennistouni | reverse complement strand
TGAAGAAAATAGAACTTACATGGATAAGAGTTTTGTGGATGCTGAATTAGAAAATTCAATGGACCAGATCTAGAGTAGGATTCATAGAATCATATGATACCAGGTTAGAAGGAAACTTCCAGGATCTTGTAGTCCAACCTCTCTTGGCAAAAGCACCTCTAAGACAAGGTGGCCCAGCACCATGTTCAGCTGAGTCTTATAGGTGCCCAGTACTGGGGTGTATATAGGTGTTCACCACTTCCCTGTAGAGATTATTCCAGTGGGTGAATGTTCTGATTGTGAATGATGTTCCTCTTGTGTCCAACTAGAATCTCTCCAGTAATGACTTGTACTCATCACCCCTCATCTTTTCCATGTGACTCGTAAAAAGGGAGTCTCCGTTTTCTTTCTAGCTACACTTTAGATACTGAAAGATGGTGATGAGGTGTCCCCTAAAACCTCTTCTCAAGGCTGAACAAGTGCAGTTTTCATGATCTGATAGATCTTGTTACCAACCTCTCACAGCATTAAACTCTTGCTAAGAATTGGAAATCTGTTTCATAGAAAACCCTTTGCCTGAGTGACTTCCACACTACTGTCCATGTACCATTGATTGGAAGGCTCATACCTGTCTGTGAGTAATTCACAGGTTTAGCAAACTTTGAACTGAAGGTCTTAATTTTATCAGACCTCCAATTAAAAGTTTGCTAAACCTGTATGTTTTTTCAGTGGAGGGTTGTCTGTAAGGAAGACCGTGGCTCACAGCAGTTTGGCCAAAATATTTGCAGGTTACTGATCATGACTGTTCCATGTTTTGGGTTTTTTTCCCCCATGAAGCCATAAAGGCTGTCAGTGACTAAAGGAGACGTGGCTGTTACAAAAATAGTCACTACAGTGCTTATATCAAGTTCTCTAAGGAGCAGAGTCTCACCTAATAGACCTGTGTTGATCAATACCTTCAAATCACTGGGTGTGAATGCTGGCACTACTGAAAGAAGCGTCTGAGAGAAATAAACTCGATTACAGCACGAATCGTGAATTAAAAGCAAGGTTAGGAAGATACAGAGCTTCATGAACAAAGCGCACACAAATTTCCATCCCCACTAATCCCCATCCCCTTTACTAAACATCCTGATCCTAAGCAGACATCATCTTCACATTTCTGCAGCAAGTGTTGTCTTTTTTGCACAGAGCGTCTCCAAGCTGCCAGTTAGGGATTCTCAGTGGACTAGTCTTTTCCAGTAACCCAGCAGTTGAGGAAGAGCCCAGTTCTGTTGTTGAGGGGTGGTTTTTGTGTCATAGTCTTCACAGGCTTATTTCATCTTGCCATTCTGTAAGAAGTGCTTCTAGATTGCTATATAAAGACCCCAATAAACAGGCTTTCTCCAAAGGCTGAAATCATTCCTTTTGAACAAATGCTGTATTTGTTCAGTGTAGTGTTCTAGCTGCGTTCCTTGGTTCAGGGCACCACAGCATTCTAAGGTGCTGCATACCTGGCCTCATCCTCCCAGAACTTTAAAACATTGACCTCCTTCCAGCTCGGATAGATCTGTGAATGCTCAGCAGGGCTGCCACGTGCCTGTCGTGTGAGGAGCTAAAATGCTCTCATCTGGCTTGAGGCCTTCATCTAGCTCTTTGATTACAAGGTGCTTGCAATGGATTTAGTTGTTCATAGAGAGTATCAGTGTCCTGAAAAGTAGTGCTTTAACTTGCTCCTTCCCTTCACAAGCCAAGAGGTTCATTCACAATGTGCAAGTAAAAAGTTACACAGCAGTGGATGCCTTTTCTCACAAACATGTTGCCTACCATTAGTGTTCTTTATGTTGGGCAGTGAATAGTGATGGTAAGTGCTAGGTAACCCTCTTCTGCTCCCTAACCTAGTGTTCCTATGTAGATATTTAAATGTTGTGATTAGTTTCTTCTGTGGGGTATTAATTTCAAAATATCAAAACATTAATTGTTATTTTTTAATTACTCCCCAAACCATCAATGATATCTGCACTGTATCTTTCTAAAGAACCAAGGTCTCTGTAGCATTGCTTCATTGGTTATGTTTGTTTTTTTTCTTTATTTGCTGCTGCTATTTCACTGCCCAGTTTTATGGAACAGTGGAAGCTAAAACTAAATTTGTGAACTCAGATTAAGTGGTGGATGAAATTCTTATGATCATAATGAAATTTGCCCGAGCAAGGACATGGTAAGAATTGTAGCTATTTGGCTTTTAGTTCTGTAGATCTCTTCAGGAATACTGCAACTTAATATAGAAGGAAAACCTATTAACTGTCATCATGAATGATCTCCTTGTATAGGTTGTGAGCTGAAGGATCTCTAACTTCATAGTGCTGTTTTATGCAGGTTTAAACAAGCTTATTTTTTTTTCTGAAAAAAAAATCTCAGGTGGTGATTTTTTTTTTGTTCTAATGTTTAACCAGCTAAATTGCCTGCTGATTTCTATTGAGATCTTAGTAGTACTAGGATTGTATAGAATGCGCACCCTAAAAGGATGCTAATTTTCAAAGGTAAATGACCTGCTCTGCATTATTATTTTAAGGAGCTTGTCACTTCAGAAACATCAGACAGAAAAAACTACATGAAGGATTGTCAAAGTGCAGATTAAAATACTGCCCGGCTTCTTTAATTTGCCTTCAAGAGTTAATGCTATTTTCCTGTTCATCTGTGTCTGTGCAAAAGCACATTGTTGCATAACACAGTAGATACAATCTCTGTGGAAGAAAAATGCTTTTGTTAAATTGTTCCTCTGGTTTTGCTTTCAGCTTAGAAGGCCATGCATAATGTAGAAATCTAGGTACAGGTTGCTGTGGAATAGATCTGTATCCTCACTGGAAAGAGCCCTGTAGTCCTGTCTCTAAGTTAAGGCTAGATTTGGAACCAAAATTTATTTTAAAAGCATAATTACACACCTTCTCTAAATCAGACATGCTATTAAATGACAAATTCTCTTTTTTTTTTTCTTTTTTTTTTTTTTTTGTTCCCTTGTGAAAGCTGAATATAGATAATTACATTTAAATAGTGTGCTGATCGTGATACAACTTTTAGCAGCCAAAGCCTGGGAGAGTTTTGAATACCTCTTATTTGATGCTGCCATTAAGCATAGATGGAGAAAAAGCGGGAGTGTACATTGAAGGATTGTACTTCTTAGCCTTACACTGGTTTGCCAAGAAAATGGCACCTCTCTGGTGCTTGCCAGAAGCATGTGCCAAATTCATAGACAAGCTGTATGTATGTCAAGTGCCTGCTCTTCTTCTGTCTTCCTTTTGAAATAATAATGAACACAAATTAGCACAGGCACTTGAAATTCACTTGGGCTTCTTGACCCTTAAACAGACTTCAACAACCTTACATAGCTCTAGCCCATAAGCCATAGACACACTGATTTTTAATTCATGCTGATGTACCACATAATTTCTGTACTTTTCCTCCCAAACCCTTGAGAACAGTGGCATTATGTAATACTGGATTTCACTGAATTATTATGGAACACAAATTTGGATTACATTTGTGAACTCATCAGTAACTTTTTAGGATTTTTTTTTTCAATTACATAGATTTGACAGTTATCTTCAGAAACTTGTGGGATAACATTTGCTATATATAGCGTGGAAATGGAAAATTTAACATAAATTGGATTGTGGAGTTAAAGGAGTATTCTGGTAAATTTCTGAAAACACAGATAGTGATTCTTTCTGTACCTGTTAAATTATAATGTTCTCATCATTGAATCATTAAGGTTGGAAAAGTCCTCTATGATCATCAAGTCCAACCATTAACCAAACATCACCATGTTTTCCACTAAAATGTGACCCTAAGTGACATGTCTACGCGTCTTTCGAACTTTTCCAGGGGTGGTGATTGACCACTTCCCTGGACAGCCTGTTCCAATGCCTGACCACCCTTTCAGTGAAAAAAGTATTCCTAATATCCAGTCTAAACCACTCCTGGTGCAAGTTGAGATAATTTCCTCTCATCCTGTCACTTGGGAGAAGAGAACAACCGCTGCCTGCCTACACCCTCCTTTCAGGCAATTTAGATTGATAAAGATCCCCCTGAGCTTCCTTTTCTCCAGGCTAAACACCCCAAACTCCCTCAGCCACTCCTTATGGACTGGTGCTCCAGACCCTGCCTGAGCTCCGTTGCCCTTCTCTGGACACGCTCCAGCACCTCAATGCCCTTGCCATGAGGGGCTCAAAACTGAACACAGGATTTGCTGCAGCCTCACCAGTCCTCAGTACAGGGTGACAATCCCTGCCCTGATCCTTCTGGCCACACCATTGTTGATACAGGCCAGGATGCCTTCTTGGCCACCTGGGCACTCTCTGGATCACGTTCAGCAGATATTGACCAGCATCCCTTGGTCCTTGTCCACTGAGCAGCTTTCCAGCCACTTTTCCTCCAGCCTGTAGCATTGCATGGGGTTGTTCTGATGCAAATTCAGGACCCAGCACTTGGCCTTGTTGAACCTGTCCTTGGCATCTTCTGTTCTCCTTCTGCATTCCTTGGATACTTAGTCTACCCCTTAAGTTCAATACAAAGTATTCATTAACAATACAGGCATATCTTGATAGACTGGCTAAAATCCAAGATAACAACTCTACCATCCTCATCCTCTGTAATTTCTTAAGTACTTACAAATAATTTTCAGCACAACTTTTTGTGAGTGGAGGGAAAGAGACAAAATTCTAAGATATCCACATTTATAGACATTTATGAAACTAAGAATCTGAGGAAATAAAAGATGCTGTGTGAAAATCCCCTGGGGTATGATGCAAACTCTAACCCATTATCAGTCATATTGACTCTACATGGGAGGAAAGGTAAAGCACAGCTTGGAGGGATTTCTGATGGAATAGTATCTTATCAGTTACCAAGGAATCCAATCTTGCAACAGCAGGTTTCATTAATCCTTATTCTCTCAGAGCTTCTTTCTTCTGTTTGCTGGTTCAGTTGTCAGAAGCAGTGAGGTCTGCAGCCCTCTTGTTTCACTTTAATTCCACGTAGCAGAGTACTGGTTTTGCAATTTTTGAAAAAAATTTAATTTGTAGAATTAGCAGGATTGTGACCGCAATTTTTAATGCAGGAATACCTGTTAATACAATTATTTAGGAAATTCAAATTATATTTCACAGAGTAATTAGCAAATTACCCTCCTTCCACAGAGACTGAAGGAGGGGAAAAAGGATTTTTTTTGAAATGAATGTTAATTCTTTTATGACTGGTTCAGTGAATAAGCACAAACTGCTGGGCACTGAGCCATTCATTGGAAGGGGAGCTCTTGGGTGATGTCAGTGGAGTTCTGTATTTATGGAGTAATGTCTCAAGATAATGCCAATACAAAACAGAATGGTATTTGATATTTAGGAGGAGACACAGACAGGAAAATTTGGAAGTGTCATAAATGTATGTTTGATAACATTCTTTTTGGATCAGAATGTTGTTAGTAATTCCATATTGAGCATACAGAAAATGAGTATTTAAAAATAAGTTCTCTACAAGTACATTTTTCCATGGCTTTATAGCTTATTTCATAGCTAAAACCAAATAGGCTTGAGATTTCTCCTGGTGTTCTCCATTTTTATGGAATGTTTCAAGGGCAGTATAATCTCACAGAAGCATATTCTGTGGAGTGCAGTTTGTACGTTGAGGGAATTTCTCATGGAATACAACCTGGATTATTTTGCAAGTCTTACAGCCCTGTAGCTTGTTCCACCTCAGTCATAGTCTTCTCTGGTTATTCTGGGCCTGATGCACTCATGCACCTTTCAAAGAAGAAAAGAAAACAACTCTGTGGGGTTTTTTTCTGTGCTAAAAATAAATTTATGTCTTCACAGGGGTGATAGCTATGGTGACTTTAGACTGGTCCTACACTAATACGAAATCCAAGCCTGTATATTGATTGCTTTCATGGATTGCACTTCCTTTACTACAAGTCAGTTGCAATAAAAAGCATGCACAAATATAAGTGAATTCTGCTTAAAATCTTCTAAGTCTCTGATTTTGGTGAATACTATTCGGTGAATGGTTCAGATAAGTCTGAAAACTTGTGCTGTTTTCTTATAAAAACTGTCCTCATGGTTTCCCTTCACCTTTGCAAGTTGCGTGCTGCGCTGCACGGTTGATATATTTGGCACTGCAGTGTCTGCACCTTGGGCAAAGAACAAATGGTAGGCTTCTCACTTGCTTCAATATTCTTGCAGTGTTTCGATAACAGGGCAGTTCAGGGGAAGAAATGCTCGTGGTCTCATTCTGATAAAAGCTTTTATTACTGAACAGAGGCACTGTGCTATTTTGTGTCTGTCTGGCAGGCTTTCAGTCATGCTGACCTCTTTTCCCACCCTAGGTGGCGTTGTTAGGTTTTGTGGGTTGATTTGTTTTGGTTGTTGGTTTGTTGGAGTTTTTGTTTCTTCGTTAGTTTGGTTTTTTTAAGCAGTTTCCTGTTTCATAGTGGTTGATCATAAGAGTAAAATTAGCCTGTCAGCCATTCAGTGTTTGGCATGGGACACCAAAGCTTGATAGCAGTGAACTTCTTTTCAAGTCAGTCAGTCTTGCAATGATACTTGATATAGTTATATTCAGGCTAAATAAATTATGGTGTAGAACTCTTTTCTTGGCCTCTCACATCGTATGTACACCCTCATACAGCTGACTGAATGTGGGGAGGTGAGGAATGGAATGAAGATGAGGAGTGAGCAGGGTTTGTAAAGTTATTCAGAGGTGAGGGTGGAGGATTGTCTGTTGTCTTTTTTCTAATCTATTTTTAAAATAAAAAGCATTTATAAAAAACGAGGAGTTTTTTTGTTTATTTGAAGAGAGAAAGCTGAACCTTTTGCTGCTGTTAATGTTTGTAATGACTTCAAGAGCTGCTTCAGTGTCCAGCACCTACAGTAGGAACTGATGAAAAAGATTTGTGCATTCTATGCAAATGTGAAGTTTTGGCTACTTTAGTAATAACAGCTGAAGCTTCTCTCTGTTGGCAGCTGTGAGTTACTGCCTGTATGGCCATGTCTTCTGTCTGCAATGTGCAAAACCAGAGAAATTCTGCTTAGAAATGAAGGAAGCATACAGCCGTGGGGATGCTGCTTTGGTTTAGTAGTTCTGTAGTGTTTCTTTTCTTTAGCATACTCCTCTAGCAGAAAGCTTCCCTGATTCCCCTATGACACAGAAACATAAAACGTGAGGAAAGCATGGTTGCCTAGCATTTTGCAGGAAACCTTAGACAGATACACATGAAACTACAGTAAAAGCAAAGTGATCAGTGAGGGAAAGTGCTCCTCTCCATACTCTTTAACATTTTATAAGTTAAGAAAATAAAATTCCAACAGCTTAGATCTGTAGCATATAATGCAGCAGAGAGGCAAATCTTTCTCTTACCAAGATTGAAATAGCATCTTGTATTCCTTGTATCTTTGTCAGATCTTGCATTAATGCACAGCATCACTTTATTCCCTAATGGCACAAGAAATAATTGTTTTCTAATGAAAAGAAGTTCTGAATTTATACCTAGCTTACAGAGCACTGCTTTCAAACCTCTGTATTCTAGCTATTCTGCTTGCTCTGGTAGCATGTTTCCACTCATTTCAGAAGCATTATGGTAATGTATTTGCTTTAGGCAAACTACCACACCTATATAAATTAGGTGAGCCCAAAGAGGACTGTATACAATGCCAAAACCAATAATAACAGAAAAGAAAATATACCAAACATAACTGTGTGTGTATATGAACACAGGGTTCTGCATGCAAAAGCATTATCAATTTGTACTTTCTTACTTGTTACACTCTGCTTTTTGTAGAGAATAACTTTGTTCCACCCCCTACCTACCTCCTACATCTCAGCTAATATTAAAAGCAGAGACAACTCTATAAAGAAATTATGTTGCTGAGGTCATTGCTTTTATAAAGTACTCACTATCACTTTATGAAGCATGGAAAATGAAGTTGGTTCAAATACTGTTGAACACAGATGGCATAAAATACACACAGTGTTTTTGCTTTCTACTATGTTTCTTCTCTAATTTCTCCAAATTTTGAGACTGGCTAACCAGTAAAAGAAGATGCATCAATCTACCCTGTAATGGGAATCTTCTAGTTCTGTTCCTAATCCATAACATCATCTGTTTTTCTGGTGGTGCAAGTGGTGAACTTTTGTTTTTCTTTTTTTCCTCCCATCCAGGTACTGCTATGTGGATATTTGTTAGCAATGACTGATGTGGAATCTACATATGCAGACTTTATTGCTTCAGGAAGAACAGGTAGAAGAAATGCATTACATGACATCCTTGTGTCCTCTCCGGGTGGGAACTCTAGTGAACTAGCCTTAAAGTTATCAGAGCTCGATATAAACAAAACAGGTGAGTTATGGTTTTGGGCTTTTATTATATTTACTTAAAAATAAAATGAGAACCAGTACACAAAGCATCGTTTATGTGCCCACATTATTCCCTTGCCCTCAGTAGCAGAAATATTTTTTGTCTAATCAGCATGGGTTGATTAGACTGCATCTGCAGTAAGAATCATGGATTTCATAAATGGAAAGGGTGGGTATTTGCAAGTACAACACATCGCTGAAAAAAGAAAAGTTGTTCTGCAGTGAGCGCCTAGTGGCAGGGTCCAAACCAGAATAAATTTTATGAAAAGTAGAATATAAGGAAAAAAATAAGGAAAGTCTTTATTAAAACCCAAGTCTGCATAATATCCTTTAATGGAAGCTCTATGATTTGGAGCTTGTAGGAGAAGCCATGCGTCTGCTGAAAGGTTGTTGTGAAATTAACTTTTTTTTCAGCTGCCAAAGGGCAGAGCAATAGGAATGCATTGTTTGTTTTACCTGGATCTTTGTTTCTGAGTAAATTGTCTCTTTCTCTTTATTGCTGATACCTGTCCTTCTTTTAAGGTGATAAACAGTATTGCAATCCTAAATCTTCGATATTACCAACATTTTTAAATGCTTGTGCATATTCAGTTGAGAGGAAGGAGGGGAGAGTGAGCCTTGCTTTAAATAAAAATAGTAATATGACTGGGTATTTATTTTTATGTTAGATGAGTAGTGGCTAATGAATGGCTCTTACAGAGATTAGAAAGTTCCCTTTTCAGATTTTAGGGAAGGCATAATTTTGCTTCTTTTACTAATAGCAAAAGAAAATAAATGCAGCAAAGAAGAAACTCTTGATAAGCAGCTGCCCTGTTAGTGCACATACTTTTCTCAGAGATAAAGACAAGAGTTCTGAGAGGCAATCTCTTGACAAGACAGTCACATGTGGGCAGCATGGTGTTGAGGTGGTTGTAGTGCTGTTTTGAAGGAGGGCTTCTTGTTTTGGCTTCTGGACTAATGTATATCTTAAATCATTCCTTTTGCAGTTGCCAGTTTGGGACCTGTAGATTCTAGATGCATGCAATTCTAGCTGGGCAGGGCCTTTAGTTTATTTCTATTTAAAAAAAAATGCTTTATAAGTATATGTGTAGGTGTGTCTTTTTATTTTAGTGGGGACAGGTGTAAAATGTTGGAAAAATGGAAAGTAGGTGCCGTTTGAAAGGCATAATCCCAACGTTCCTTTGTGCTTTAATTTTCTTCAGTCTGATTTGCACTTATCAAAACTGTATTTGATCTTGTCCATTTAGAAGATTAAAAAAATCCCTATTTTTAAGTTAAACAGTGGAGTCGTTGTAAGCCAGAAATGTGTTTTCAGGTGTCTCTTCAGTTCTTCTTGGTGATGCCTTTTGAAGCCTGGGTAACTTAATCAATGCAGAAAAGTATACAGAGCTTCTCATAAAATTACCTTAGATAGTAGAAACACAGAAATGTCTGCATACTTCTTCAGAAGGCTATACAGTTTCCATTAGATAAAATAAAAATACATTTTAATTCTGTATTATGAGTACAACTAGGGGCCTAGTAAAAGCCTACTGGAAAAGGCATTGTCTTAGCATTCATGTAAGTATTAGTGTGTTATCACGTCATGTCATTCCAAATCAAGAGAGGCTAAAAAGTATTTTGCATATAAAATCCCAGTTCAGAATATATTAATACTTGTAGGATGCATGTGTGGATCACACCTGACAGGATTAAGAAAAAAACACGTTAGGGGGCTATATCTTATTTCTTTCAAGGTGCACGTCAAACAATTTATGCTAAGTACAGCTTAATTATATAAATAAAGACATCAAATTTCATTTTTTCCTTTTATTCCTATTTATTCCATCTATTCCAGATGTTTACATCTGCATGCATTTTCTTGCAAAACTCAAGTGTATTTGCTTTCAACTGCATGGAGTAATGGCAGAGCAGGATAATGCAGATGTTAAAGGAAAAGAAAGGTGGTTATAAAACATATGTAAATTAAACTATCCAAGCATGTTTAGCACATTCACTTTGAAAAGCCTGCAGATTTGTTTCTGTAAAAAAACAGAACGGCTTTTAACAGCACTAGACTTGTTCAAAGACAATGTGTTTTTCTCTTACTCAGTAGCTGATACCTGAAGTGAGTGTTGGTTAATCCCCTCATCAATGAGCCAACAACAGATAATCAGGAGTTTACTGCATAATTATGTGTAATAAGTATAATTACTGTATGATAATCTCCCTTCAAAACAACTGTCCCAGTTTTCTTTGCCCATAGCAAGCTAACAACCTGTTATTATCTATGGAATGGATATATTTAGCAAACCCAAAAATAGAGGTTCCAAAGACTGTGTCAACACATTTTGTCTAAATTAAGTAAAAGCAACACTGTGTACATCTGATAGATAGAAAACTGGAGGAGAAGTCTTAAGACAGAAGCAAAAGAAAGATCTTTAGCAGGGAAATCAGCAGGTTGTTCTCTGGCTCAACACTCTCAAGGTAACTAGTGCAATCCAAGAAACTTCATCATCTTGCGGGTCGTAACTAAATGAAGTAGTGAGGAAAAAGTACAATGAGGAATGAGGACAAGTCTCTGCAGATCTAATCTCTAAAACAAACTGCTGGTTTTCTAGGTGCTAGAGGACACGGAAGTGAGAAGGACATTTCCTTTTAAAAGTTGTGGATGCTTGGTCCAAGCACCTGCAAGTAATAGGGGTAATGGGGTGTTGAAGACATATGGAACTGGAATGAAGAACTAACTGTAAAAATTAATGATGGAAAGTAATTGATTTTAGTCCATGGTAGAAATGTTTCGGGTGTAAGCAGGGGGAATAGTGATAGACACTGTAGAGTCAGAAATGTTACAGGAAGAAAATTGAGTTAAAAGCTGCACATTAGCAGGACTGGTAACTGTAGCCAGCTGACCAACTCACACAACTGTATTGTGGTTTAGAGTAATTGTATTATTTGGATTTGTTTCTTTTTTCTAATACTGCCTGCTGGTTTCAAAATGCTGTGTAAAAATTACAGTCCTGCTTTTGAGAGTTTCTAGCCATCAGATTTTAAAGAAAGAATAGCAATGTGCTTAGCAGTTTTGGGATTCTCAGAACTTAAAAGCAAATTTATCTCTGTAAATATATTTTAAAGCCTTTAATCGGAGAGCCCTGCCAGTAGAAAGAAAAAACTGGTACCTAGATAGTGTATTATAGATTAAATAGATTTAGATTAGTGAGTTTTTTCAGCAAGTTGAGAAGAAACTTTCAATAAGTGGTGTATTGGAACTTAGTGCTCTTTCCCTGGATCTCTGTGCTCTGTGTTTAACATTAAGATAGTGAAATGATTAGGCTTTTTGTCCAGGAGTGATTTTTCTTTTAAACACCAATACCTTGCAAGATTGTTTTTTGCTCTTCAGTTTTGGGATTTTTTTCCCTATTCTCTTAGTTAATAAGATTTCCACCAGGAAAATTTGGCTTGCCCACCTAGTCGTAGTCAGAATTAATGGAGGGCAGAGCAGGCAAAAAAGAGACAAAACCCTGAAATTACACTCATCGCAATATCAGAAAAAATGTGGGCGGTTTGTAGAAAGTGTTTGGACAACTGGGGTAAAAGGGATTTCTGTCCAATAGTAAATAATCACACATAGAGCTGCCCTGATGGAATCCTTTCCAATGTGAGAAAGTGAAGAAGAGTTTTCTGAAAAAGTGCCATGCAAAACAGTTGTGTACTCAATTACTACTCAACCCATAATGAACAGAACTGACTTCACTGTTTAATAGGTAATCAACTTTCCACACAACTTTTCATCAGCTTGAATGTGAGAATTCACAGTAGTACTCTTTCAGGCATTTTCCTGCAAGGCAAAGAACTTTTTTCCACTACCAGTGTGCCCTTTCTTCTGCACAGAAAAGAGAAGGCGTTTGTGATGCTTGTTTCTATAAAGAGAAATAAATCTGCAGATGCACTGTGTGATCTGAAATGAGGAAACAATAAATATCTGCATTGAGAGCCCGTGCTGTCATTCTAAAATGGTTATAGATAATCTATATAGATAATCTTCTTTAATCTATAGATTATAGATTAAAATTAAGCTTTATGTAAATAACCTGCTACATCTATGTAGACCTCCATACAACCTAGCCATGGCATTTTTTTTTCCTTAATTTATTAAGCCATTTCAGTACAAATTACTCAGAATCCTTGCAACATGCAGGAGACAATGTATGTCTTAACATTATTCCTTGTTGTGCATCTGTACCTGATCAGTCCAGTCTTGTGTCTTACTTGCATTTACCTTCCTGTTGCCTGAATCTGTGAGGTCTTTAATTCTTATGTGAAATACAGTACTTTGCATATAGATAGTAAAAGCATTTGACAATACTTTTCTTAGGCTTCTTTAGACAGACTGTGAGTTGCCTGCTCACTGTAGGATATGATCTGTTCCTCAGGTCATTCTGTGGTTTGCAGTGAGACAGCTGGACAGTTTGCAGTGGACATGATGCTGAAAATGAATGCACAGAACTAAAGCAGCTTTAACAAACCATTGCTTTTATTGAAGTTGCATCTCTTTGTCACAAACTCTGTTCAAATTGGTGCAATGAGGATTTTTTCTCTTATACTGTTACAGCATCATAGTGAAGAAATTTTCAAAAATACTCTACTGTTTTAGTTAAATTCATTAATTTTTTAGCTACCTTTGGTATTTATTTAAAGTGATACTTGTGACTTCTGCTAGGAATTTGCATCTCAAGAGACACTTTCTAAAACAAAGTATAGCTATCTCAATAGTAAAGAGTTTTATATTTTAGTTTCAGTTTCTTTTTACTTTGTTTATGATACTGATGGATGAACAATCAGGGTTCTCTTTATTTTAGAGTGGGTTACTCATCCTTTTTTCCTGTGTTTTAGAAGGAGAAGGAGATGCACAACGAAATCCAAGTGAGCAGACCGGGGAGGCCCAAGGGGAGGCAGCAAAGCAGGAAAGCTGACATCCGACTTTGACAGAGTGGAGCAGCTGCTGGATGCTTTCAGGCTGCTGGAGTGTGCTGGAACAAATTCGTTTCCATGAGCAAGCTGGTAGAAAAGAAAGTGCATGTGTCTTCACTGCTGGAACCCACTCAACACAATGCTAAAAATTTGGGTGCAAGCTGTGACAGAAGACAGAATTTTCTCTACCTCTGTCATTAGCAATGGTTGAACATGTATTGATTTTTTGGGATAGTATCATCAGATGGATCCCTTCATAATGACTACTCGATGGGAGCACTTTTAGAAAGTAGAACAGGTAAATCTTGTAGCAAATGGCCTTTGAAGCATCAGAGGATCTAATTGTGTAACTTAAGCAAGGCTTGTGTGATCCTCAGAGTTTAAAATTCTCTGGCCAAAGTGTTTGCCCATTATAAGAACTGTAAAGAAAGCACTGTTTTTAGAACTTTGCATCTGTTTTACAGCTCTGTTATTTACAATGGTTTTTGTATTGTACGACTTAGATGCTCCACACTGCCCCTTCTCAACTGCTTATGAAGAATATTTCTGTTACTGTGAATTTTTCTACCACACGTTTTGAAAGGGCTGGGTTTTTTTGCATAAGGTGGTGATGTGCACATGATAGATCTGAACGTCAACCGCTAAATTGATTATGCCTAAACCTAAATGACTCAGCAACACTCTAATTTGTTACTAGATGAGCCTTCAAAACGATTTGTTAATGTGAATACTTGAGCGTGTGTTGTGTCCTTGGTACAGTTTTGCCACTCGCCTGTAGTTAGTTGCATATCAGAGACTCAAATTGAATCTTTTATGTTATTCTTCTTCCCCATTTTTCTAATTTTGGTCCCAATTTCGTAATCTTTCTCTGAGATATTTTTTTAAAATGTTATTCCAAGTATTTTATTGTTATGGTAGTTTTAAGAATACATTTATAACCTTATATGGGTTAAAATTCAAACTAATTCCATGGTGCTAGAGGTTTTCCTGATTCACATTGTAAAAGATAGGCCTTGTTTACACATGGGAAAATAACTGGCATAGGTTATTGCCAAGTATGTATTCTGAAAATGAGTTTTAGAATGCAGTGCAGTCCAGTGAGTGGCTCCTGGGCTGGATCCAGCAAGGGGTTTGATTTTTACTGTTCCTTGCCTTTGCCTCAGTTGATCAGGCTGTTGAGTTTTGAACTGGCTGTTGAGGCACAGCTAGTAACCTGCTGCTGATGCACCAGAACAGCCAAGTGTGAGTGTCTGCTGAAGTAGCCTTGTGACTTGGAGTTGGAAAGGGAGGTGAGAGACTTGGCATCTAGCACCCAAAGACTAGATTTTTTCCCATTTCATCTATTCCAAAATGACAGTCCAAACTGGGCCTTCATCAAAATACCAGGATAGCTTGTCCATCCAGGACATCACTTAAAATGTCTACAAATGAATAACCTGTTCTGCAGTAACTATTGCTGATGGATTTGTTTTTCCCCCTCATCCTGCCCCAATAGACAAGGCCATACATGAGGCTGAATGCTGCAAAATGGGGCAGCCACACCTCTGTGTGACTAAGGTGAGTGAAGAGAGTGACTGATAGTAAACCATGGCAATCACACAAGCACCAATCACAAGGTCAGATGATTTGTTTTCTTTTATTAATAGGAGGTGATGTCACTTTATATATAGTATATATATATTATATATATTTTTGTGTTGTTGGTTTCAAATGTTATGCACTTTTTAATGTTTGTAAACTTTTACTAATGAATAGTGTGATTGCTTCCTGAATATATTAATCATCAGTTAACAAAACATCTTTGTGGCCACAGCTGTTTGTTTCTACCATATGTATCATAGTACTTGTCACCTGAAAATCTTTTGTGAGATTTGTGGAGGAAAAAACCCACTTCTGAACAGTATTATGAGATCATTTATTAGTGTTAATAAAAAACAAGCCAGCCATATGCTTGTGGCTCATGCGTGTAATATTAACTCTCACCTTTTAGTGTTTGGAAGCTGAATGCCTTGCTGTCTTATTAGCTGTCAAATGCCCTATCTTCTTGGTAAGAGAAGTAGTCCATTTGCTTTGGAAATACTGTTATCCTTAAACAATTTTTATTCATTTGTTTCACTTGGTGTTTCTTTCAAACTTAACGCATTTTAATTGACTTTTTTTTTAAATTATTTCTCCCCCTCTTCACTCTTGCATCAAGTCTTCAAGCTGAACTGGTTGCCCTTTGTCATGGACTAATTACTGTCAATGTAGCACAAATGCCAGAAGGAAATGGGATTCTAAAGGGTTTTTTATAGTGTTACTTTATTGATGATCCATGAAACATCATCAGTAAAATGTTGCAGAAAAGGTAATAGTGAAACAAGTATTTACAGTATATTAAAGTGATGGTTTTCCGTATTTTCCTTCACTGCTTTTCTTTATTTCAGTATACTTTCCTTCTTAATTCTTTTGTGTTGTTAAATAAAATTAATTTCAGCCTTTCCTCTCTGTTTTGTACCCGTTTCTTCTGTATTTCTTTTTTGCTCTTGTTTTTAAACAAATTATGGAGGTTTTTGCTGGTTTTTGAAACACATCTCTTTGTGATGGAAAATAGCATTGTTAATTTTAGTGGAGTAAAAGGCTATTTATGTTCCTCTTCCCCCAAAAGTGTATGAGTGCTTGATTTATCACTTGAACTGTGCTTGGTGTCTTAATTTTGGATATTTCTGTAGCTTCTATAAGCAGGCCTCACTTAATGTAGACATGCAGTTAGTCTGTGCCAAGTCACAGCTCTCTTTCTTGAGTATTATTGTTACCAAAGCAATTACAGAAGAGCTGCTTTAAATATATTCACACCTTTACTTCTGTGTACTTGTATCATATAACAGGGACACTGAAGGCAGGTCCAGACTTTGACTGGGCTATTTTTGCTTTTGTTAGTTATCTTTTCAGTTAACCTGACATCCTGGCTTCTCTTCCAATATCATCTTTCTGTTTTATTGTGTTCATGATAGTTAATTTTCTGTTTAATCCATGCTTATCTTAGAAAGATCTTCTCAAAAAGCTATATATAGACAACAAAGTCAGGTCTGGAATATCAGCATAATAGAATGCTCCTTAGATTTGGCTTTGGTGGGTTTGTTGTTTCATTTTTTGTTTGTGGTTTTTGATTTTGTTTTTTTACAGTCTCTCTGCTGTTTTCAGTACTTTGGTCATTCTGAAGGACCATCACTTTAAAAGTCTCTGTACTCATGTTCTTGTTTCCCTAATAAAGTCTATGACTGTGTCCGCAAGCATTGCACTTGTGGGGTTTAGGTTCCCTGTCCATTTGAAACAAACTAAACTTTTAGCACCATAATTTGGACAGAGACACTGGTATGTATTTCTTCAACTTATTTCCATTAATATTGGCCATGTGCTTCAAAAAGTGTGTGTTAAAAGACAGCAGCAAGCACACGTTTGCTACTTCATCTAACCATCATTTTAGAGCCAAAAGTTCACCATGATCATTGGTAACACAATTACTGAATGTGAAAAAATGTCACTATACTTGGTCCACATCTGTGAAATTTCTCTTGCATTTTTTTTCCAAAATTTTGAAATGGGAAAAGGTATATCCTCATAGGAGTGCAAATGGATAGTTAATTATCTGGTGCCCAGAAGGAGCAACTTCCAAAGGGGTTAAGATGGAATTTCTACAGTATGAATGCCTTTTTCAGTTAAATTGGAGAATTTTGGGTGATCTTAACATTTGTATTTTATGTTTCAGAAACATCACTGGATTTTGTTCAGAGGAAAGACTGAGAGCAGCTGTTTAGACTGAGCACAGTATAGTAACCTCAGCTTTGATAGTCTGCCTTACCCCAGCAGTATTCCTATGTTGAACTGCTGTATTTTTGTCAACTTGTTACTTTGTTTTTGCTCTGCATCTCTTTCTGGATGGCTTATTTTCTGTCCTGTGGTTCCCTGATGTAAAATAATGCCCTAGAAATACATGGAATGCTCTATTACTGTATTTGACTGACTAAAGTCTTGTAGTGGAAAGATTATTTCACCTAATTTTTTTGGTCAATGCACAGAGTGGGATCTGTTTCAAAGTTCTTTTCAGGAGAGAAGCAATAGAGCCAGGAGGGAAGTGTGAATTCAAGAAGATAGGCCAGCAATATAAGAAGGATATTTTTTCTTAATAGTAAGGCAGGTGGGCCCAGTGCACAAAATGACTTCTTCCATCATATGATAAACAGGATGTGTTGATAATAGCTGAAAAGAAAAAAAATAGTTCAACTTCAGATGGTATTTTAATTTCAGAACCAACTTCAGGTTCTCAGCAGTAGTCTAGAACAGAACCATCAACAAATCTGTGGCACGTACCCTTGAGACCAATCCTAGTATCACCAGGTTCTAAGAAATCAAAGATAGCTCTTGTTCTCTAACATAGAACACAAAATGCACTTAAAAAGCAGAAACACTTAACAGATAAGAAAATTAGCGAAATAAAGGTAGTGGCAGGACATTCTCACTGATTACTACATCTTCTGGCTGAACTAATTTTTTTCCTGCAAGAGAGTAGAGACAGAAATGACAGAAATTACCTATGTGGATGAGTGTTAACGATCTCATAGTGAGTTAACAAAATATGAACAAGTTTTAAAGCAGAGTCAAGCAGTGCAGGACTTCACATTCTATCCTTTTACATTGATTTTTGCATTATGGCTTTGGAGTTGCTGATGTTTTAGGGTGGAGGACAGGACAGACTTGCCAACACATGACGTGTATATAAATGATCTCTTGGTATTTTCAGGCAACACATGCTCCAGTGCCCTGAAAAAAAAATGCTTATAAAAAGATCAGTGCTAGTGATTACTTGCTTAGGAGTTCTTAAGGTAAGCTTTTAGCAAATTAGCCATCAGTATACATTTTCAATCCTGTTTGCTGTTAGGAAATGCTCTGGTGCTGATCCATGAGTGCAGTGTGATTGCAAGTAGCTTTACAAAAGTTCAACTGAGGCAGATGATCTTGAGTGCTCCCAAAATGTCTGAGGCAAAAACATTTATAAAAAATCCACATCACCTTCTTTCAATAGCAGAGACAGATAAGTGGTTTGTATTTGCTAAATAATAAACCTATTTTATCAGTTGTTAATCAGTTAATGCTTAAATCTAGTTTGAATAAAAAAAACCTTTGCAACCTGAAAAATTAATCAGGTATCTTCATACAAAAGAATGAGAGATGAATTTTTAAAAAAAAAAAAGGTTGGTTGGCAGTAATTCATAGGAAATGGTAATTATATCACCTACAAGAAGTATGGGAGATTCTTGTTGAAATTGGATCTTGAGCAACTCTGCATGTGAGTTGATCTATTCTACATCTGGTTTGTTGCATTAGCATGTAAATTATGTCTCATTGTGGTAATCAAACATGGATATTGCAAACAGATACACAAAACAATTTTTAAGTATGAACCAGGCTTCCAAGGCAGCAAAGAAAACATGATATTTTTGAACATACAGCATGCTAACGGATCCATTTCATTACTCATATATTTTTATTTGCAGGTTCTTCTTTTCAATAAAAGAAAAACAACACATCATTGTGCTAAGAAATTCAGTATTAGAATGTGCACATCAGCAAAACCATGCATTTTTCTTAATAGAATTCAGTTATTATTAGGGTCCTCAAGTGGCAAGTATCTAGCCAATGTGTATTAGCCATGTCTTTGATGTGGGAATCTAACCATTAGGTTTCAGTGAAATTTTACTCTGTTTCCTACTAGTTCAGTCAGCTCACTTGCCTGTAAAATGTCTTCTGTTATCCATGTTCTTTCCAGTTCAGTGAGTAGCTGGCTGTTGATGCAAGAACGCACATACTGTAGTGATATGTATCTGCTGCTTTAATATTTCTATCAATAGAACAGAATACAGATGAGTCCTTGGGGGTCAGGATCTACTTTAAAACGTCCTGGGAATGCCATCACTTGTGGGAATCCAATAACTGGTCCTGGAAGAGGCTATGCTTGGTTTTTGGTGGAATGGTATTATAGTTACACATGAATATAAAACACCAGCACTATGCATAAATTTGGGGAGGGAGGGGGCCTTTAAGCTTGGAGTGTTACACAGGTGGCCTGAAAACCATATCCTCACAGAAATGTGGCTACTAAATTAGATCTGGCGAACTTTAAAAGCTTTTAACATTTTAAGAAGTTTGGCCATAACCCATACAATACACTGTTGTATTTGGAAATGGTTTTCAGGCTAATGATTTCTTCACAACAAGGATTGCGTGCACTTCACACAAAAAACACTGGTTAGAAGGTGCAATAAAGAGTGGAAAAACTCGATCTGGCGGTACAGTCATGAAGAAAGTGTCATTCCTGCACATGACCCTCCCTCAGACACAACATCTACAGGTAATGCTTGTGATTGTTGCAACACACTGGATTTTAGTTTGGTTTGGAACAGGATTTTCAAGAGACCATGTGGAGTACAACTGAACCATACCTTCTATCACCAGGCATACTTTATCAATTCATTCTTTCTTCCTAGCTGATGTTCAAATGAAAATAGAATTAATATTTACTCTGATGTATACTGTTGATTATCCATGTGGTGATAAAAATGGCTCTACTTTAGGCTAAAGTGTAATAGAATTTCTTGTAGCTATTTGTAGTTTCCTGTGGATCTGTATATATTTTATGCCTGTATTTGCACTAAAACCACACTATATACTTTTTAATTAAACATTACATACCAAATGGGAATATGCAACATAAAAATACTGTGAAATATTTAGCTTTTTGAAGTCTACCCTCGTGTCCTCCTGGAAATTTTACGTTAGTACATATAAGGCACAACTTAAGTGTTTCAGTAAAAATCTTTGTTTTCACAGCCTCATCTTTGATCCTGCAATGCAGTCAAAATGTAGACTGTGTAACATCTGATTATAGTCATCACTTCCCTAGCAACAGACTGATATCCTCACTCAATACATTATACAGTATATTTCAGAGAACAGGGCATGCCAGAAGGCAAGATGGATGACTCAACAGGTCTTTTTCATCCGTAATTCTCTCATCTGTGGCAAGAATTAAGAACTCTCTGGACACAAACACAACATCCTCCTTTGTTTGGAAGTGCAAACGCCAACAGTGTAATTAATAATAATGATTCTGTAGAAACTACTACTATTATGGCATTATTATGGAGCTCTACCCCTAAAAATAAAAAAAGGCAAGCACCCCGGAAAATAACCAAAAAACGGCACACGGACACCTCCTGGTGGCACTGGGATGTATTTTTAAATAGAAAGATTCAAAATTAAACCAACCCATAGAAACAAAGATCCAAACAGCCACAATGGATCTAGGATGATTAAGGGATTGAGAAAAATCTTTGAAAATCATGAGAGCAGAGTATTGTACATAAATCTTCTGCATGGTTGAATTATGGCTTTGGCTTTTGTACTTTATTTCTTAAAACACATTATTTTTCAGAACTTCCCCAGACACTGCACCTATACCCCATAAATAAGATTTTCCTAACTACTGGAAATAAACGTGGGGTTTTAAAGTAGGCCTTGCAACGGGTTGCTGTAGATGAACTGAAATCAAAAATGTATTATTGGCTGGTCTTCATGCAAAGATGCTCTGAGGACAACCAAAAGAATCCCAGCCTATGTTCACCAGTCTGGCAACACAGACAAAATACTGTACCTTCCTGGTGACATTTACTATCAGAAAATTAACAATCTGAGTACATCAAATAGGCTATAAACTTAAATAGCCAGCATAGCAATACCAAAGAATAGTCATCTGAAATTTCTGGAAAGTTTGTACTTACTGGAATTTCCCCAAAAAAATATTCAGAACAAAACACAAAAAATGACCCAAACAAGCAAACAAAAACCCTCAGAAGCTTTATCAAGGCAAATTCAGAAGAATGGAAATTCCAAAGCATTACAGAGTGTTTATGGTAGACCTCTTTCTTTGTACTATTCCCATGATTTGTGCTAAACAACTAGGCGTTAAGACCAAAATAATGTAGGAATTTGGTGGCTATTACCATAAGTAACCCAAGATGTTATAAAGAGAAGGGGAAAACAGAGCTTTACCAGTGAGTAAACTTATTTTATACCTTCTTCCCTGATGTGTGAAAGGTGACTTAGTTGTGCAGTGGGTTCAATTTTATATCAACAATTTTTTTCTCTTTTCACTATCTGGAATATGTTCCTTCTCCAACAAGCTTTGTGACCAATCACTAAGCACTATGAAACATTTCTGCATAAGACAAAGCCACAGAGAAATTTCATTCCCTTTAAAGTAGCCTATCTATGCTTTCACAAATACAGAGCCCACAGAATATTGTAATACAAATTATGACAGGGATGGTAAGTCATTTAGCTGTGGTACGTCCAAACAGAATCATACAATGGTTTGAGCTAGAAGGAACCTTAAAGATCATCCAGCCCCCCTGCTGTGGGCATGGACACTTTCCACTAAACCAGGTTCCTCAGAGCCCCATCCTTGAATGTTCCCAAGGAGGGAGCATCCACTACTACTTTGGGTCGTAGTTCCAGCACCTTGCCACCCTCATAGTAATGAATTTCCTCAATACATAGCAAAAGTGTTACGTTTGTATCGCTCAAAAACCAGAATTTGCTCTTTCAGTACTGCAAACACAGTTCTACTGCATGCACAGCTTTCTCCCAAGGCAGCCTAAATGTACATAGCCACCTGTGAATCATATCAGTTGTGAATTCTGTTGCCTTTTTTTTGGGAACACATTCTTCCCAAAAAAAACCTTCTTGTTTTTCTTCTCCCAAAAACTTCTTGTTTTCTCAGAGCTGAAAATGATAGATCTGTCTGATGAAAGCTATTTACTTTCTATATATGTGTGTGTGTGTGTTTAAGTATTCAAGGACTGGAAAATTAGGCAGAGATTCCATACCCTCAGGCACATTGTGTGACTCTTGGGAATCGTGCTATGTAGGGCCAGGAGCTGGATTTTATGATCCTTCAGGGTGCCTTCCAGCTCAGTTTATTCTGGCATTCTGAGATTCTTTGTCAAAGGAAAACAAGTTCACATATTAAATATTTTAGAGAAAATCCACATCCTTTACTAAATAGCATTCTACCAAATTTTGGCCATAAAACATCTGACATTAATGTAAATCTCAGCACTTTGTACTCTGCTGTCCTGAAGACACTATTTTCAAGAGAAAAAATACCTTATTTATTCTACCATTCTAGTTTAACAAACCCTTGCCCTAATAAAAGTGGTTTTGCAAAACTTGCCCGCAGATCTATCAACATAAAATTTTTATCACTGTTTGACCTGCAGGGAACCCACTTTCATGTCAGCTACATGCAAGGCCAGCCAACATCTTCCCAAGACCTTCCAGCTTCTTTATGGTCCCTCCTTACTGTCTTCCATTAGATATTTAGGGGCTGCTCTCTGAAGCATTATTCTTTTTCTCTAAAATACTTCAGTGACTGCTGTTCATGTGTTGTGTGGTCAGAAAATATTTAGAGATTACTACTTTTATCTGCCATATTTAAACTGATTTTTTTTCCTCTGGTGTTTTTATTTCTTTAGGACATGTAAAACTATTCAGTAGATATTCCAGCTTCCTGAATATTTTCACAGTAACACTGAATATAAAGAATTTCAGTTAATTTCAAGCTAGGAAAAAAACAAGTAACTGCTTTGAGTTTTATGGCACAGTATATATGCAGTAATTTCTAGACTGTGGTCAGCACATTCTGCAAAAATGACACTTCAAAAAAAAGTGGATCTGATTTATACAAGTTACAGAGAAATCTCATAAAAACTCTATTCACTCAAGATAACAGATTTGGAGAAGTATAAAACTTATATGGAGATAATACTCTGACTACCAGAAGCAGATTCAGATGATAAATTTTTGGTGTTTGAGTTTCAATCACAGGGAAAATTAATGGGATATTTGTTGCCCTGAAGTTTCACCAAATAAATTGCCCCAGTTAAATCCAGAAACTCCTATCCCTCATCTAACCAATTGTACTGGTTTGGACTGAGACAGTCAAAAGAGAGAGAGGCTTCTCCAAAGGATGATTAAGGAGCATAATCTAGTTTAGGTTCTTTGAATTGTACCCTATAAAAAGTGTTTGTTGGGACTTCCTGTTTAGTTACACAGACAATTCCCTTCAGTGTCTTTAGCAGAAATATTTCTTTATACCTATGTAATGAGGAATCAGGACTCACAAACTTGTCTTTTCACCTTCACTTTCTATTAATTTTGCCTTTTCTTATGAGGTGAGATAGCAAAGGCTCATAACACAAGTGGAACAGGCATTTCAAACATATATACAAGTTTCACTATAGTCATCATTTTATTTTATGAACCACATTAACTGCATTAATGGGGTTTTGCAGATTTAGACACAAGATGATTCACAACAAGGTTGCAGTTCATAAACAAAATTATCAACTGCTCAGCATATGATGATCCACCAATCTGAAAAACCCAACTTGAACTGGAAATCAAAGCAGTACTTCAAAAGACACTAATTTGACCATTTGTGCAAGGTTCTACAGAAAAGACATCAATAACCTCAGCAACAGGCATCTGGAATTTGTTCACTTTAGCAACTGCATTGCACATAAAATGATTGACTGAGCTGACAATTAAGTGTCTTCAGTGACAACAACTACAAGTCTCCACTTTTCAGAGTCACAGAATGGGTTAGCTTGGAGGGAACCTCAGAGGATCATCCGGTCCAGCTTCCCAGCTCAAGCAGAGTCAGTGCTACTTGATGTGAAATCTTGAAAATTTATCTTTATGAAAAGCTGTGAGTTGATTTCCACCAGAGATTTTATTTTAAAGAGAGAGGATGATACAACTGTGTTTCATATTGTCTTATTTTTTTGCGCTCACCTGTAGAAGGAGATAGAAGATATATGTCTACATGGAAGATATTTCCTTTCCATCTATGCTGTGCTTTTTTCTATTTGAGTAGTGCTGCAAAGTGAATGTAGCAGAACCAGCATTACAAATGAAACCAGTAGTAATATCTGAAACTGAATATATTTAATGGAATTCAGTACAATTAAATATAATCTAATATTTTTTTATTTCATCAATATTAGTAAATTGATTTCCTTTTTTACTATTTCTGTACCATATATTGACAATTCTCTCTCCACTTTCTGAAGATATTGCTTATTTAAATCTGAGACATCTACCTTTAGTGCTTTAAAAATTAACCCATTTGGCTTGTTTAAGTCAAATATAAAGGCTTTTTGAACATTTTACATAGGAAGTATGCAATTTGAGAGAAGCATGTGCACTCTGAAGGTAACAACTTTGAGGTCATTCTGCTCTTTTGCCTAACCACAGGGAACACTTACTTAGGAAGGGATTCAGAAAGATACTGATGAGAGGCTTTTTTCATAATGTGGGGGCATACTGACTAAGAAAATCAATCTGTTCCACTACTCAGCCAGGAGCAATGTTTTTGCCCACTTAACATGTGAATGAGTTCAGAGCAGTGAAAGGTGACCTATCCTAATACTTGTTTCTTGAACCATGCAGTGCATCAATAAAATACCTGTATTTATTTTTAGACCTATATATTTTTATTTCTATCTATATCTCCATCTAATCATATGGATTAGATATAGCCATAAAGAGATACACTAGCCACAATTATATAGATACAAGTATATGGATATATAGAGATATTATAGGTATATATTACATATCTCTGTAATCTATAATGAGTAGAACAGTGCAATTTCCCAAGCAGAGAAATTGCTCAACACACCAACTATAATCACATGGAAATTCAGTTATTTTTTTCAGTTTCATCAACAGGAAAAGCAGAACTTTTTTTTCTGGAGCATTATAATACTTAGCAAGGTCAGGTAGGATAAGGTTATTTTTAATTTGTTCAAATGTCTTTGATAGTTTTTATATTCCAGTAAAGATAATACACTAAGCTTTTTGAAGACACGTTACTGGACAAGGAAGCAGTTTTTGCTTAAAAGCTTTCAGGGTGCACTTTGACAGCTTGGGCTTTGACATTTGTGATTTCTATGAACCAGTCTGCCAAGCTGCATCACAAGGAAGTACAAACGTGCTGCATATGAAGTGAAGGTGCCCCATATAACCTTGAAGCTTCACATATAGGAAAGGTTAGCCCTCTCCTTCAATTACCATCTTTCAGCCATAAGCCAATATGCTCACTTGTCCTTGGCAGAGAGCTGAAATAAACACTGGAGGGGAGTGTTCTGCACAAGGATTGTTTTTGACTAAGCTCATTGAGTGGCTCTGAATATGACAGCCACTGACTACAAGACTCAGAACTGCTCTCTAAATTCTTTATTCTTCCAGAACGTCAAGTTCCTACTCTTTTGGACAGCTATTCATCACTTTTACTAATGATCTTTTAAAGTAAAAACTCAAAACCTTAAATAAGTGTCCTAAACATAGCTCAGGGTCCAGATGCCATGTCCCTTTGTGGCTGAAGGTGAGATCTCTGCCCAGCAGATTTTTTCCTGCTGAAAGCCACAGAAGCTTTGGGGCATTTTGCTCTTTAAAGAAAGTACCTCAAGCATACATGAAAAAAACCAAGGCCAGATGATCACGACAATACACTGTGTCTCAATCTAACAGTCAATCTTCCTAGGACACCACTTTATTTTGGATGTAGCAGTAGTGCCTGTTTCCACAACAGTTTGAAATGCAAAGCTTTGATCCATGGCATCAAAGGTTTAGCTTAATTCACATGCTTTGTCTGAGGCTTTGAATCTCCACCATCTACCTTCTAGACAAGTATTCTGGTGTTAAGATTTTCAAGACTTCCTTTAAAAGCATTTCCCCACTGTGCAAAAAGAAGTTAAAGGCCTTACTTACCTTCTCCCAGGTGGATGCCATAACCACTAGATTACCTCACAATGGGTCCAAACCTACACTGATTATTTCCTTTAATGAAAAAGACTAGAATTGACAATCTTCAAAGGGGACTCCTCAAAGGAATCCACATACTAAATAAGAGCAGTCAAGCCAAAGAGGAGAAAGGCATCCCAAGCTCAAAAGGAGTAATTTACATCCTTGACAAGCAGGTCTTAGACACCACTTTGTGCTATTCTTCACAGGCTAGTGTACAAGCATATGATTTCTACAGATCCCATTTCTATGCCCATAAGCCAGAGACAGTCTAGGCATCCTCAAAGGACAAAAATTGCAAGAGTTGCATCCTCCTCATGAACATAGAACAAGGTTTATTAACTCTTCTCACAGGAGAGATCACAAGCCAAAACTGATCTGAAATTTTGTATATAACCAACATTTTCTGTCCAACAAGAACAATAAAATATCCTTAAACTACAACTATTCAAGTAAGCATTGGCATCCAGGAAGATATTTCCTTCTGGCATTAATATTCCAGGCTAATTTTGGGATAGGTTAGTGACAAACAGCTGCTTTTGAAGCTGTCAGTTACTCACTGCTCCTCCATTCTAGGGTCTTAAACTTAACAACACAACCTGCCTTTTTCATGTATGATGTTCATTAAAAAATCCCCAAACATCCTTTACCAAGAAAAACATGCAACAGGAAGAATGAAATGTGGAAACAGAAGAAGAAAAAAATATGTAAAAAATCCTTGGAGTTAATCCCTTTCTGACCTGGCAGTTGCTTTTATAGTATTCCAAATAAATATTTTGACAACACTTAAAAAAAACCCCAAAAACCTATTCCTCACTAAGAAAATATATTTATAACTAATAGGAAAAAAATATAACTTATATTTTAGCTGTGTATAACAGAAAGATTTATCTGATGTGCATATACATAGGTATACATGTGACATACATAAATAAGTATATGAGACAGAAAATATACCATAAATCTACAAGAATGACTGGAGAAATGGATGAAGCGACATACTGAAATTAAGTGGTCATCTGAAAAAAAGAAAATTACAAGTGGGCAATTTCCCTTGACTCCATCTCTCTAAAATCCATTGTTCCTGAGTAGATGTGAGACTGCTGAGGCAAAAACAGCTCCTGTTATATAAATTTAGGGTAATGGTGTTGAAGTGAATATTACATTTATTTATTGGCTTTTAGGGCAGGAATTGACTGTACCCTGTAATTTCTGCATCAAACCCATGCTGTAAATCAGATTCATATTTTATCAGGATCTCAATCTGTGCATAGATGCATTTATTCTTAGGGCATTTGCTGAAAATTGCTACTACCCGTTCATCAGTGGAGGGGAGGAGGAAGCGTCCAGCAGTATACTGGGGTTCCTTTTAATGCAAAATGTCTGCATCCTAGAAAATTATCCTTAACAGAATCCGGTGAAGATCTTTCAGAGCTCACTTCTTTCTTTGAACATATGACTACAAGTACTGTTACTGTTTACAGCTGTATGGCAGTATCTGAAAATAACATACTGTTTTCAAAGTTAAGAAGAGCAAACAATTCATTTGAAACACAAACAAAATCCCCATTCGTCAAACAAAATCTTGATTATTTTCATTACTCTCATATTTATTTGACATTCAGCTTTGAGACTTTAAAGTCTGAGGGGGGATTACTGTTATTATTATTATTGTTGCTATTATTTTTATTTTGTAATACTGACTTTGTTTTTCTTTCATCATAACTTGATTATGCAAAATTTTCTCACAATGAAGTCACCTAAATTGAACCATGGTGAAATCCATATAACAGTAAAAAATAAGATCACTGCATGCATATATTTAATACATGGCAACTAACCAATTTACTATAATGGTATGCATTGGCAACAGACATCTTCTACATGCCTCCAAGTTTTATCCTTAGGACAACCTCACCCTGACTGACATACCCATGAACCTGAGTAATGACACCATTCTACGTCATCCTCACCTTTTTTTTTTTACTGAAGGGTAAAGAGAAAGGTTTCATATGCTAAATCCTTCTTACCAGAAACATTGTGCTTTTTTGAAACTTATTAATGATATTTTCTGAGGTCATGTGCTATCATCAGTACACTTGACTTTCTCATTGTCCAAAACTGGGGCTTTATAGGACAGCAGATGTGATTTCCTTCTTACGGAAACCATTAGATTGAGTACAAACAGTGAGCTGGTACAGACAGAAAATTTACTTATCTGTAGGACCAAGATCTGCAGACCAGATCTTTTCTAATATATGATGTCTGGCAACTGTTCTCTATTTTTTGTTCACTCAAAATATGCAAAGAGGAAGGTAGCCTTGTCAACATCATATACTTCCAAGTTACACTTAATCACAGTAAATACATGTGAGATCTATTGGAGGGATACTTCATGATTTGAATGCTTTAGAAGGGATGACAGAGGACATTTGGAAATTAAAACATTGATAAAGCAAAGAACACAGCAGACAGACGGTGTGCACAGAGATTCTGGAAACCTGATAAACATCATGCTTAGGGTTCAAGTTTCTGGTTTACAGCAGCATTTTTAAGAAAACAGCAGAACAGTTAGATTTCTTTGCGATGACAGCTCTTATTTTGTGCTTCTGTGAGGACCCTTCCTCTGACTTTCCCAGCCTCTTTCTTCTTTCTTAAGTTTGTCACTAGCAACTCCAGTTCTAGAAATCTTGGGCTTCATCTCCAGTCCTGCTGGTCACAGAAAATGTTACCTTTTTTCTTCCAGCTGGGACTGGACCTCTCAAACAGCAAGTCAGACATCCCAGACTGGAGCATCTTCCAAGAATTATACAGACAAACTAGAATTTTGTTTTTCTGAATAACTGTAAATGAACCTTTCCTATTTGACACTTCACCTATTTCATCTTTTAAGTCTTCCAAGCCTGAGTTACGGAGTGAGATCTTTTTCTTTAAGAGTTTCAGAAAGTCATTTGTAGTCACATAGCAGATGGATGCAGCATAGCATTCACAAGCTATGAAGTCACATAGCAGATGGATGCCTATTAAGATCATGACAGTCTCTTCTTCCTCCTTTTTACAAAAAATATTTCTTGTCAAGTTTCTCAAACACTTTGCTTGACTATACTGCACTAAGGAAAGAACACTTTAAAAGATTGTAAGCCAGTACCAAAACAATGACAACTTACACTTCTGGGGACCTGAGTAGAAAGGCAGCACAGCCAGTCAGGCAGAACATCCTCTCTGGGCAGAGGCTCAGATGCCAAAGGACTACACAGTCACTTTGGCAGCACAAGCTTTAATGTTAACGCTTTCCAAAAAGTCTTGCTTTGGAGAGGCTACTGCAGAGAGAGCTCTGTTGCCTTCACAGTTCTTGACCAAGTCACAGGCTAACAAACATGGAAGAAACCATGAAATGAAAAAGCTACAATAGATTATTGCAGTTGTGATAGCTGCAATTGGTGACACACACTTTTTGTAACCTGTTTGTAAAATTTGGATAGAGAATGATAACCTTTATGAACTAAGTCTTACTGGTCAATTAAGAGGTACAGAAGAGAGGCCTACAGCGCAGTCCCTTCATGCTTTACTAAAAAGCTCTGGGATTGAATGCCTTTGCAGTACGAAGGGAAAGGAGTACTCTTTAAGGGCCTGCCTGGATTTCAGGGGGGTTGTTAGGCAAATACCAATAGAATTTTTGTAATGGCATTTGACCACATCATTGTTTCACTGTTACTCCTACTTACAAGTTTCCTAACTGCACTGAACCTCTACAACTTTAGGAATTCACCTTGAATAAAGAACAGGAGCATTTCTGCATGACTACTTCAAGCAAAATCCTCTTTGAAACTAAGGAAAGCTGTGCATAGTAACTATAAGAATCTCAGAATAACATAAACTGTAAGAATGTGAGGTCAGATCTCAGGCTGATGGCTTTAGAAGCACATACTGAACCCACGAAAGGACAAAATATAGCTTTAGTATCTGCTGATAACAAGGGGTCACATTTTTTTCTACACTAATTATGTGGATGTAGCCTTCTTTAGACAGAAAGTCAAGCGCCCAGGTCAAGCCTATTAAGAACAACTTTTCTAGTTACCATTAAGGGAAACAAGTTCATATCTTGCAAAATGAAAGGTAGAGCCTAAAAAAAAAGATTTTGCAGTCTGTTTTCCTACCCCACAGCATATAGATGAATAGTCATATATGGCATGATCAAAACATATTAAAATGGTATTTCACATCTATTCTCAAGCATAGAGAAGAATTTATACCTTTATTAATATTTCTGGAATTATGGAGTAGCTGTGAGAAAAAGTTTGTTATTCTGATAGTCAACAACAAAGCATATCAAGTCACCTGGTTTTCACCTAGTTTTGGTTGGATAGTACATTCCTGTCATAGGCGAGACAGCCACTGCCCTCAAAGTGCTTCAATAAAAACCCCAGGGGGGCTCAAGCATCAACACCATGTTACCTAGAAGTCTTTCATACCTCTTCTATGTAGCAATCCTATGGGCAGCTCCCCACAGCTCTAGCTCTTTGTCTCCTCCTTCTCCCTTTCTTCTGCATTCCCAGCTCGCTGGTTCCTATCCCTACCATGGCCACCTAACCCTGTCTGTCCCTCATACAGTGGCTGACCTTATCTGTCCCTCACACAACCTCCTGCCTCTTCTCCTCACAGCATGGCTAGCAAACTCCAACTGACTAAGTGTCAACTAACTCACTCTTTTATTACACCCAGCTGGGAGGGCAAGACTGTTCCCACTCTTCGGTAATTAACACAGCTGCAATATATCAGAGGCAGGATTGCCTTTAGCACTCTCTCTGTCTTATCACACTTTTCAGTGTTGATTATTTAGCATGCAGCTAACTGGACCAAGAAATTTTTTCATACTTTTAAGGATGTCCTTCCTCTCACACAAAAGCTTTCTAGTGGTCATTTAAAAGAGCTGTAGCTAAAAGTGATTCCTTCCCCTTTGCTGGGAAAAGAAGAATTTTTGTTTCTAAAAACAATCTTGTCTATCTGAAAATAAAGCTAAAAGAGTTTCCTTGCCAAGTCCTACAATCATATTGAATGTAGAAAACCTAGTGTCTGTCAATATCACTTCACAAAACATTACTAAAAAAAGCATAAGGACATAAATCATCTGTACCACAGCAGCATCCAAATTCAGCTCCTCTTCTGTTTTCATAGCAGTTTAATGATCCATAGCAGTAATGGGAATATTTCATAAATAAGCAACGCTTTTTTATTAAAATGGTATTTCCTCAAACTAGGAATGGAAGGAGTTTTCAAGCTGCAAACAAAAGCCTTGAAATGGTGTCAGGAAAGAAAGAATTTCTCTGCAAAAAAAAATTTCTCAGCAAGCAAAAAAAGGGAAAATTTGCCTTAAAGGGTATGCATATGCTATTTTGATAGCAAGTACAGATTTCTGAATTCACAGTGCAAACAGGAACAATGCAGAGCTCCTGTAAATTACTGCATGAAGTAGAATATTGCATGCTGATCCATATCTCCATAGATATGAAACTGTGACCTCATCTCTTCTACTAGAGCTATGAAATCTGTTATGTACAAAAATAGCTACACAGTAATTGTAAGCCATTGGCAAAGAAAAACCCAATTACCTCGAAGAATGTCAGCGGCAGCATTTGCTTCGAATTTTTGTTTCTGTTTATGGCAATAATAATAATAATTTTGTTAGCAAAACAGATGTTTATGCATCAAGCATATTAACTGAACTGTCATGCACACAACTATAGGATAACATACACAAAAGACGACTGATTAAGATAATGGATGATTGAACACATCAGCTGATGGAAATTATATTTGAGATTTCTGTGGAGGACTTTGAGGGAAGTACAGAAATGGAAAGAGCTAAACTGACAATTCAAGTACAGGGTCCAAGATCAAAAAAAGTTTGAGATCTGAATGTAGGGAAACTGAATGACCTAAAAGACATCTACTCATTCATAAAATGCTGTAGTTCTGACATAGAAATAATAGTACAAGGAATAATAGTACATGTTCAGCATCTGCCAGGAACTGTGCTGGACTTTTATGTTTGAAATTAATTATAGAATCACAGGACGGTTGAGGAGGGAAGGGACCTCCAGAGGTCATTTGCTCCAACCCCTTTGCTCAAGCAGGGCCACTTACAGTAGGCTGCCCATGACTATGTTCAGGTGCATTTTGAGTATCTCCAAGAACAGAGACTCCACAACCTCCCTGGGTACCCTGTGTCAGTGCTCAGTCACCCTCACAGTAAAAATCTCTTTCCTGATGTTCAGAAGGCACCTCCTGTGTGTTGCTGTGTGCCACTGCCCCTGGTCCCATCTGTTGATAAGAGCCTGGCTCTGTACTCTTTGCCCACTCACTTGAGGTATTTCTACACATTGATGAAATCCCTCTGAGCCTTCTCTTCTCCAGGCTGAACAGCCCCAGCTCTCTCAGCCCCTCCTCATCAGAGAGATGTTCCAGTCCCTTCAGCATTCTGATTGCCCTCCACTGGAAGGCCCAATACGTCCGTATTTCTGCTGCACTGGGGTATCCAAAATGGGATGCAGTACTTCAGATCTCACTGGCACTGAGTACCAGTGCTGAGTAGAGCAGCAGTTTCCTCCCTTCATCTGCTGGCAGTGCTCTATCAGTGCAGTCCAGGACTTCATTCCCTCTCTTTGCCATAAGGGTGAAGACACCAAGGTAATGTATCCTGCAGGACTGGTCAGCAGGGAGGTCATGCCTATCTGTAAATATGGGCTAAAGGCTATATTCAGCAGGTATGCCAAGTTCTGACTTGTAAGACATAAATGGGGCTTGCTTTACAGAGACTCAACCACCATGCTCTAAGCAAATCTCCACATTTCTGCTTGTACTGCAGGCACTTTGAAACCCACTTAGTCACATATTTATCTGAAGCGCAAACAGCCCCAGCCCCTCAAGACACGGCTGAACAAGCCTCCACCTATCCCAAATGCATATGGTGATTTTACGTAGGACACTGGACAGGTGAGAGAACTTGGGGTACTTTGAGATGCCCAAGAATCTCCTATCACAAGATCAAATTTGTATTCTTAAGTTTGGCTTCAAGAAAAGGTAGGTACAATAGTCTCTACTGACTCTGCTGTCCCAAATTTTGTTTATGGTGCATAAAATGCATACAAGGGATAATACAGACATAGTCATCCAAGCCAAATCAGAGGTGCAAATGAGGAGCTGGCCTCATTTGAGCCTGCTTACAATACAGAAATCAGTGAGGGAAATAATGATGAGAGGAAAGTGAAGAAACTGAGGTTGCAGGAGCAATTCTTGAGAGCAAAGTTCTGGAAATAAATGTTTGAATACCTGGAGAGAGCACTTAGGAAATAGCCTAAGATGAAATATTGGGAGAAAATCAAGCCAAGAAAGTAACACGACAGACTGATTTTAAAGTGTTCAGAGGAGTAACAGAATTCAGTGGGGTTTCTCCCTGAACTGCCAGCTGCACAGCATTGCTAAGCCAGATCTTTCCGTTCTATTGCTAATGAATTAGGTCCACAAAAAGCAAGAATTTCACACTGGTGGAAATTGAATGAAGTGGTCCCTAGAATCAGAAGGAGGTTGACAGAGATGTAGGTAAGAGGACTCTGTACTGCAAAATTTTCAGGAAGTGTAAGAAGTATTGCAGAGCTGTAAAAAATTTTTGCTGGCTCAGTTGCATTTAGATGCACACAAAAAGAGTATTCAAAAATACAAAACTGGGCTTGAAGCTCAGTTTCAGTTTCTTGTTTCTCCCTTCAGTTTTAATTAGACTTTTTATAGAATTAGTTCTCCAAAAGTATTTAAAGAAAAATCAAAGGGAGGAATCAATAAGGGAAGAGACACTCAGCAATGTGTGCCAGCAAAACACGTTTTTTTCTCTCATTACTGCCTGTGTTTGATCTCTGACTAACTCCTTTGCAATTCAATTGACAATACTTGGCACTGCCTGATATGTTTATGAATTAAATGGCCTTCCCAAATGGACACAAAAATCTACTGAACACTTAAAACATGTTCATGTGTTAAAGACTAAAAAGAGGCCCATAAGAAATATTGATGTACTGAGACACAAAATAAAAAAAAAATTATTGGAGGAATTTTTCCCAACCCATTTTATCTTATTTTATATATCATCTGTTGAGAAAATAAAATTGAATCCCACTTAAAATCAACAAAATCCTCACAAATATCATGGAAGTGGCATCAGGAAAATGAAACAAACAAAAAGTTATAACCAATGTTGAATACATTGATTCTCAAAATCTCCTTTGTGCCCATTATTAAATGAAAACCAAAATCACATACTTAAGTTTTTATTTTGCAAATATTTGCCTCTCTTCAAGCAAAAGGAAGATAATTGTCAGCAAGAGGCAGAGGGGACAATTTCAGCTCTTCATTTTGCTTGTGGTTTTTTTGTGCTTTCATTTTCTCTTTCCATGTCTTACTCTGCCAGTGTCAGTAATGGCTTGAGATCCAAAACTTTCCATTAGTTGCTGGATATTATTTTCAGAAGTAACAACTTCTATATCAAAATAGGGTTTTTTTTACACTCAATATCTTAGAATAAATATCAGCTTAATCAGGCTCTGAATTCAAAGTGTCTCATGCTGTTGAATAAAAACAGAAACCATAACTCAATTTCTGACATCAATGTACGTAAATCTTTTCAATCAATATGAAATTTCCCAGTAAGCCAAAGAAGAGAATCAAGGAAAAGCTATGACTAATCAAATACTATCCAGCGAATCAAATAATCAAAGATTTTTTTTGCATCTCTAAATCCTACAGTTTGATCAAATGGCATGAAATATTTAAGAATATATTGTGAAAATTATTCTGACCTAGCATGTGTCCCCTCTATTTCTGATTTCTGTGATTAAAAATAGAACTATGCCACAGCACAGTTGCTAATATATTCCAGTATGATGCAGTTTGATGGGCCCATTCCCCAAAGTGAAAGTATGGACAAATATTTCTGTGTGTCCTGCTCAAGCCTGTGTATATTTGGTGAGTTTTTATAAAGATATGGAAAAGAAAATTTCCTGCCAGATGGCAAATTAGAAAATAAAATGCAACATCGTTTTCATTATATTAAAATCTACAGTAATTACTGAAGTCACTCATGAGCAACCATTCATCACCACAAATAACGTTTTACAATATACTATGTGCCAAACGTGTCAAGATTCTTCCATAAGTATTCACATGAAGCTGGAAAGATCAGTGGAGTTGTATCATATGGTGAAATTAACTTTTTTATCCAAGCATCTAACTACATAGCAAAGCAAACTAATACAGGGAAAGCTATCCCAGAGTAGCTCAGACTGAGAGCCACCACATTTGCCATGATTACTTTCAGTTTGCTGAAAACTTCCAGTGTACTGGTCTATACTTAAAAAGAAATTGACTCCAATACCCTGTTGAGCTGGGTGTTAGAGAGGCTGGAGCATCAGTTTTCATCCCACACTCTCAATAGATGTAATCACTGACACAATACTAGAAAACAACATGAAGCAAGCAGATATCTAGCATTTTGGGGAAAAAAAAAATCACAAATGATGACACAGAGGGAATTCTCACCTTGGCCAAGCACAAATGTTACTGGTAAGAGATAGAGCAAGAAAGGTCAAAGAAACATAGTGAAGCTGTGGCTTTGATGGGAAAAATAAAAAGAGACAATCACTGTGAGATCAGCCACAACTAGAAGAGGCCTGGAGGATTCATTGACTGGGCTCTTTTTTTAGCTTAAGGAAAAGTACATCAATATAATGACACTTGGCTTAGACAAAACGAAATGTTCATCTAAAACTAGATGAAACTTCAGTGGCTTTTTTCTTTGCAAAACTAAAGAAGGACTTCTTAAATATAATATGTATGTTAAGTATATTTCTTAAACTGGTATATCCATGGCTATGTATTCTCAAAGAACTGCAAACATGGAAATTTAGTCACATCATGCAAACGTGATAAGGGATGATATGCACTGCATAATCTGTCCAAGTTTTTGTTGAAGAACAGATGGATCACAAGATCACATTCTGGGAAAGAAGCTGAGTATCTTAGGTGATAAATAAATAAGGAAACTTTTCCATCTATCCCTTCAGAATGTTTTATTCTGAAACAAAATCTAAGTTCAGCCAGAATTTCTAGTCTTATCGTGATCTAATATGACCTGTTCCTCAGCATAGCGAAGAAATACACCATCGAATTACAATATAAATATAGATTAATTTGTAATGACATTTTAATTTCTTAATTTTAAAAAAATTGCCCTTAAGGGTGAAATCGCCTCATATTATTGATAGAATCATGGTACATATGAATAAATTTAATTTTATTTACCATGCAAGGCATTTGGAGGTTTCCAGAAGAGCAGAATATTTCACCGTCTGGGCGGTCAATTTGTTCATACAATACATAGACGCACCCAAGTTTTACATGTCTCCCTAGCAAAGTCCATCTTTTAAGTCAGCATTTAGGAAAGACAAACACATAAAGTGCTCTGTGGAACTCTCTGGCTTTGCAAAATCAACTTTGCAGCATTGTTTTGTTTCTCAGTAATCTCTCGCTTTTGACTTGTGCTGTGCCTTATAAAACAAACTGTGTCCTAAACCAGCAAGCTGAAGCATGGAAGTGTGTTGGAAATGAAACACAAAGTGCAGGGGATTTACCAAAAGTCAATTTGTTTGGCTTAGTTATTCCGTACTCCAAATTGCCCTCCTATTTTTTTAAAAAAAACTAGCCTGCTAATAGAACTGTTAAAAATAACATCCCAACATATAAAGACTGTTATGCAGGTTGCAAAAGCCAAAATATGGAAATAAGAAACAGCTGAGGTACTATATGCAATGATAAAGTCAGTCCCTGGTCTCCTTCTATTACTGGCTACTCAGCTAGAGAAAAATCTACCCCACAGCTGGCAACCTAGAATTTAAACTCATATTTTCTTTGTCTTTTGGGCATTATTATAACTCATTTACTCTTATTTTTTTTCAGTTTAGACTCAGCTTTATAAATGGAGCAATTCATGTTCTGAGACAGCAGAAACTGTTTACTCCAGTACTGCTTACCAACTTTATTGTGGTCTCTGGTCTCATTCTGTCTAATATGGGACAACCACAGCAAACAAAACTATAAAACCCTACTGAAAAATAAAATGGATTGCTAAAAAGATTGATAGCAAAATCACAATGCTCCATTCCTGAATATAAATTGTGACTATAACCCACAAAAGAACAAAAGGCATTCTTGCAGGAATTCAACTGAGGAATTATTTTAGTAGGGGAGTAATCACTCTTGTCTGTAGTCCTCAATTAATGTTAACTGTAAGAAAAAGCTTATTAGGAATATTTAAATTTTAAAGTCCCCCTGTGCAAGCATATCTTAATTCCCAGAAGCTAGTTACAGTGCAAAGTGTATTAATTAAAATACCGCTTTGGGAGATCCCTCTTTATCCAGTGTTCATTATTAACATGAAAGATAGTGGAAAGGTTTTGATTTTTTATAAAGATTTTAGTCATTGTGACAGGGATTCAAATGGTGAAAAAGAGCATTTGTAATGTTAATGAAATTCTGATAATTTTACAGGATTTAGTATTTTTTTGACAGTTCTGCCCCAAACAAATGATTCGCACTGCTTCGCAAAAACTAAGGGCAAGGGGTTGTCAAAACTCTGGATCCCGGAGTCTTCCTAAAGTGACTAAAGATTTGGAATAGTACAGTGTAGGGATTTTTCTATATTGATATATACAGCAAGCCACAGTTATTCCACTGCACCTCTCTGCCTCTCTAAACTGTTTATCAGATTCATAGCCCATTTCCCACAGCAACCCCCCTTTATTTGGAGTGATGGTTGGACGCATGATTATTTTTAAATGTCAGAGCTTTTTCACATTGCATTTTATCAAATATATCCTTCACCTTTCTAGGTATCTCTCACACAAGAGTGGTTACATGACAAACAGGGCTTACACATAGGAAATGAGTCCAGTTTATTGTTGCCAGTCAGGCTGTGCCAGCCATAAACATCCCTCTGTTACAAGCAAGCAAAGAGACAACCTGGGACCCGTGAGGACAGCCCTCAAATTCTTCTGCAAGGCCTTGACATATGCTGGCAGAAAGATTTGCTGTCACAGCTTCCCTAAGTTTTGAAATTCAAATCTTAGACCATGATTCCATGTTTCTAGGCACTTTTGAAAATGCTGACTTCTGCAACCAGCAATCTAGACTAACCTGTAACTTTTATCAATGCCCACAAACCATAGGGAAAATGGGTTTTTCCAGTTTATCAGAAACTCACAATTTATCTCTTGCGATTTATCGCTGTGGGCAAACTCCTCTTTTTACCAATAAAAAAATGAAAAACTGTCCCTTTACTGGCCAGCAGAAGGAGACCTGAGTCTTTCTGGAAACTGTGTTAGGTGGCCTCTCTACGCACCTGCTAACGCCTGAGCACACCTCAGACTGATTTTTATCTATCTTCTTTGGAACTCCTTCTGGAGTTTGGGCATGGGTAGGCATGACTGTGCCAGTGTTTGTATTTCAATTCTTTGAAACATGTTTGAGTAAGGAAGATGCAGGTTTTGCATTTAGGGCTGTGTTTTCCTGATTCTTCTCAGAGACATTCAGAACTCTGAACACTCAGGACAGTAGGTCTTCAGACTGCATTACTTTTTAGAGGCAAATATTTCTATCATCACTGCTGACACCGCAAAACAACTGATATGGAAGAGGAGCTAAATATATACTAGTGCTTACAGGCTTACCATAGCACAGCAAACGTAACCTAAGATGTGTAAGTAGAAATATTCCCAGCAGAGGCAAAGAAGTCTAGTGAAAGCAGTAAGATCACCTCTCTGGGACAGTTTAAGATTCTGATCACACATGAAATACGAACTAACATGGAATAGGCCCAATAAAGGGTATCATGGTGGTTATGGAAATGGAAAGCATAGCTTCTGAAGACAGTTCAGAAGAGCTCCACTTTGTTTAGGCTAACAAGTCAAATATGAAACAGAATGGATGCTAATTCCCTATAAATGCATCGAAGAGGAAAACAATAAAATACATATGCCAGAAAAAATGTTGGCTCAAGCATACATCTAACTAGTAATTAATAAATTTAGCATATGGTTTGGAAAAAAAATCCTAAGTGTTATAGGAATGTCATTGCATCACAGACTTGAGTTTGACACAGTAGGTCTATAGAAGGAAAGCACAGGCTTGGGATTTTTTTCAGTATGAAGGTAAATTTGTGAAGGCATTCATGTAGTACAGTGGCTATGATCACAGAGGACTAGTCCCCTGTTCCCCACACAGACACCACAGTTAAAAGACAGCTACTTTTCAGCATCAGCAGTCCTTTAAAGTATGCTGTCCACAGTTATAGTTGCACAACACATGTTCAGACACGAGCCATAAGAGCCAAAAGAACCTCTTAGTTTTGCAGCAGAATCCTACTCCGAGGCAGATATTGACAATTCACTTGTCTCTTACCCTGGAACAGACAATACATTTGGCCAAGCAGGTCCTGTAGACCATATCAACTGCAGAGACAAATCTCTATAGTCTGTGCTGGGGAAGTTGACAGCTCAGATGTGAACACCACACAGCATAGACACTTAAAGGTGGGTGACCTGAAGTTAATGCATTCCCCTGTTTTTAACAAAAATAACCTCAAAATTCAAAGAGAAACAATAATCCAAACCAAACAAAATGCACCTCTAATATGAAACCCTTTACTAAACTGAGAACATTTTCTCCTCTGGTTTTGAGTTTGCAATCCACATATGGAAATATCACTTCTGGTACACTATCCTAATGGTTAGTTTATCAGGAAACACTTGCTAGCTATGGGCTTATCTAAGTTCCAGGTTAAAGATTTAAAGGATCATTTGCAAAGTTTACAACTTTGCAACCTGGTGGCAAACTAGTTACTTCTGGCATGGGCTGTAATTTTATAAGCATAAACTCTAGAGACCAAAGGCAAATCTGAGATGTACTTTTACTTAATTAACTAGAAAAATTGCAGCTGGAATTACCATATATACCCAAGCTTTTGGTCTCAAATGATGATTTTAATAATATATTAGTAATGACTTACATGCTGGCTGTTTGCCATGCAGCATCTGGATCTATTTGTTCTGTGCTAAAGGGATGCAGAGAAAACAACATGACCATAGTCTCTAATTTAATGTAGTTTTCATGTATTTGTTTCTTTGTGTTTCATTCACAGATGTGCTGTGTTAAGGACAGTGATTCTATGGACAAGTGAATCTGTATCAACCAACTTGTCTAGCATAAGAAGGAAAATTATTTACATGTGTCTGTAAGGACAGTAGTAATTTCTGTAAGATTTATTGTACATTAGCAAAACTTTATTAGTTGCTCATGGCATATTGCCAGAAGAAAGACAAATAAAAGATCTTAAGAAGTAATTCTAAAATAATGGCTTGAAGAAATAAATATTGAAATGCTTTGGTTGCTAAAAATGTGGAGACCTTTTGTAAAAGGAACAGAAGAATTTCCATATGTATCAACCATTATGTATTTTCATTAGCCAATGGCAATTTAGTAGCACTATTTTCCAAAACCATCCATACTCAAATGTTATCCTCATGTTATCCTGCTCAAATGTAGCAGGAGATTCTGTCAAGATGCTAATCTCATATTAGCATCTCTTCCAGTTAAGAAAATAACAGGGGGGGAAAGGTGGGGGAATCCATTGTCTGCCATTATTTTCAGGGCATGAACCTGAAAACAATATTTTCTGTGTTTTTCCTGTAGTTGTTCTAGTTTTCCCTAAGCAAGGGGACACCCACTAAGGCCACACATCAGCACCCATCTGTTCAGTACTGGGTGCTGGGGGTGGAGGGTGCCTGGCACCGTCCCAGTTGCTGCCCGTATCCATCCAGAGACGGATGTTTTATCCATCCAGAGACGGATGTTTTATCGACTGTGCGGTCATTTCTCCTGACGTGCTTCGCTTCGGTCTTCATGTTCGGGGAGGGTCGTGGAGTCTCCCTCTCTGGAGATACTCTAAATCCACCCGGACTCGTTCCTGTACCACCTGCTCCAGGTGATCCGGCCTTGGCAGGGGTTTGGGCTGGAGGATCCCCCGAGGTCCCTTCCAACCCTACCATCCTGCGCTTCACCTACAGGCGCTGCCCTTGGAAGGCGATTCGGATCAAGCAAAACCTCAACGTTTCGGTTTCAGGACCCGTCAGATCTCACCAGAGTCAGAACACGCCTGTGTTTTGCAGGAAGATGCTCAGACCCGGCGCCCTGCTCCCTGGGGGAGACTCAACCTGGGGCGCGGCCTGAGGGCGGGTGACATCGCCCGGGCCCAGCGAGGCGGAGCGCGGCTGGCGGATCCCTGCGAGGGGCGGCCGGCGGGGCTGGG
>VWZU01003218.1:1266417-1312332 GCA_013397095.1 Sterrhoptilus dennistouni | reverse complement strand
TTTTTGCTAACAGATAGCTAAAGTGGGTGTTAAGATCCGCTTATCGTGCTAGGGAGATGTTCAGTGCGGTGAAGAAAACTAGGTATGAAATGAATTTGCTGAGAGGGTATTTTCAGCTCTGTCCTGTGCCGGTTGAATTAATGAATTAATGAAAGCGTTCTTGCTCTCCGAAATGATAAGCTCATTTTCGTCGATCGTGTTGTCCATCATAACGTAGGTATCAGCTTGGAATTCATGAAGTTACGGCTTGCAAGCAGCATTTTTGTAGGCCTGGCATTGCTGCGTTTGGCGAGCTGCTTTAGCCATACTACTTAAAAAATACAGACCTGTTCTGAGAAACTGTGCAGCACAGTCGTTAAGTCTTCCATGTCCACTTCTCTCCAGGTAACCGAGTGCTTAAATAGGAGTAAGCACAAACTAGCCTTTGTTCTTTATCCCTTCTAGAACAGTTCAGGAGAACTGAAGTAATTTTCACAGAATACCTGTGTTCTGTCATTAGTAGATTTTACAGTAATCAGACCCTGTTCTTGAGCCTAGTGACTTCATCACAACTCTAAATTTGGACATAACTTGGCATTAAAATCCCAAGAGATTTCTTTGATTCACTCGACATTCTTTGCTAACTGTTAATACCTTTGAAATTTGAAATATGGTGTCCAGTGTTTGTCAAATAATGCCTTATCAGGCATTCCAGCTCTCCAGACAATTGTATGTTACCTCTCCAAAAGGGCAGAGCTCGCCTTCATTTTGAGTAAGCTGTGCATTTGAGCCTGTACATCATCTGCAGTGCATCTATCAATTGATTTGGCTGTGTGCTAATTTACCAAGGCCAGCTATATTTGCTGTGTTGTGTAAGCTCTAGCACTTTAGTTACAGGGGGTAGGAGAAAAGTGCATCTACAGATAACAGCAGAATCCTGAAAAAACTTGTGATTTATTTTTTTTTCATATCATTTGTCCAGTTTCTGACTTTGTTGGAAATGGTTTATATCTTGTTTGTATTTCAGAAGGTACTGGTAGTGGAGGGAACTGCTAAATCATAGGTGAAATCTCATGTTTTACTGAACCTTTTCTTAAAAGTACTTTCCAAAGCATTTTTTCCATCATGTGAAATGATTGTTCTGAACACTTGAGATTAATTTCAGAATAGCACAAGGAATAGGTCATGTCTAAAACTCCAGTTGTCCTTGCCTTGTGAACACTCATATCTTACACTGTTATCCAGCGTCCTTGAATGCAGAAGTTTTTGAAATTGAAGAACAATTTTCTGCATTTTTATGGGTCCTTTTGTGCCGTGTTTCTGGTTTTTTTTAAATCACCACAAAAAAAATAGTACTTGCCTTTCTGCTTCAAAACATTTTAAGCAAGTGGGTTTGCTTTTATTTACAGTTTTTCAGTTTAGGCTATCTCTGTTCATGCATATTAGCTTAGGCTCAGATTAAGTTTTTGTAAAAAAGGTCGCCCTAGGACAGAAAAAACGCAGGCAAAGCCAATAATAATAATAATAATAATAATAATAATAATAATAATAATAATAATAATAATAATGGATTATTTCATTGGGTATTATGCTTTTATTCAGTCATTGCTCCATTGGCAACTCAGGGGAGCGTTGCTGGTTGCCATCTTTGATTAAATTTATGTTTGGATGTGCAATTGCACAGTCATCCACATCTGACATAGAAGTATGGGCAGCTTCTGAAATGTGCCTCAGCCTGCTGCCTCGTTATATGAGCACTTCCCAGAGCTGACTGGCTGCTGTGTGTGAGGGTCATGGTCATGGGGAAGGGCAGGACTTTATCTGCTGACAGCAGTCTCCTGGTGTGTCTGTGACAGTGGAAGACCCCCTCAGGATTAAGATGCTTGTCCTGGACTTTCCAGCCTCAGAAGCTGGTGCTTTTGCTTTGCTGAAGATCAGCATTATAGATGAAAGATCTGTTTTACTTTGGTTTATATAAGCGTGCTATTAATAAGAAAGAACTCTACTCAGTTTATAATGATCATTTCCAAGAAGTGGAGAGATGAATGTGCAATAGTTGGCATGTGGAACTGCATTAATGACATTTAAAAAGCTAAATAATATTTTCAGTGTCACAGTTGCATTTTCTCACTATGTGCAAATTTAAATGTTCTGTGAAATGGCAAAGTAGGTTTCTATGTCACCTAAAAGTTTCTTCTAAAATTTACTTTCATTGCTCCTTTAAGGCTGTTGCTCTATTATTTTTTTCAGTATTGTTATATTACTAGATTGAGTCAAGTTTGTACCTTTAAAGTTTTGTAAAACTAATGAGTGCACACTTGTCATTAGAGATTACAAATCTAATATTAAGTCTAAAGTCTCTAGCTCAGCATTTGTTACTTTGCAGTTTGTGTGCTGTTTGGCTGGTTTTAAATTTTCATTTAATTTACTGATGAAAATAGAGCAATTGACTGGCTCTGTCTGACGATGTAGTGATCTCTAAGGTGAGCTTAAAAATCCATTCATGGGTAGTTCACCATGTGCTGAATCTCAGGACCGTTTTTGATGGATTAACATGTTCTTGTTGCTTTCACTGCTGGATGTCAAGAAAAAAGCTGTCACAGTGGCGTGTTTGTTGCTCTCTGTTTTGCTTGAGCAAGATGGAGCCAAGCACTGAATTCCTGACTTCATTTAAGCCAGAGCAAGTCCAATGGTGGTGTTTGATTGGCTTCTCTTCCAATCTGTTGTTTTTTCTGGGAGGATGCCTACCTACCACAGCTGCTTGAGCCAACTAAATGCCACTTCCCACACTTGTTCACAGCCCATCCCAGCCTAAGGAATAAGGGGCAGAGGGGCAGCTGTGTCCGAGGGCAAAAGTCCAGCTCTCTGTGGTGGGTAATGGCAGTGCTTGCCCAGCCCCACGCTGGAGCAGCCGGGGAAGGCTGGTTGTGGTGGGAAGGGGATGGGAGGCTGGTGGCTCAGGAAATAACCTGCGGTGTCAAACCCAGAGCTTTGCCTTGCGGATCCGCGTAGGGACTGCGCTCTGAGCACTCTGGGCGTGTCCTTGAGGTCTCTGTACAGCATCTTCTGCTGAGAGCTGGGCTCTGCTCTGGGGCAGCATTTCTCCCTGGGCCCTTCCCTGGTATGGGGAATGTCTCAGATGCTCCACCCCTAACAGCACAAGATCTCTCCTTTAAGGTTTTATGTTAGTAATGTGACTCTTGAGAGCAAGTGTTTATTCTTGCTTTGACAGAATTTCTGAATGCCCAATCTTATTTTTCTCCCTAGTAGTGTAGAAAATTATTGGGTTTTAAAACAAAAATAATATTAATGTGAGTGTTCTTTTCCTTTTAGAGTTGATCTCTGTATTGCCTCACTAGATCCAGGCAACAGCTTCCTTACTTCGGCAGCCATTTTCTTTAGTTCCATTTGACTTCAGACTTCAGCTTTTATTTTTTTTAAGAAGTGTATCTTTTGTCCATTTTATTGGACACTGTTCTTAAATCAGCAACTTGGAAAATATTAAAGATTGAAATGCAAAACTAATATTAATGTTTTAATAAGTTATTTGTCTCTGGTAACCATTAAAACACAATGATAAATATGTCTTTGCGCTAAACTGATGCTTCACTGGGCATACTTGCACCTCTATTAAGTGATCTGAATTTGGCATTTAACACTCTATAACTGGTGTATGTATTTACTCTTTTTAAAGCCATCGTGGTTTTATTTTTTTAATTAATGGTTATTTTACTTAAGGAAAAATCCCGAAAGCTGAGTTTAGGCTGATACGATGTGGGGAAGTGCACTACCAGAATATATTTCACCTTTAGAGGAGAGAAAGTAGACAGGAATTTGTGTAGACAGGAATTTGAATGCTTCAGATTAGTTTCTTCAGTATCTTAGAACTAATAGATTTTATGCCCTTATCTATAGTTTTTTAATTATTATTATTTCTTGCATTTTTAAGTTAAATTGCAAAAGCTAGATTGATCTACTAATTGACTTCAATTGGTTGAATATAGTGGAAAGGTGAACATACTTTACCTCCACACAACATGGTGTGGTTGTCATCAAAAGCAGGTGTCACATTTCAGTGAAACCCGGTTTCAGGAGTATGGTAAGCACTTGACTGGAGCATCTGAGGAGCAGGCTTACTTTCTAAAGAACTACTGAGGGAGGGGCAAACTAGGAATCAATATATTATAAATTAAGTTTATTATCAGGGTTTTGTTAACACATTCTTTTTTTGCCAATTCTTAACACATTCTTAATTTTTGCCAATTAAGATTCTGCCCAATTACACTTGTGTTGTAGAGTGCATAAGCCCAGATTTGCTTTGGGGATCACTATTGCAAAAGAGTCTTGGTTTAAGGCTGGTGTGAGAAGGCAAGTCTCTGCCTGGCTGCCCTCACAGTCCTCACAGGGTCTGTAGCCTAATACAGGAGAACAGTGTGCTTGTGATGCCAAAGCAGAACTGTGTAACATTTACATGGGTTTTGCAGGTCACACACTTTCTAGTGCTTCTAGTTGATCTTACAGCTTGTTAGTAGAAGGCCAGATGATGTATCTGTAATTCAGATCGATCAAATAGTGCTGCTTGTTCACCCTTGGTTTAGTTGCATTTCCAGAGGCTTTGCAGGGGACTGTTTCCTAGATTTTTCTGGATGACCGTCATGGCTGAGTGACTCTCTAGAATGCCTGTACATTAACACTCAGTATGGGAACAAATGGGAGGAATTGGAGGCCTGCACTCAGTTGCAGGGCTAGGATCTAGTTGGGATGATGTGTGGGTGGTAGGACAGCTCACAGGACTGCAGGACTGTGGTGGATGAGCACAGGCTCTTCAGGAAGAACCAGCCGGACGGCGAGGGGGGAAGTTGCCCTTCATGTGGGAGAGCAGTGAGACTGCAATGGAGCTTTGCTGTAGAACCACCTGGGGGAGTATGAGTCAGGGTTAGCAGGCAGATCAGTGTGGGAAAAGCTGTTGTAGCTGTCTGCTAAAAGCCACTTCATGAGGAAAAATATGAGGTCTCCCTCATAATTGGAAGGCTCTGTGTATTCACAGGCCTTGATCCTCATGAGAGACTTCAACCTCTGAAGAAACTTTAATCTGCTGGAGGGACAGATCAGCAAGGTGCAAGCAGCTGGGAGGCTTCTGACCCAGGTGATCAAGGAGCTGACAAGGGGAGGCAGTACTTCATATGTACAGACATGGGAGACGTAAAGGTCAGGGGCAGCCTTTCCTCCAGTGACTGCAGGGTGGTTGAATTCAGGATCCTGAGAGGATGGAGCTTGGTAAATAACAGAACCTGAGCCCCAGGTTCAGGAGAACAGGTTGTGACTTTAGGGGTCTGCTTGCAAGAGTGCTGTAAGATATGGCCATAGAGGGAGCTGGTTATTTTTAAGAATGTGTAACGCGTCTGACCCATTTCCACGTTCGCTTCGTATGAGGAAGGAAGCGAAGAAAGACAGACAGTTGTAGTAAAGGGGAGTGCACCATGATGTGAGTTGTGTGTGCTGCTGTTACAATCATTCTTGATGGCATGGAATTCATTTCTCAGTCACCTAAAAAACCTGTACAGAATCCTCCTCCAGGCTGTCAGTTTGAGGCAGTGGGTCTTGCCTTGATGTGTTATTTTCAAGGAATGCAACAAAATTTGCCATCATCAGACTCATTCATGTTCAGTGCAATAACAGGGTTTTTGACAAATATTTCATTGTCAATCTGAAAAGCGGATACAAAAATGTGCAGAGGTACTATGAAAGTCTTTTCAGCTTGAAGGAATGGATGTTACAATGCTTTGTGTTATCTTTTGGAAGCAGAAGTGACAGGTTTATACAAGACTGTCAATACAGGAGTACAGGAGAATTCATGGGGCTTTCCTACAAAATTGGGAGTAGATAGATAAAAGTAGATTGATCTGCTATTCATTAGACAATTGTGATAACTTAGCTGCTTAAAACTTTCCAAGTATGTGAATGGTTGAATACTAAGAGGCAGAGCTTACTATGGTTTCCTCTTCCTTTTCCTCTTTCCTGCGAACTGCAGAATGGCACAGGTGAGAAGGGATGTGCTTGGTGGGGTGAAACATGCACATCATCATTTATCAGGCAGACTTGACTGAAGCATGGCAAGTACTGCCTGTTGTTAAGAATCACAGTCAGTGTACTTGCCTTACTTGCAGGTTTTTTTTCAAAATTTCTTTTGACAAAATAATGCAAATTTGCGAAACTTTACTCACTATTGGAATACTTTGTTCCTACTTTGGTACATTCATAAAGCAATAATTTCGTTATGTGATTTAATTCTCTTCAAAACAGTTTTTAAAAAATTAATGCTCTAAATTTAAAAAATTAGTGCTCTAATTTAAAGAAATGTTCAAGGATGTGTGCAACCTGGTCTAGTTGAAGGTGTTCCTATCCACGGGGTGGAGTTGTAACTGGATGGATCTTTAAGGTTCCCTTCCAAACCATACCATTCTGTGGTTCTGTGAAGTGTTCCCTACCTGTGTCACTGAATTGGTATAATTTTTAGGTGGCTCTTGCTTGTAGTATTTGCCGTTGGTTAGGCTGTGGTTAATTAGTGTGTTGATTAAAAACATATAGCCCAGTCATTTTTTATTTTTGGACATATGTTAGAGACTGGGCAGTCCTCAAAGAACCAGATGCTGTGGCTTGATGATACAGATTCTAACTAATGTGGGGAATGAGCAGCATTTTTTTATTGTACCATAAATATGTGGAATTCTTAAGTGACAAATAGCTTGCTTTTGGAAATGAGAATGGAGTTATGCTAAAAGCAATAAATACACTTTTGCAGAAGCATTTGGCAAGTGCTCTTCAAGTGATAACTTTCAACACTTACAGATTACTTGCTGGCTTCAAATAGGTGCCTAGTCCTAAGGCAGGGAATTGTACCAAGGTGTTCCTGTGTGTTTGAATTGAGAGAGGTTTGATGATTCTGATTGTCTCTGTTGTCTGGCCTAAATAGTTTAGTACTGTCACTGCGATAGATAAATAAAAAGTTTTGAAGGGCAGTCAGATTTTACAACATTTTGAAATACTGTTACAAAGTGCACTCTTGTCTCTGCAATTTGTATCTAAATGCACCCACATACTTGGGTATACAGAGCTCTCCGAAAGAGAAAAGTGTAACAAAACTTCAGTTATTCAGCAATACTGAAGGCTTCTATTCCCTCTGGGTGTGAAGTCTATTTACACAACTGCTTTATCTGTAAACACGACAGCAAGAGCAAGTGCTATGGCTGTGACTGTGTCAGATCAAACTTTTATGTATTAATGAGTCCACACATTGTACTGAGAACTGGCAGCTTGCCCTTTCTGCTGTAAATCAGTTGTGGTCTGTGAATATGAGAGGAGAGAAAGAAAGAAGTTGTTGCCTTGAAATCTAGGTTTCAAGGAAGTCTGATCTTATCTATAATATTGAAAGCACCACGATACATCTGGAGACTGTACAGCTGTACTGTCAGACTTAGGGTCCACCCAGACTTTACAGCTAAACTGTTAACTTCAAGATCAGAAAGTATAGGAACTAGACTGTAACCATACTCAGAAGGAACAAACCCAGTGATTTGGAAGTAGCTGGAGGAGGAGGAGGAGCCCTGACAGGGCAGTTTACCAACATGAACAGTAAGATTATTGGAGTCCTGCTAAAGAGCTTCCAGTCTGGTTAAGTCAGACACCCAGCATCATACGAGGTTGTACACTGTGTTTTTATCTGAGACTTGGTCTCAGGGAGGCAGTGGAATAGGATGTAAAGCTCTCTATCATAGTTCTGGCATCACTTCCACTGACATACCACTTCTGTGGTATTCACATAACAATTTTCATCATATTTATCTTTTCTCCAGATGTGCTTTGATTAGATAAGCAATAATAATTATTTCAGTCTTTTTCCAAGTTAACTATATTCATTCATGTTTCATGCAAGTATCTAAACTGCTGGTGATTAGCGGTATTAAAGTTGGTGAAAAGGAAAAGAAGTGTAGCTGCTACATCTTGGGTTTTCTGTGGCTGTGTCACCAAAATGATTTTTAAAAGTCCTGCATTGTTGCTAAATTTACAGATTGAAGAAAATTGCCATGACACTTTCTTACTGCCAGTTTCTGTTCTCAGACAAACTCCTTCTGTTTCCTGATTTGAGTGTTCCTTCCTTTTTTTTGATTTTAGCCTCCTCCCCACAGTCCATCCTAAATTAAAAACCATTTCAGTTAACTTTTTTTCAGGAAAAAAGTTGCAATAGATACCACGCATGAGTGTCTTTTTAGAAAACAAACAAAGCCAAAACTAACTCAATTGCAACCTTCACAATTTTATTGCCATGTCTTACTTTTAAGTTATCAGATTTCATGTGGATAACTTTGCTAACGCTTCTGTAAGGGAAGACTTACGGACTCCTAGAAAGAAATGTTAAAGTTTTGTGGTTTTGGTTTGTTTGGTTTTGGGGGGTTTTGTACTTTAAAAGTGAGGAAAATCGCAGAGGAATTAAGAAGCTGAAGGGGTAAGTGTGCAAATATGAAGGACACTTGGCTTCCCATTTTCAACAAAATTTCAGGAACTTTCATTTTCTAAAAATAACTTCCTTATGTGCTTTGGGCCAGTGGTTTGTGTTACTCAGGAGGTGTTGGCAGTAGAAATAGCTCTAGGCAGATGTGGGTACCTGCCAGCAACAGGGGAGGGTGGGAATGCTGTACGGAAATCCAGCTCTGTAACTCTTAACTGCACTGAGTGGTAATTGGCATTCCTTGTGCTTTGGTATGTCGTATGTAAATACTGCTCAGTCAGGTGAGCAGCTATCAAGTCTGCTTCTTTTAATGAGGAATTTAAACACCAGCTCAAATTCTAGAGTTCAGTGAACGCAGAAGAAAACTTTGGGACATGTAACTTCTTTTACTAAGGCAGGTATTTGAAAGAATTCTCTTCTCAGCCAAATTCTTAATCATATACTCAATACCTTATGTCAAGATCACTAAATCCGATTTATTTCAGCTAATTTATTGAAGACACGAACAGTGTTACTTCATATTTTTGGGAAATGCCTCTCTCACTTGTTTCTGCAAAGCTGAGGGTTGTATCAGAATGATGTCATCATAAAAAAGATAAAAAGAAGTTGAACGCTTTAGCAGAAGTGAGTTTGCAGTGATGTAGGTTATCATTATTAAGAGTGCTAGGGACTCTGAGGTCATGAAATACATGACTGTGATACATAACATGAAAAACAAATCTGCATATCTTGTATTTTTGTGTGGAGTAGTTGAGAAAAGGTTACAACCATTGCTGCTCACCCTTCAGATCAGTGGTGAGGTTAGGTTCCCAGCCATCTAAGCTTTGTACTAGTGTTCATGTGCTCAGGCTTGTGGATTTAAGAAAACAGACATATGGAAAAAATTCCAGACATAACTTTTTTAAAAAGAGTTTGAAAAAATACAGTTAAAAAACAAGTTCCTAGTCAATCTTCATAGCATTCAAGTATAATTCAAATGGAAGGATAGAAGAAAACTAAGATTCATCTGCATATTTTGCATTTTTCCTACTTCTCGTACTTGTGTACATCTAAATGCACAGATATTTAGATGCCACAAAAGGAAGCTTGATTATGATTTTCATTTGTAAAATTTGGTTGCTGTCAGTGCAGTCCTGTTGTGCTGTGGTAAGGACAGGCTTATTCATATCTACATGCAAAAGGTATATAAATTAATTAAAGGTATGAACTAAATGTTGAAACTGCACTTTTCATGTGATTTATGATTCTTAAAATGCATTCTGCTTCATATTATGTTCATACAACTAATATATTGTATGCAGTTACATACTGAGAGTGAATTTGCTTTAAGTAATTGAAAAAAATCAGAAATAGACAATAATTGCTTATTGGTAATAGAAGCCTCAGTTTTAATCTTTGCATTTGGGCAAAAAAGGTTTTCAGTGAGAACCGTGGCTGCCTGAATCTACGTTTGTTTACTGTGTTGTATTTAATTAAATTATTCATTTCTTTAAAACTGATCATACACTTAGTTAGGAAGTATGTACGTTTAGATGGAAAACAATTATCCACTGGGAAACTGGGGGCAAAAACCAATCAAGTAATTGAACATTCCTATGTTGATAACTTTATTAGTTTAAGATGCTGCTTTGCCTAAAATACAAGTCAATTTGAAGTGGTTTTATTTTAATGTGGTGTAAATAGAGGCAGTTGTATTGTCTGCAATAGTCAGATTGAGTACAGAGAAAGCTGCTAGTAAGTCTCAAACATAATCCAAATTTACTGCCTCTTTCTTGATATATACATGATACAAAAATATCCCTGTATTCTTGTGGCATAGTACCAGGTATAGTAGATGGGAAACCCTGGAGTTTTTCATCTCTGCCATGACTCATTTGCATAATGCATGCTATATAAATATAGTTGCTTGCATAGGCCTTGATACTTTGACTTTTTGGTCTTTTGTCTGGTTCTGTGGATCTGTTGTATGTCAAATATGCTATTTACCTTTTTGTTACCAATGCTTGAATAGCAACATCAGAAATACTTCTGTAAACCATCAGTAATAATCTGAATAAAATACGTAGTAATAATAGCATTCAAGACTGTTTTCTTTATAAGAGAAAGTGGAATAGTTTAACTTAGTAGGGCAAAATAAATGATGGAATCTGTCTTTTCTGTAGTTGATACTAAATTTGATCTCTTCCAAAGACACAAGAATACCCACTAAATAGCTTTATTCTTGGTGTGTATTTGAGCTGTCATTGGTCCTTACAGAGGAATTCTGATTTGCATATTGATATGCATTTTTTTTAAGGGAGTGGAGTTATGTATTATAAATAAACAGAATTGCTGGTGATGTGTTCCTGGGCCTGACAGCTTCCAAAAGTACCTAAGGACTTCAGTATATATTTTGCCTTTCTCATCTGCATAGTCTCTGCACAAGCCAAAGGATGTATACTTTTACAATAACAACTATTATTATGGCTAAGTGTATATGAGGTTAGCATTTTTGAAATAATGTTTTGTCATTAATCACATTTTCTTAAAGAAGTATGTTGGTTTTTTTTAAGGTGAGGTTGCAGTGCAAACTGGTGATCTGTTGCCATGTAAGATTTGTGGAAGAACTTTCTTTCCAGCAGCGCTGGTAAGTGGTGTGAGCACTGTTGGCTTTTAGATTTGATAAGTCGACATGAAAGTTAAGCAGGGCTCGCTATAGCTAAATAAAATAGATCTAGGTGCTTTGTTTTGCTAGGGGTTTTAGTTTTGTTTATCCCCTCCTCCCCAAGTAATTACTGATTCCAGTTGTCTCAGGCTTGAAGCTCCTTAGAAGGGGTTTAATTTTAAGATCCCATCGTTTTCTGCAATACATGCCTCTAAAAGCATCTTTTCTAGGGTTACAGAATCAATCCTTGTCTTCTGCAGTTTTAAGTCTCAGCTAGTAAATGAAGTGTTTTGTTAGCCATCTCCAAAACTCTCTTTTCCATTGTTAGCAGAAATCAGTCGGTCCTTAAATGTGAATATGAATTTCAGACACCTATGGTTTGTTTTGCCACTCAATGCAAAAGCTGCCTACCTATCACAAATTTTTTACCTGCAAGGAGCAAATATAGATGCCTTCTATTTTTCTTTTTCATTATCAACTGTGGTTTTGTGACCCTGTATACATATCTGTGAATTCCTGTAGTTCTGTTTTAAAGGTTGTGGCTGGCATAAATGTTTGAGTGAAAACAGTGTGAGCATATTCATCAAGAGTTGGGACTTTTTTTGCTAATTTTTTATATCGAGAAAGAGGGAAATAATGTGTTAATAGCTTCTGTTTTCAAAACTAAGTTCTGTATTCTCCTTTTATTTTGCTTCTGCTTATAGAAAAAGCATGGACCCATTTGCCAAAAAACTTCTACCAAGAAAAGGAAGACATTTGATTCCAGCCGACAGAGAGCAGAAGGAACTGACATTCCCACAGTAAAACCTCTTAAGCCACGGGTATGTTATAATTTACTCTGAATATGAACATTTTAGGCATGCTATATATGCATTTTGGTAAGGCTTATTTCTGCTGACAGTTTGCGTTGATTAGATCAACTAAGATTTGGAGGAAATCTAACTATGATGTTATGTACTAAAATAAGGTGCATACTTAGCTTCAAGAAAGCTTCAAATATACAAAGCTTCCTTTTTTTTGCCTCTTAGCCAGAACCACCTAAAAAGCCTTCTAACTGGAGACGAAAACATGAGGAATTTATAGCAACTATACGAGCAGCCAAAGGACTTAACCTTAAAGATGGTGGAAAACTCCCTCCACCACCTCCACCATCATATGACCCTGGTATGTAAAGCAGTCAAGTTCTTTAGAGACTTTTCTTTAATTTAATGTGTAGAAATTTGAATTGAAAAGGAATTTGTTGGAATACAAGATTCACAAGTTCTTGAAGATGACTTATTATCCCTGTGCAGATGCTGGGTTGTGACTTTGGGTCTGGCTGGCTCACATCCTGTGGAGCTTTCAAAGCCCATGACTTTGTTTTTAATGTGTGGAAAGATAGATGGGCCAACTTGCAGCTTGCTGCTGTCTTGTAAACCACAGACTGGGCAGATTGTCTCAATACCCTGTTTGTGCTCACAACAGTAGAACTGGTCACAAATAGCAGACTGCCTTTTTGATGAGCTGACACCCACAACGTATTTACATTGTGGGAATGTACTTTTGTGCTCCTCAAATGTAATCTCTCCCATTTTTTGCTAAATTCACCTTTAGTTTCATGTATGTAGTGTATGCCTTAATGTCTCCTGTAGTGAGGGTACTTGTGTTCTGAGTATGTGAGATGTGTGGTGTTCATATTAGCAAGGACATGACAGGGTACCTTCGAACTGAGACTGGGTTGAGCATTCAAGCAGTCTGATGTGAATGAGAAGGAAATACACCTTTCATTTAACTTCTGGGATATGATAAGGGGTTGAAGAATATATTTCTTCCTCTTGTCCTAAGAGCTAAACCATTGGATTGGCTGAATGGCTATTTTCAGAAAGATTGGGAAAAAGCATGTGTTTACTTCTGCCTGTCTGTGGTGAAGTGAGGATGTGAAGTGTTCCCAACCCTGTTTCTTTACAGGTGATGTGTTATTCCAGTCTTAGGATTGTAGTTAAGCATTCACTCTGGGATGCTATATTATTCAGCATTTTGTACTCACAATCTTGAAAAGCCATATAGCTTATTTTAAAAAGTAAAGCCATCTTAAAGTCAGTAGCAAATGGTGTGGATAAGAATCACAAGGCTTGATAACGGAAAGAATCATTAATAATTTATATAGCACATCTATAATCTATCTAGTTGTTGTTGGTTTTTGTCTCCTGGCATCATCCTGCTGCAGTGGGTAAGACTTAGGAAGAAGAAGCCAGGAATGAAGAGACCATGCACAAAATTATCAGTGGATACTCTTATTACAAATAGAGCAGGAGCAGCTACTGATTCTACTTTTCACGTAGGAGAGTGGGAAGATTGTGACCGTACCATGATTGTATCCATTCTCCCCTATTCAGCTCTGTCTTGGACACGCTTGTTTCTAGCAAGCAGCCAGTATTTTTCCTGTTCATGGAAAGAGTCTCATATTCATATTTTCAACTTAGCTGCTCTGAGCTGCCAAATAACCAGTGTTGCTGCTTCTTCCATCTCCTCTTCCATTTTTTCTGAGGAAATGCAGAATAGCCTGAGTTTAAGAAGGGCCTTAAGTCACCCTGAGCTTGACTGCGTATGTCTACTGCCCTCTTATTTTGATTAGTTTTTATTTTATATAGCTTCAATTGAATCCTAAAACTTTTTCTGGACAGCATGAGCAGTACTTGCAGATAGCCAAGTCTCTGACTGGTACTATGTATTTTACAGAAGGATGAAGATACGATTCCTGGTTCTTCAGAGTATGCATTCATCCTCTACAGTCTGATGCATTTGTGGGCTTTGAAAGTTTTCTGTGGGAACTGAGCTCTGCACCAGCCAGAAATGGCATAATATCTAGCATTTCACAGCTGTTTTATTATTTTTTCTTTTTTTCACTTTCATTGGAATAATGTTGGTTTAACCACATAGCTAGAAACAATTCTGTTCCTGATTTTTTGTCTCTTAGGTGTAGTTGATGTTCGAGTGTTCTGACAGTAACAGAGCATATGTAAAATACATAAATAAAAAAATGTTGTTGTTACCCCATGAGATTCCCATGCTGTCACTTCTCTGTGTTCTTCCTCTTTCCCTAGCTCACACTTCTTGGGTCACAGTTCATGGTTTAGTGGCCATTACATCATTTAACTTAACTCATAACCCTTTATAAATATTTAAAAGGACAAGTATTTAAGACAGACCTACTGCATTTGGACTAGTAACATGTAATCCCAAACTTCCTTTAGATTTTATAATATCTAATTGTAACATGGAGGCAGGGACTGCTGAATTTCATCTCATTTTCTTCAATGCATTTCTAAAGTGACCTAGAAACACACTAATTTAACCTGCTTTGCCAGTGTCAAGCTTTTTTAAGTTGATGCTTACATGTTTTTGAATACTCAAATTTGGAGCATACAGCATTAATATCTCTGGACACTGAAATACCCTGTTGTCAGAATCTGCAGTCCAAACATTATTTTCCAAGAGCACTGTATTTTAAGGTGTGTATTTCCAGCATATAGATGATGTATCTTTTAATATTTTAAGCATTTATGTAGCTTTTTCTGTTTTTTCCCCAATGACAGTAATATTCCCTGTATGTAATACTGTTTACAATGTGAATAAATGAATCTTGCAAAAGTAACATGGCCACCAGTTACTTTCTTTTGCATGTCTTGAGAGAGAGCTCCTAATTTTGGCCAATTTTCTTATTTTTATTTGTTAAATCTCTGATTTTTTTAATGATCACTTCCAGTATTAAAGTTAGTATTTCTCAGTTCTTTCAAAGCTGCCAGAAGAGACAGATCTGTTGTCTTTTGCTGCTTGCGTGGGAAAGGTTTTAATGTATTCCCATAGCTTGATCAAACTGAACTGTTAGTGATTTTTTTTTAATTTTTGATTGTTAATTTGTTTAGCTTCTTGTCCACTTCCTTTCACCTGATCTCTCTGCCATGTCATTGTACCTCTTTGGGTACCTTCTCTGCAGAATAGCATCTCTTAAAATGTTTCTGATTGTGCCTAGATTATTTCTAATCCTCAGATACTCTTACCCATCAAATGAGAATATGCTTTTACCTAGCAATCTGTGTTTATTTTCAGATTCAAGAAGCCATAATTTCCCCTGGAGGAGAGGCTGGTCTTTAAAAGACTTTAAAACATTCTCATTTTTAAAACAGATTATTAATATTAGATTTTTTTTATGTTTTTAAGATTACATTCAGTGTCCATACTGTCAGAGAAGATTTAATGAAAATGCAGCTGACAGACACATCAATTTCTGTAAGGAGCAAGCTGCACGTATTACTAATAAGGGGAAATTGGCAGCTGATACCAAAGGGAAGCTTCCTACTCGAACACAGGTAAACTATAACACTTTTCTTAACTTGTAACTTGCATTCAATGTCAAATCAAGCTTTTAAAACAGTCTCTTGCTTTTAAAAAGAAATAACTGTTTTATTCTGTAATTTTATTATTTGCACTGACACTAGGCATGGACAAGGTTTTTGCTTTCTTAAACTGCAGAGATGCATAAGTCAGATGGCAGCAGTTGCAAAGCCAAAAGCAGTCACAAATGTAATTGAGAAATGTGCAAATGAGAGGTAGAGATAGGAGGAGGAAATTGAGATGCAGTCTTTGTAAAGGAAGTTAAATTTCTGTTGTGCTGTTTTCTAAACCCAATTAGAGACTTGCTTAAGGAGCAGTCAAAGGTACCTGACTACAGGACATCTGACAGCAGTAGTGTGGCTAATTAGAAGGTTTAGAGCGATTCAGGTGTATTACACAGTATTTTGAGTCAGTGTGGGGACTGGTCCAGACCACACAGATGAAAGTAAGATGTGGATTTGAAAGACAAAAATATTTCTGCCTTTGAGTGTTCTCTTTTAAATTAATTGGTAATGAGATGAGACTTTTAATCTTAACTTTAGCTTCATTCTAGCTATGGAAAAAGTTGGTAAAAGCTGTAGAAAAAAAAATGCAGAAAGACATACAGTTGAACAACAAAGCCACTAAGTTAGAGAATGTTTCCTGCTAGTATCATCTGTAAGTATTAGAAAACAGACTATCAGAAACCATTTGCATGTTCCCATACTAGAAAGAGATTACCTAGTAGGAAATCATATCTATTCTCCCACAGTACCTGAAAGAACTACCTGTTGTGTTATAGAGATAGCTTGATTTAATTGCTTAAATTTCTAGGTTGTATTTTGTTACAGTACAAACCTGCTCCAGTTAAGAAGATGGCTTCTGTAGGATCAACACCATCACCATCATCACGCTTACCACAGCCAAGTGGTGTTAGCAAAAGTGGTGTAGGTATGAAACGAATGTTGTGAATTGTTCCATGTCCTTTCTAAATAATAGTTCTCAAACTATGTTTATTTGATATAGCAGTTTGCAAAATCTCATTTAAAATAAATTCAGAAGGGGCACTGATTGCCATCTATCTAAAAAGACTCTTGAGCACTTAGGATTCTGGTTTATATATCAGGTATTTTTTTTTTTTTCTGCATTGAGTATGAAAAGTCATTCAGTGTAGTAATGCATGATTGTATCGAATACTGATCTCTCACCTGAAATTTATCTAATGCTTAATTCTGTAACTAATTTGTCTGCTAAATATTATCATAAATTGGTGAAAATACATAGTCAAGGCATGTATATTATAATTATGCAAGCAGTAGTCTAATTTGGGTTTCAGATATCATTGGATATGAAACACGTTCTGTTTGTACATACTTCAACTTTTCATTTCCTTTTTTTTCTGAGGAAAGTAATAGAGATACAGTGTGTTTTCTTAGAATAAAATACTATGTCTCAATTACATATTTTCTATACATTTTTGAAACATATTTTCTTTCTGTATTATCTTGATATTGGCTCATACAGTCTTTCTAAAACTCTTGTTTTGAATTTTGCAATTAAAATGTGTTTAATAATGTGTATCATTTCAGCAGCAACATCTTATATTTTCTTATATTTTCATGCTTGCTTTTCACCTGCCAGGTACCTCTTCGAGTAAAACACCATCTTCATCTGGATCCAGTGGGAGCAAAATTCAGACGTTATCACCAGCTCATAAAAACTCACCGGGAATGGTGAACCCACAAGCAGGGTGAGTTCCATCTAATTTTGTCATTTGTGCTTTATTTCATATTTGTTGTTCTAGTTCTGGAAGTCTCTGTGGTTTGTTTCACTTGCCTTTTTATTTTTTTCCTATGAACTTTAGAAGTAGAGTCTTTTACATTTATCCTTTATCTGTAAATATAGCTGAAGTTTAAGGAACTTTGGAGAAGCAAAGGTTTTATCAAGTTGATTTAACAACAAAGGAGGTCAAGAGATAAAAATAAAGTATATTAAAAATTACAGAATAGGGAGAAAGTGGTTGGAGCAATGAATTTTTATTGGTAAAAGTGAAGGATTTTAAAAAAGAAGAAAACATTAGGCGTAATTTCCTACACTTCATGGAAATAGAAGAAAGAGGCTTCTGCCATAGACCACAAGGCAATTGTGACAGGATCTTCTCTCTTAGCACAAGAGCATGGAGGCTTTCTCTCTTCCCTTTCCTGTTTTAAGAGGCAACAAATGAATAAGCACAAATAATACAAAACCAGTGCACTTACAACAGCAATGAGTGCTACATGAAGATTATTAGAGTTCAGTGTAAGTGCTGTTTGTGATCAAGGCTGTGACTCATGCTTTGCTGGAGGGGTTGACATTTCCCAGAATCTCATAGAGGAATCTGTCTAAGGGATTGAAGAGAAGTAGTGCAATTCTACAGAAGTTTGAGGAGCACCAAAGAGCACTGAAAACACAAAACATAAAAGGAAGTGATTGCAATTATAACACTGATGATTGAAAAAGATTTATTCTTATACAAATGAAAATCTGATTGATGAAGACTGTATAATGTGAAAAAAAAAAAGTGTTAAGCTCCTGAGGAAGAAAAAGAACATTCTGAAAACTCATAGGGTTGGACAGCAATAACACAAAACTAGAGATTTTTGGTTTATCGCTCTTAAATTTTGCAGGTTATGCATGAATATGAATTCCAGCTCTGTCATGCTTCTCTCCTAATGCCCTATGGCATCAGAATTAAATTCTGTCCCTCCTTGCTCTATCTACTCATGATAACTGTTTCAGACACAGGTCACATGCAGAGTCCATGAGGTTGACAGATGTCTTTCTTTTTTTATTTCCCCCCTCTCACTAGTCTTTGGTCAGCTTCACTACCATTTGTAGGCATCTATGTTGTGACTGTCAGAAAATCCCAGCCCCTTGTTCACTGATTTTCTTTATTTCTCCATTTTTAGAAGTTGAATTAACACCCACTGATGAGTGGCAAACAAGCATGTCTGCAAAAATAGTGAAAAAGTCAGCTGAGATAATTTGAAGGCATGTTTCTGAATCCAGTGGTGTAACCTAGCTGTCTGTTGAAAGTTCCTTATTCAAGTCCGTATTTGTCTGTGAGGATGCAGCAGTTTTGGTCTTCACTTGTAAACACGGAAGTTCTATTTAATTTTACTAGTCAGTTGCTGTTGGAATAAGCATATGAAAATTGGTAGAAAATAAGCCCCCTTGTGTTCTAGATGTTCCTCAGAAATCAGAGAGTCTAGGTTCAGCTTGGCTTAATTTCTGATTATAACCAACTGGGTATAATGGCTGGTTATGTTCAATAAGAACTTTTAAAATTCCGAATTCACAAATAATGTAGTTTGTTGAAGCAGTAGATCATTGAGTCTTGTTAGATTGCTGGTGATAAATGCAGTATATCTACAAAATGTAAGTATTCAGTGCTGTGTGTATAACTGTTCCCAGCTATACCCTTGATCCAGCTGGAGGTGCAACTCTTACCAAAGAGTTATCTCTGCTTTGGGGAGGGCAGGGAGGGGTAAGCCCATTGTCTATGAAGTAAGGCCGTGTTGTCAGATTGTAAAAATGGAGGACTTCAAATACCAACTTTATACCTTTCAGAAAAGTGGAGGTATGACTATAGTCAAATATAATTGGTTACCAGTTGCTGTGGTCCTAGTTGGTAGAGAAGCAGCTTTTTCCTCGTTTTCATATTGGTGGGTGCATTCTCAATGTATTAATTATCTTTGAATACCTTTGACTGAATTGGTTGTAACAAAGACAGCACAGATCCCTAATAACTTACTTCTGTCAGCATGTTACAATTTCACATAATTATCTTCCCAAAGGTACAGATTTGTAACAGAGGCTGGCTGTGCATGGATAAGGTGGAGTGAGGTTGTTACCGAGGCCTGGTGCACTCCTGTGCTTCACTGAGACACCACTGAGCTGTGAGACCTCTGCCTCACCCCAGGCATCATTCAGTTGTTAAGCCTTGCTCCAGCCTAGTGCAAGATGAGCAAGTGGCTTAGCTCACATTTTTGCTCAAACAGCCTAATGAATTCTTCACAAACTCACAGCATCTCTGTATCTTGACATAGTAAGTCTGGAAAATTTCCACAGTTGTTCACTGGACTTTGTTTTTGGTAGTCTTCCATTTTCTCCTCTGTTGCTTGGAAAAAGAACATGATGAAGCCAAATAGCAGTTGGGGACATGTTTGCACAGGTTTTCTCTGTTTATGCATTCTGCTAAGCACAAGTAGATGGCTCCTGCTTGGCACAGCTCTCAGATAATGATCTCTGCTGAAAGGCAGTAAACGTTACCTTGGCTTACAACCTCAATTGCCTGCACAATTTCCAGGTTTTAAGAGTATGGGTGTGGTGAGTGTTTCTGCCTGCAGTCCTCCTCATTGCTCTAAAAAACTTGTTCTCTTCTGTTTTCAAACTAACCCTTATGGTATTTTCTGCTCATACTAACCAATCTTCCACGGGTGGCTGTTAAATGTGTCTTGTTCCTAAGTGTTGTGTCTATGAGCTGACTTTTCTTTTTCTAGCTTCATTGCATTCACTTCTGGGGACAAATTTGTCAGAAGTTATATTGAAGCAAAGAGGTGTAAGAGCCGGTTCATAATGGAAAATTTCCATTCCTCAGATTGCTCACTGGTGACAATTTTGGCCTTAATTATCTCAACTTCTGCCTTAGTATTGGGGCATGAGGGGGAAATACATTGGGTTCTGTTGAAATACTTACAAAGTTATACCAAAGCAGGTACTGAGACACTAACAGTCAATGTCCTACATGAGACTGAAAATAATTAATATTACAGTGACAGACTTTAAACATTAAAACATCTTATAATTTAGGCTATACATATGCAGCTGGAATTACTTTCTAAAACAGAAGGACTTTTGAACATTCAGTAAGATTAAACAAGATTTATTTCTTTTACTACATTTATGATTTAACCAGTACAATGACAAACCTTAGTGTGAGATCTGGGATTCTGTTATGCTGAAGTCAGACAGAGCTTATGCTGGAAGATGTTATGCCCTTCTGAGTTATTAGTGAAACAATTTGCTGAGCAGTGTTATGTGGGGATAGTTTTAAGGGCAATCTTTTAGATAAAATGTTAAGCAATCACTTTTTATTTTCTCCTTGACAAATATTGAAGACGCTACACACATCATTTTGACCAGGTTAAATTCCAGGTTTTCCTTGAAGAAGCAAGTTCCTGCAGTTTGCACCAAGGGAAACTGTAACTTCAGGGTGTTTTTTTGGGTATTACTACAGTGTGTAACCTTCCATCTTTGCCTAGATTGTTGGTAATTCTGGATTTTCCGGAGACGTAATAGAAGAGAGGCTTTATAGCAGAACTAGAATTCTATTGTGCCATGTCAAGGATGAATGAATTCTTAGTACGAAGTGATGGGACACCTGTGCCTTCTGCCCAGCCGAGCTGCGCGGAGGGGACGCTGTGCTGAGCGCGCAGTGCCGCCCGCGCCCGGCAGGTGGCGCTGGCGCAGCGCTGCCCGGGCCCGGGGGAGCTCCGTGAAGGGAGGGAGCTGGGAATCATCGCCTGTAAAGCTCCTGTGCAGCATCGCAGCGCACGCTTTTACTTTGTATGCGCAGAAGTGGAACCCTATTCTATGAGCTCATTTATTGTAAGGTATTTTTACTGTGCGGTGTCCTTTTGTTTGTTTTAAACTTGAATTCTCCTGCTCTGCTCCCCAAGTAAAGGACTACTGAGGGACCACAGCACAGTATCATCAACATAAGCTATGTTAGTGCCAGTGAGGCTTACTTTGTACGTGTAGATCAGGATGCATCAGCTTAGCTCTGCTGTGAGTTTTCTTTTTCTGCCTGGACAGAGTAAGGAGAGTCCTTCCAGTATGAATGAAAGTGTTGCACAGGGACATTGTTTCTGAGTCAGAGGCAAGTGAGGAGTAGCATGTGACTGTTGTAGTCAGTAAGAAAATCTTCATTCATTTGGCTGAAAACAGGTTTTTATGATATCATGTTATGAACCCAAGTTTGATACTTGTTTTATAACACTATACAAGTTAGCGATGCCTTACATTTCTTGAGGTGTGTGGCCGTTGTAGTAAGCTGTCAGAAGTAATCAGATGTTCAGGAGAAAAAAATTGGGTAGGTTCTTCCTAACCTAAGGGTAAGCAAACAGGTAAACTCCACACCCACATGCAAACTGTTTTGCCCAGCAGAACCTCACCCCACTGTTTGTGACCAGAAAGGGTTCTTTTGCATGTACAGATTAATTGTCTGTACAGGTTTCATTTGTCACCAGTTATGTTTGGTTTTTTTAAAGGAACTTGGAAATTATATGGTCTTTTTTAATATGGCAAATGAACCCTTAGAAATTAATTCTTAATTTATGTTTTATTTTGGGGCTAAAACACACACTTTAATGTTAGTGTTTCCCTCCTGGGAATCGTGTCTGCTAGTGACACACCTACTACTGTCCTTACAGCTGAAATACAATATGAACAGCACACCAAATCAATAACAGCAATTTTTAATTTCCACTTACATGTTTGCCATAAAACATTTGTAACCTTTAAAACATTTTCTTTTTAAAACAGTTTGTTCCTTTTATGAGGACCGTAATTTACAGGGCTTTGTTCAATTAAATTGAGATATATGTAAGTAGTTGTCTTCAAGATCTTTGCATTTCAAGAGATTCTTGTGATCATGTTTTTTTTCATTAGAATGTGAAAGGGCTGTCAGCTTTGGGTTTTTGGTTTTGTTAAGGTGTGAAAAAATAATGTAGTGCTTTATTTTGACAGTGTATGATGGTTTCTAGGGTATTTCTTCAGTATTCTACTCATTATGTGCCTGGAGTTCACAGATTACACTGATAATTTGTTAAAGTTTAAAAATAACTAAGAAAATCATGTTAGGTTGAAGTGTGTGTCTTACAGTGTTGAAGACCTCGGTCTTGCTTCTCAGTTTCTTGGGAGTATGTAAAGACTATATATTGGGTCAAAAAGGAGTTAATTAGTTTGAACTAGAACATCTGTTTGGGAGGCTATTTCTAGGTTTTACAAGATGATAAAAATGCAGAACTTAACTTGAAGATCTGATTTTCTAATCTAAGTTGTGATTTCTGAAAAGCTACAGTTTCCTTTATGATGATGTGAGGGGTTTTGTTTTATTATTTTCTTGGTTACCTTTTTAAAATTTGATTTTTGATTTATTCTTTTTTGGTTTGGAAATGTTGTCCATAATACTAAAAAAAAGTATTAAAGTATTGGCTGTGTATATAGTACTATCTATTGTGAATGGGGTTTTTGTTGTTAAAACAAAGCTGGATTTCTTTCAGGCTGTCCTCTATTCTGGCTTTACAAATAAAAAAAAATGAAGGAAAAATTTGTCTTCTTGCTAATTCTAGAGTTGTACATATATGTCTGTTATTTTCTAATATTTAAACTTATTACTTGTAGTTATGAGCCCCCTTTTCCAGGTGTGTTGTATGACATGATGTTCTTAAAAGAGACCAAATGTGAATACATTGTGCAGAGTGTATGGATAACTGGCATTGGTGTTTTGTTTGAAAAAGAATTTTTAAAAATGTATTTGAAACCTAATTTAATGTCTATGAAATCCATTCCTCATCAAAGCAAGAAGAAACCCTTTTGTTTGCTGGATAATTAAAGTCTGATTTGTACTTTTTTTTTGTAATACTAGTATTGAATTGTGAATATTTTTAATTACTTTTTTTTGCATAACTTGAATAGCAATATAGCACTGTCCTTATGAGCACCCCTTTATATATTTTAATAGTAAGATGGACAAGTTAGGCTCACCACTGTGAACTGGAAGAGATGTGCAAAGGTTTTATGACACTGATACAAAAACACACAGTACTGTCAAAAGGCCAAATGAGTTGTTGCCTGTAAAGAAGTAAGTATCAAAAATCAGTGTGGTTTATCTATTTCGCAAAAATATTTCTCCTAAGCAGAAAAGTGTGCCATTGACAAACATCAGCTGCCCAGTATATCTTCCATATAAAGACATGGAGAGCTTGTGGGAGAAGAGTAGATGATATAATTAGTATCAGAGTGAGGTAAACAGCTTGATAGGACAGAGAAGATGAAGGTTTCCCTCAGATTTGATTTCTTCTGTCAGTGCTTGATTACAGATTAAAAGTAATGAATTTGTGTCTTGATTACAGATTAAAAGTAAAGAACTTGTGCCTTTCTAAACCGAAGATAAAAATGATTTCCATGATGCAAAGCTGGAGGAAACATTTAAGCCTGATAACTATACTGGTTTTTGACAAAGTAATTTTATTCTCTTAAGGTGAAATATTTTTCTTAACTCCTACATCTGTAATGTAGGTGTGATGGTCCAAAAACATGAGGAAGGCAGACTTCGTAATGAAAGGTCATTAACTTTGGTTAAGTCCAACATACCTCATATAAAGATTTCTAGTTATTCAGAAGTGTTTATTAGTTCTAAGTGTGGAAGGAAGGCTATTCCAATTATTTTAATATTTTAAAAAGGCATTAGATACTAAATTGTATTTAGGCCTTTGTTATATTTTGGAAGATGCCAAATTCAAATCAGCTGCTTTTTCATATTGTGAAAGAGAAATAAGTAATGAATTATGTGGCACATACATGGAATGTGTTGCTTTACATGGTGGAAATGTGTCTGAATATCTTAATGCTGTAACCAAAGCTGTAGTATCTTTGAGACAGGGACAGAATATTTAACTTTGGTTTTGAAGAAACAAAAGCAATGAAAGGAATGAGAGCTCTTTTTAGACAAACAGAAATTCTTTGTTTTTATTTGCTCCTATGCATGTTTGGTTAGAGTTCTAAATGTTGTGAACTGTCAAAAATTAGCTCAGTTCTTCATTTTGTAAGACATTATTAAGATGTTGAAAATTTAGCTTAATGAGTTACTACAATTGCTTAAAATAGGACTTATCCGTAGAGCAGTGGTTTGCTTTCTCTTCTCAAGAAAAATTCTTAAAAAGTATAGGCATTCTGCTCTTCATACAATCCCTGTTGTTCTCACTCAAGTATCTACTGAGTTCAAGAATTAGATCTGCCTTACTTGCAGTAGGTTATTCAGTATATTGCATGCCAACAGCTTCCAGCAAGTGTGAATGTTAGAAAGAAATGCTAACCATTCTTAAATTCAGCATAGCAGTGTGGGTGGTTGCAGTTTATGGCAGAGGTTTCTGGACTTTGGGATGCATGCCATTAGTCAGCAGAAAGTTATTTATGACTTTGCACAGAACTATGGGCTGTTGTGGATAACAGTGACAGCTGTCAAGAACATCTGAAAACACTCTGTCTAAGAAGCAAGATTTATGTATCAGTATTTTATGATAGAATTCAACCAAATCATGAATGCATGCATAGAAAAATACAAACTTCTTTTACAAATTACTTGCAGATTTTTATTTTGCAACCAGTGGTAATTCAACTAGATGTACAACATGAGCTGCTTTCGGAAGGAAAGTCACTTTCATTTTTATTTCTTTTAAAAGAGAAAGTGGATAATAAATTTCTTTAGAGCATGTCTAGATTTTAAGAGTTCCATCTGGTATTGGTACACAGCCACGTGCACATGCTGTCAGGCATTATTCATACTTCATGTGGTACAGCGTAGAGCAGGGATTTATATAGCTTTTCAAAAACAAAACACAACACCACAAAATCCAGCCAAACAGAGAAAACAGCAGAAGTGGACAAGTATATAGAGAAGGCAGAGATGGGGCAAATCAGAAGAAACTAAGCTGTGGTGGTACAAGTTGAAATAACCAAAAATATCTGACTTTGTTGGAAGGCATCTGTGTCTAGAGATCAGATTGCTACTTAAAGATGCAGTTTCAAGATTTGTCACCAAACAAACTTGATTCTAATTGTGTGTCTACATTTGGGCTGAATAAAGTTGTAGACAGTGGCAGCCTACTTGTTGTGTTGATTTACTCATTAAAAAATGTGAGAAATCACAGAATGGGTAAGGTTGGAAGGGAAGTTTCTGGTCTGAAAATATATTTGAGATTTCTTCTATATTTTTTAGAAAAATTGTTGTGGAAAAAGACTGCATAAATTATGCAGAAAGCTGTGTTTAAACATCTTGGAATGAAGATGTCTTGTTAAACCTTTAATGAGTGATATTTTATTTGTTCATGAGACTTTGCCTCCTTTGATATAGAGGGTGGAATGTACACTTTGAATGTGGCTTTTTAGTATTTCGATTTCCTCCCCTGCCGAGCTTAGTCAGTGGCCTGAATGCTGTCTTAAGACACTTATTTCTCTGAAATTTCTTTGGTATACATCTAGTATATAAGTAAAGAACCACATAATTTTCAGAGTACTTAGGGAGATGAGGATATATGATGCAGTTGAAATATAGGGAAGAATAGTGGACTGGTTTTCAGGTCAATTTATTTCAAATATCTAGGACTCCTAACCTGATGTTCAAAACTGATTTGAAGTACACTCTGAAGAGACTTCAATTAAAAAAATTAATGCTGTTAGTTTTGAAAAAGTAGTATGTTGGTCACAAGGTGAAAATCCAGAGAAAAGTGAGTCAGTAATAATTTTGAAGGTTTTTGGGGTTTTTTTATTATTTTATTCTTATCTTCATTCCCTGATCATTGCTGATCCATGATGATCCCAATATGCTTCTGTGTGTGCAGCTGAATTTTTCTTTATATCTTTTTCTTTTCCATAACAGGTAAAGTAGGAGTCCAGTAGGTTCTTTTTACTGTAGAGCTCTAACAAGTTTTAATAAATTATAAGCAAAGGTCTCTCTTCATTGTATAACGAGATGGGGAAAATAGCAAAAGATGAATATTTAGCATCTGTACATCATAGCAATGTAATTTAGATTACATTTATGATTTTATTCTAGAATTCTGTAACTTCCGAAAGGCTGACGTAACTTCCAGTAAGTTTTAATTCTGATATAACTGATGTAGGGTTTTTCAGTCTATGCAGTATTTTTTTTAATTAAGTCCATCTTTAGAATTTCTTTGCAAAATAAGGGGGCAGACAGGAAAACTAATGGAGAAGGTTAGTGTTCTGCCCAGTGAGCCATAATCTTTGATCATTCTACTCTACCTGTTGCAAGTAGAAGCCATTCTTCTTAAATTTGAATACTTTAGTTAGATATTATTTCAATATATTTAATCTTAAAATTAGTTTCTGATTTCTGCCTTTGTGCTTAATTATTTGATCACTTTTCCACTGGTTGAAGTGAAAAAAGGAGCTGAAAAGCCACCTTTTTTCCATATGCATCACATGAAGGGAGAAATGTTTTATGGAGCATATCTATAATTCAGGAGTTATTAGATGTTCCTCAGTTGTGTCAGTGTTGCATGTGAAATTACTGGAGCTGAATGCATTTCCTTATATGTGGTTTGAAAACCAAACCAAGACTAGATAGTTTATAATTCTAAAAGGAGCAGTTGGGTTTTTCTGAAGGGAATGAATGGTCTCTTGGTGACCATTTCTTTAATGGAGTCTTGTTTTAATTTTTTTTAAATGTACTTGAGTGAGTAAATTTCATTTATGCATTGGTGTTCAAGAGTGAGAACAGAAAAACTTGGTCATGCACAAAAGATCATAGTCTGAAGTTTGCCAAAAAGGAAGAAATCTCAGTGAATGGTAAAAACTTCTACCCTTGATCACTAATGATAAAACAATATCCCTTCCAATTTATTTTTTTATTACTACTTGGATTTTTCAGGGGATTCTGATGTTTCTTTACTCATCAAAGCCAGCAGCAAAATGTTCTCAATGTTTGGGATGTGCTGATCACTGTGTATTGGCTTCTCATAATACTCATGAGTCCTGAGGGAAGCAGTTTTCATATCTCTGTGGTCATACTAATAACTCCAATAGGATCTTTAGGAACACTGTGACAGTTTAGAAAAAATTGAGGCCCTAATGCCCACCTGGATGCACTTCCTTATTTTCTCCTTCTATTTATATTCATAACTGTAATTGTGCTTTGAAGAAAAAGGATTTAAGGCATTATGTTGGAAGAAAAAAGTCTTGTTCACTCCATACTGGTCACAAAGTATTGAAAATCTGGCATCCTTTCTACAGATCTTAAACTATTAAAATGTGCTCTCTATTTTCCTAAAAGACGTGCCGGTCCTAAAAAGTGACTTATAATTGATCAGGCTAGACGTTAGAATGTACTGAGCAACCAATAATGCAGAATCTACCTGTTAGGGAGTGAAACACATGAACAGGAAGGGACTTTCTGTTTCATTTAACTTATTGTTGTAAGGTTCAAGTCATAACAGTTCAAACCATGCAAGTTCATGCCAAAGCTCCTGTCTCCTGTTGGTAGGAAATGAGTTATTTTTCATACAGTTAACTAATGTGTAGATTGCTACACTTTCTTGTGTGTGTGTGTGTATGTATATATATATGATACTTGAAAATGCATATTCTTGTATGTATTTCTCTGCATGTGCACAAGTCATCAGATGTTTCTTCTATTTTAGAGGTGCAACAAAACCCCGGACATCAACTCCTCCTGGTGTGGCAAGAGCCATGAGCACGGGTGCTTTAACAAACAGAAGAAAAACTAGCAATTCAGATACTCACTTAAGGTAGCTTTTAACTTTGTGGATTTTGTCATTAATAGAGCCTTCATTAAGGGGGATTACTTACTACAAAAGAAGTTGGGGAATGTATTATTCTCTGCAATTAATAGTCAATCGATGTTATTTGGCTCGATATATTTTGCACGGTTATCATCTGACAGCACACCTTTGTCATCAGCTGTCTCAGATGTACACAGAAGACCCTGTTGGAAATGTCAAAAACCACTTGGGAGGGATCTGTTGAAAAAATAACCAAATATTATTTCAGTAGAAACTGATTGAAATCTGCATACTAAACACATAAATTGTCTTGCCCTTTTAAAGGGTAGGATGAAAATTGTACTGCTGGTATAGCCTTTGTTTTACTGACAAGGTAAGTTTTCAAACTCTCCGGTTAATCTAAATAGTCAGTGAACTATTGATCCTGCTCCTAGAACTCTGGTGATTTTTGTTTTCTTGCAGGGAAGGTGGGTATCCAGAGATATGTATGGGGAGCCTGGGTAGTGTTGTATATAAGATATACCACTGTAAATAGGAAGTACAGGCATGAAAATGATGGTAAAAAAAACAAGGATTAGACTAATTTTATATTAAGTTATACTGAACTGACTTACAGAGAATGTTCATCTGGGAATTTTCAGGTCTGATGGGAAAGCTGGGTATGACACTGGAGACTGCCCATCCTCAGTCAATGGAGGAAGTGCAAAAAGCAGCGAAGGAATTTCACCTGTACAGTTATCCAAGTTCTGCCATGAATGTGGAACAAAGTATCCAGTGGAATGGGCGAAGTTCTGCTGTGAGTGTGGAATTCGAAGAATGGTTGTGTGAACATGTTCTTTAAAGCAGGAGGAAAACAAGAAATTGGAACATCTGCTATGTACTGTTGCATGGAAAGCTTGAGCAGTCCCTCCAGTTAGACTTCATGCTGTGAACTTTGAAACATCATTTTGTAATTTTCTGAGTGCAATCTCCTGGTTACACAATTATTTATAAACGATATATACTGTATATAAAAATAGCAGCTGTCTAAAACTGTGCCATTCAAGGAAATACTCTTTACTCTTTGTTGAAAATATTTAAAATTAAGGTAGAAATGCATTAAGTAACCTAGATAGCAGAAGAGGTTCAATGTTATTTTTTTTTGTAAATCCTACTAGGCAAAGGATGTTTTAAATCTTTTATGCAGGGTAATACTTACCTATAGGGAACTAGCCATGAACAACTTGGGCTTCAAAAGTTTCTCTGTGGGGGCATTTCCTTCATCTGTGATGGCAACTTAGATGCTGTGTTCTAAGTGAAAACAACATGAGCAACTCCTTATAAATTCCTAGATGTAAGTATAAAAAGTTCAGCTGGTTAAACTCTTTAACAGTAATATGCTAATTGGACTTTACAGTTGCTTCCTAGGATTTTTTAAAGAATCAAGGTGGAAAGACTAACTGAGAATTTTCTTTGCATCTAAGAAGAAAGGCAAGATTTTTTTTGTGACTTTCCATGTTCTGTTTTTCAGTAAAACCATGATATTTTTATGTATTTATAAGGACAAATATGGTATTAATTTTATTACTATTGATTTGTTTAAGTTCTGTTTGTTTTGAAATACTTGTCTTCCTCCTCCTGTGCTCCACCATGAGTAGCGTATCTAAGGGTGTTGTGCTTTGTCCTATTTCCAAAGGTCCTGCTCATTTTTTTTTCTTTCCCCCTCATTTCCTTAAGGAAAGTCAAAGTCTTTGCTTATCCTACTTAAATGTTAAACTCTTACTTTGAATACAGCCTTCTTGATGTATCCAATACCAAAAAAAAAAAACTAGTTCTATAGAAATTAATGCTATTAGGGCAGTAGATCTTAATGTAGGTAGTGAGTATTTTTTATTGTTATACACATATAAATGCACAGGGGAGGAGCTGTGCTTCACTGGTATATGTGTCAATACTTGACCTTTTTCTTTATTAATAGTTTTTATGTATTCCTGATCTCAAAACAGCAGTCTTTTCAGGTTAGTAATAGAGTTTACATCAATCCATTAGGAAGAAGGGAGAGATTCAAAGTTGTTTGGTTTTTTACTTATTACACAAAAAATTAGTAAATTACACATTTACTAATAAAACCATTCACAAGCCAAATCACTTAACTTGTATCATAATGTAGTAATTTATTTTGCGAAGTTTTGCTTTGAAGTACTTCCACCATCTTCATTATGCGTGACAGAACAATCTGAAACAACTTAACTGTGCCTTTCCCACAGTAAATACATTTTTTTTCCAGGAACAGGTACTTTCAGTTCACAAACACCATTGGTTTCAGTTCATTTAATATCTTTACAACTTACACAAAATACAATGTAGTGTTCCATGCCAGTATTATGGTCGTTGCTTGCATTCTCAAAAATTGTGATTATCAGCGGGGCCAATTTGAAAGAAAGCATGATTGAAGAAAAGCATCTTCAAAGCAGATACCAGTCTAAGAGAATGAGTGATTTAAGAGACTTGGTGTAGTTATGTTGCAGGCCACAAGCTATTGATGTTTCAAAATTAGTTCAGTGAATGTCTTGAGCTTTTTATACTTTTTTTTATTATTATTATTTAGAAATTATACATCTTTCAGTGTAGTCTTTTCATAATTGGTGTAAACTGACTGCTGAGCATGATAGAATAGGTGACTGGTAATAATAATTAGAACTGTCAAATCCTAGCCAGTTTATTTTCTAGGAGTTTAGATTCTAGGATCCATATTATGGCACATTCATTTCTCTGTTTGGAAAAACTGGAATTCTGCATTCTTTCCAGAGATAAACCCGCTTTGGAAAACTTACCCTGGACTTGGGCCATGGAGGTCTGCAGACTGAAGTATTGTGAGCTGAGGGTCCACCAGCAAAGATACCAGTCCAGAATAGGTTTGATCAGATAGTGAATCTACTCTTACCTGATGAATTTGCAGTTGTTTCTGCTGGAAAATGCATTTTTTCATTTATTAAACAGGCTTTCTACAAAGGGAATGTTTAGTACGGCACTAAATACCTTCTAGATTTTCCAGGATTATTGTAACTGTAGGAAAAAACATACTGACTCTTTCTCCTTTGAATTGTAGGTGGCAGATTTCCTGATTCAAATCAATACTCATACAGTTACTGTACTTTCTGCTTTGTGAGCTGTTTGTGGGATTCTTTGCTTTCAGTGCAGAATTAGTAAGTTACATGAGTAGCACGTCATTTGTTTCATTTACACTTATGTGATTTGTCATGAGAATTAGATAGGGAATTAACCTGAACAGAAAGAAAGGTTTTTAAACGTGATCTTTTAATTGGCCCTGCAAAGAAGGTCTATGAAACATAACTGACTAGTGAAAGTAACAGTGGATAGTGTGTGTGTGTTGTAATCCACAGTAAATATAAGCAGACAATGAAATTCTTTTTGACTGTGTAGTTTGGTGCTGTATGGTAAGACTCACGAGACGCCCAATATGTTTTGTGTTTATCAGTTGGTTTTGTTACTGAATGACATGGCTTTATAAAGTCTGTGTTGTTACAGACCCTACCTAGCCTGTATTACTCAAAGTATCAGCACAGATCATTGTAATTCCATCTCAGTGGATGTTTGTGCAAAGTAGTAGATTGGTTTTTGTAATGTCCCTGAAGAATTGAATGTGGGAAACAAGTTCGTTATATTTAAAGAAAAAAAAATACAGAGAATTGGACTGACTTTTCAATCTTTAGTGTACTACATGTGTCAAGATGTTCCCAAATTTAACTTATTGGTGATCTATATCCAAACCCTCTTGCCCTAGTCTTCTCCACACCCTTATGCCTTGGTTTTCATGGGAGGAGAAAACATGAACTATGCACTGTCTGTTTATAGTGAAATTTGTGATGAAATTGTTGTGATGATTCCTATACCAATGTATAACCCTATGACAGATTTACTGTCTGCCATTTTATCTTCCTAATGTTCTTGCTAAGGTTCTTCCACTCATTAAGGAAGAGAGGGGGGGGAAAAAAGGTCAAAGGTAAAATTCTATTTAAAGAAACAAGGAAGAAGCTGGTTTTGATGTTTGGCCTGAGGGAGTTTGCATTCCCTTTCTACCTTGTGATTTTTTCTTACACAAAGGACCTCTTTGTGCCAGGAAGTAGTGGAGGACCATCGGAGTTACGAAAAATGCTAGCTTCAGTAGTAGAAACAGCACGGCACAAAGCTTAATCTCTATATGATGTACCTTACACAGATTTATATTTATGCATGATGCCCACACCCTAGGTAGTTTCAAAACTGGAGTCTCTAAATATACAGCAGTTAAAATATGTGTTTATATGAATGATTAGTCTTACACACCACTGCAGGGAGGGTGGGCACATGGAGGTGCTTCCCCCCCCATTTCAGGTTGTAACTATAAAATGAACATATAGGCAGAATTTTTCAAATTTGCCAAAGAGACTCAAAGAGCCCCACTTTGAGTCCCACTCCCTGGAGGGAGTGGGAAAGCTCCACCTGAGAGTTCCCTGGCCAGGCGGGCATCAGGCCGAGGGAGCTCTCCATGGTGCTCTGGCCTCTCTCGCAGTGCAGGGGCAGCGGCCGCTCCAGTGCGGCCACGTGTCCTGTGCCTTCACAGGATGGGAACTGCAGATGGTATTGTAACACCTGACCCAATCTTCATGCACCATGGAAGTTCTCTGTCATCTGCAAGGGACTAGCTCCTATTTCACCATCACAGCTGAGAGCTGGTGCCTGAAATGCATGGAGAGCGTTCCTATGATACTGCTTACCTGGTCAGTGGAAGGAGGTATGACTGCAGTACTTTTAAATAAGCAAGATACGTACACACTGATGTAGACTATGTAAATAGTCTGCATATAAAATTAAATGGCATTGCCTGTGTATTGCAAAAGTGCTAGTTTCCATCACATAGACTTTGTATACCTGCAAAGAACAAACCTGTTTATGAGTGTTTTTAATCTTGACTGAAAAATATCTGTATAGTAAGAGCACTTTTTCAATTTTATTTCTATCCAGTTTGACTAAGCTATGAATAGTTATATGGATTGTATGAGAAGGTAGAATTTTCATCTTTGGTAAAATTTGTTTTAGTGACTGGTAAAAATAGTTTTATTGCCTTTCAAGTACAGTTTATTCCAACTTGTGATTTTTTTGTTGCTGGTTGGTTTGGTTGGTTTTTTCCAACTTGCTAAGTAAGGTTTGAGTAACCTAATTGTGTTGTTGGAAGAAGTATTAGGTAAAAGACTCCATTAGCTGAATTCAGTAGTTACTTGGTTCATATTTTTACTCCAGTATTCACAGTATAAGAGATTACTCTTGCATACTAGTTCATTTTTTGTTTTGTTTTGGGTTTGTTTTTTTGGTGTTATGTCAATCCAGAATAATACACGTTTCTGGAGGGTCCCATTTAGTTCCATTCCACTTTATCTTGCCAGAAAATAGCTTCTTCATATTTTCTCTTTTAATAAGTGTTTGTTCTTTACAAAAATGATCAGTAGGGAAATTATATTTCCCCGATTTGAGCATCTGAGTCAGCAAAATCAAAGATTCAGTTTAATATAGCTGAACACTGAACCCACATTATAAATGGAAGTGCATGGTTTACCATAGTTCTCTATTTCAATTTGGCTTTCTGGCAGAACCATGAATGGATTTGGGTGGTATCTGTAAAGTGCTGAGTACACTACAACTGTTACAAAATCTACTTTACATGATTGTTCTAATTCTTGGTGTTCATCCTTCATATGACACTTAATATGTTTCTGTTCATAAGTTTATTTATTAATGTTCTGTGTTTTTAAATGGTGTGTTCATTCAGGTATTGGAGGTGATTAATTTTTTCAGCATTGCATTTATTATGTTTGCCTTGCCCCTCAGTACATGGAATATTTGTTTGTGACCATCCAGTGAGGGTTTTTTTGCCAGAATTCCTCAGTTTATTTGCCTCGCATTTTGTGTGTTTATTTTAAAATGTCAGTTCTGTTTAAACTAATAAACGTAAATCACCACCTAATGCTAATTTGCCACTTGTTAACAATAAAGCAAATACGCCAATAAAACTTCTTGTGATGTGCAAATTTTTGTAGTCAAATGTAAAATTATCTTATATAATGTAACATACAGGTAGGTAATATAATTTCAGCCTTATGAATATTGTGATGTCTGATCTCAGGTACACAAAAAATAGTTTTTAGATTGAGTGAGATGAGATTTGGATTCCTAAGTCACCTGGAGAAATATATCAGATACTTAAATCAGTGTGATCTGCTTATATAAAGTTAATTCTGTATCTCCTCCATTTCCCCAATTATACTGAGAATTTAGTTTATGTAGAGCCCATCACTGTGACATCTGTAGTATTTCATTATTTTTTCTTCTTTTTTTTGTTAATAATAAAATTGTAAGGGGTAATAAACTTAAGCTTGATCTGGGTTTGTTCTCCTTCATGACATTAGAGCACTGTTTTGTTGACTAAATTATTTTTTAGAAGCAGTTTATATTTTTCTTCAGAAGTTACTTTATGTGAGCAGAAATTACAATAAAGTTTTGGATTGCTGAGGGGTTTTTTTTGGCTAAATATGGATGAATAGAAATCAATTCCTCTTTTCATTCACTTTTTTTTAGAGGAAACTTCCTTCTACTCTTTAGTAGCCTGGAGAGCTTTTACTGTACTTGGAGAGAGACAGATTTGCAGGGTACACTGTTCAGTGGAAAAGGAATTGACTGGATGGATACAGCTGGAAAGTTGTGGTCAGTGTCTCTATGTCCAGGTGGAGGCTGGTAACAAGTGCTGTCCCTCAGGAATCTTGTCTGGGGACTCTGGTTTTGGTGCTCTTTTAATGCATTTGTCTATGTCACAGTGAGATCGAGTGCACCATGAGCAAGTTTGCAGATGACACAAACCTGAGCAGTGCAACTGACACACCAGAAGGAGAAGATGCCATCCAAAGGGACTGGACTACCATGACTTCTCAAATCTCATGGATAGTGACTTTGACACTTCCTCTGCCACTTCTGTCAGAACCCACAGATGTATCACAGGTCCCATGGATTTGTGCACCTTCAGGTTCCTTAGATGGTCTCAAACCTGAACCTCTTGCAACAACATTGTGAAAATCCTTTTAATACCTAACTTTTTATCCTTGACACCTTCCCATAAATTCCACGTATTTCTAAATCATGATTTTGACCTACTCATATTATTTCTTTTCTATGGCCAAATAAATAAATAGGTAACTGAAAGTGGCAGGGAGGTGGGCATGATGGTGATAACACACAGTTTTCATCCCTTTGCCAATTCCTGAAAAGCGCTTTAGTGCCACATTTGTAAGCTCAGTAGACCAGAAGAAGTTCTCGAATGGAAGGAACAAACCACAGAGCACAATTCGCTGCTTTTAGCAGTTAGTGTTTCCATGTAAGCAGTGACTCAGGAAATCTGGCAACAAGAATCAGACAGGCAGGGTATTTATTTAGAGAAGCAATCAGAAGAAATCCACAATTTCATAATCACTGTTTTAAATTTCTGCTCTGGACCTACCCTTGGTCTTTCCCCCAGGGTAGTCCTGGAATTGCTTTATTTCTCTCAAGACTTAAGTTGTGGGCTGCTGCTTAAGTAACTTAAACTGACTGACCTTTCAGTTTTGTAGTAGCTAATACTGCATCTCTGTATTTTTGCTTTAATTCACACTGCCCTTTCCTTGCCAAGTGGTTATTAGGAAATAAGTGCTGGCTTTCAACTATTCCTGGATTTCCAAAAAATACTAAAACAACTGTTCTTCAGTTTCAGAGCCCAACTGAATCTGCAGTCTCCTGGGTCATCTTTCAGAAGAAAGGATTTCCAGTGAAGTCCTTACAATTGTGGTCATGTTCTCTTTATCTGCAGTATGGTACTGGGAAATGTTTCCTTTCCCTGTACCATAAAAAACAGATTGAGGTTGGTTTCAGTTTTTTAAAGTGTTTGGCGTTAAAGTTGCGATCCTTTACATGAAGGGCTAAAGAGAATATGTGAAAGTTTCAGTCACGGTTTACAAAGTTACCACTCCCACCTTATCACCCCCATAGATACATGGGGGATTGGAGTGGGTGTACTTCAAGAAAGTATGGCATGCTTGGTTTGCTCTTAACCTCTTTCCTCTCAGATTCAGTACAGCAATCTTATTCCAGTCAAATACATAAAGGTAGTGCTGCTTATAGTCAACTGAGCAAACAGTTGTTTGAAGCATATCCTACTGCTTTTTCAGGTGTTTGTTCTGAATACCAAAATTTTTAGAGTAGTTTTACAGAAAAATTCTTTAAGCATAGGTGAAACAATTTATATTAGTTTACTTCACACCAGGAAACAACAGACTGGCTTAACTAAAGCTTTCCTGAAGTATTTAGTCCAAGGCAGATGGCTGGTATGGAAATGTTTGCCTAAATTGGGCAGGTTACAAGCAGCTAAGAAATGGGTATTTTAAAACAGGAAGTCCCCAGCTGTGTTTCAAATGACTGATTATCTCTGAAAAAAACCTAAAAATGGAGTAATGGCAGCCAAAAAGTGAACAGTCCAATTTCATAGAAGACAAATATTTTATTACCAAAGGAGTTATATCAAAGTAAGAAACTGCAAAAGAGTAATAAACAACTATAAAAATACTTATATTTATTCAAAATTAAATATGAGCACTTTATTAGTTAAATGCCAATATATTATTCTCTGACAATATTCACACATTTTAAGTCATGTTTGCCTAACATCTTAAAACATGTTATATAAAATAATAGCATACGAGAAATCACAACCTGAAGCTAAGGAATTCTAGCTCCTCCTCCAGCTAACTCTGGGCTGATCAAATGCATGAATGTAGTGCTGTTTCCAGTCAACTGAACAGCTTCCATTCAGGCATCTCCTTTGTCTTCCGCAGGATTCAGTCTTGCCTGTGTTTCAGCCAGCAGAAGTATGCTGCATCTCTCAAAAATCAGTACCCTTCCTAAGTTTTTCAAAAAGCTAACTTCTTCCCTGTTTTTCCAAACCCAAATCAGTTAGCAGACGCATCAGACCCACACCAAAAACACTTCTGTGTCAGGAGAACATACCCAAGATAAGCTACTGCTTTGGTAAATTGTTACTTTTGGTCCTTAATGCATTTTGCATAGATATAAAGTAACCAGCTACTTTTTCATACACTTTTCTTCATCTGCAGATTCCCAGATGTTTTCATAAATTTCAGTAGATATGTGGCTACTTTCATATGACAGTGTTATAAAGTTACTTGAAAAGTCAGAAAATTCAAAGTAGTTTCCAGAGCACAAAGGCTGGACACAGACTTCTGCAGAGTTCTTTGTTTCAAATGCTGGTCTTCTATTTCCACTTCTTGGACTTTAGCAGCTTGGTTCAGCCATTTCTGTTTCTGTCACCTCCCGGAACAAGGTACAGTAGCCTTCCATCAGAATTCTGGCATAAAGTGTTTATATGAGCGAGCAAGGTTACTTGAAGAATGCATATAAAATGCAAAGATACCAAGTAATGCCACTTCAAAAGGAAAGAGCAGGATTCACCTGAAATCACCTGGAAATTAATTTTTCAAATTTATTCCAGCAGGATCGAAGGCTAGATATATTTTCTTTCAGTTCACAAACTTCTTGGTAACATTTCTTTTTGGACTGTTCGCCTGTCTCTGTATCCTCTGTCTTAAATACATCTGGGCAAACCTGAAACAAAACAGATTGTATTGTTATCTGAGAACTGCTTATTCTACTCCTGTAGCCATCTTTCAAAGCAAACCAATTGCCTTACATCTGAATAGTGGAGAGCCGCTGCCCATGGAACTGTGAGAACATGGCTTTAACTCAGAGCAAATAAAGACACCTGAAACCAGTGTGTCCAACTGAGAATGTGTACATCCTCTATCACAGATCAAAATTAATCTCCTATTATCTGAAGGAATAAGAAAGTCAATTAAATTGTGAGCCAAACTTTGACAATATGTATTTAGACTAGTGGAACAAGACAGACCAGTTCCAGGGGCTGGTGCTGTGCCCTAGTGTTCTAGGATCTCAGGCAGACAAAGCCATTGTGGTTCTTGTTCATATTCAATGACTGCTCATAATTTTTTGCTAAATTACTGTAATTGGTCTTTAAATAAAAACAAGAATTCTAAGGTTAGGCAGGAGTTGCAAGGGTGGCACTGACTTCTATGACTTGACTGGGATACCTTTAAAGTAAGGCAAATGTTGGATTCACCAGAGGTGACAAAGCAAAATATAGACACCAATCTTACTTTAAAGATCTCATTCCAGATTATAAGTCTCTTGACTTTAAGGAGAAAAATTAAGAGTTAAATGAAGCCTTCAATCCGTCTGCTTAAGCTTTTTGATGTTGGTTAATACTTTTGTGTTCAACAGGCAACACTGACCCACACTTAAAAGAAGGCTCTTCCTTTGCTACAGTAGTCTGTGGATCAGTGTGCTACATTTAAGTGGCACTTCAAAAAGAAGATTCTGCCAAAGACTAAAAAACCAAATATTATCATACCTAATTGTTCTTGTTGAATTTGAGATATTGTAGTTAAAATAAAGACCAAAGAGATTACAGAAAAGAGAGAATCTCACCCTAATTGTTTGTTGAAACAAACCAAATTAAACATGGCTCTTAGGGTTAGTGAGAAGTTACAACTCTGACTTTAGAGAAGTTTAAATGCCTTCTTTGCACAAGTCTGGTCCTTGTCTCTCACTGGAGAATTAACTCGGTTATTTCACTACTGAACCAGAGCAGATATCTTCACCACAGACTTCCAGATGATTGTCCTAGTCTTTGCACTGGGCTTAATGTCTATTACAAGACAAATGCAGAGCAAACTTCCTCTGGCATAGAACTTGTGTAAGGTAGTTACGTTTTTTAGATGTGACAGTCTGTGTTGAAGAGCTCTAGAAAATAAAGCAAACAGTTAAACTATTACTCACCTTTTCTTTTTTAGGTCTTTCACATTTACACTGTAGAACTTTTAATGTCCCACATGAGACGAATGCTGCTTTCCATCTAAAGGCTTTGCTGATTCTCTGCTTATTAAGAAATCTGAGCATGTTGCATGCCATGCTCTGTAGTGATTCTATTTCCTGTCAAGAGAACAAGGAAAATACGTCCTGAAAAGTTTGTGCACCATTAATTCTTTGCAATGTTTGTTTATCTTAAAAAACCCAAACCCTCCATCAATTACTATAGGTTTCTTTTGCTTTCACAGTGCAAATCTTCTTTCAATAAAACACATAACTAATCTGACTTAACTGCCACCTTTTCAAGATATTTAAAGCAGCAATTTTTAGTAGTAGTAATAGTAGCATAAGGATGTTAGGGAGAAACCACAGCTGTAATCAAAACAAATGATGCAGTTAGCAAACAAATGATTTTTCCAGCCAGTCCATTTATCAAGTCACGATAAAATCTGTAGCAACAGCTGACAATCGTGCTTTCTGGCATTTGATATCTGCCCAAACTACTATTTTAAAGCTTTCAGGTCTGAAGTGAAAAGTTTAACTAATTTTCTGTAGAAAAATAAAAATAGAGATTGGGAAATTTTAATGTTTACTTCTATTGGCAAAAAGCGTTGTGTCTGTTTTGGATTAAAAATATAGAAGAATCGTCATGGTAGGAAAAAATACCCACAATTCTTGGATATGGAATTGCTAAATATTTAAATGTTTAAAAGATCAATTTACTTGACAAATCATATAATTCCAGATTCAAAAAAACCAAAAACATCCTGAATATTGTGATTTGACTTTTAAAATTAAATACTACTCTAACACTCTATTTTATACTGGACTGTACAAAGAACTCCTTTGAGTTTGTATTCTCTAAATTCTGAAAAGTTAAATTTTACCTCAGTATCATTGCAGAAAAACACTTTGATAGTTCTATTTTTTTGATTCGTGCAGCACCTGTCAGGATACTTCGCAGACATATTTACCTGTAAAATATCATATATGTTTAGACATGGAAGTACTGTGTCAGTGCTCAGTCACCCTCACAGTAAAAATCTCTTTCCTGATGTTCAGAAGGCACCTCCTGTGTGCTGCTGCGTGCCCACTGCCCCTGGTCCCATCTGTTGATAAGAGCCTGGCTCTGTACTCTTTGCCCACTCACTTGAGGTATTTCTACACATTGATGAAATCCCTCTGAGCCTTCTCTTCTCCAGGCTGAACAGCCCCAGCCCTCTCAGCCCTTCCTCATCAGAGAGATGCTCCAGTCCCTTCAGGATCTTCATGGCCCTTTGCTGGACTCTCTCCAGTAGCTCCATATTTCTCTCATACTGGGGAGCCCAGAAATGGACACAAATCTGTTAAATCTTCATATTCTATCAAATTGCTTTGTTCTTTGGAAATTTTGAAACACAGAGCACTGTTTAAATCTTACATTGGAATTGTAACATTGAATACATTGAATACAAATAGTGTTTTTCAGTGTTTGTCTCAACAAATACATCTCAGCTCTAAACAGATAGTAGCACTCACTTTGCATATGGAATAACAGAAGATGGCCTAAGCAACATCACATGGTCATGATAATATTTTATCAATAGTTTATCCTTTCTTGTAGTTTTTTCTTCCACTTTCACACTTGTCATCAAAATGACAATGGAAGCCAACTCAACAGCAGTTTTGTCTTCCTCAGCCTGTATCCAGACATTCCAGTTAAGCCAAAGGGCGTTAAAAAAGGTAGCTCACAGCAGTATTGCTTTAGATCTCTTCACTTAGCCATGCATATGAGCACGTTAGACAGTTAGTTCCTAAAGTTTTTCTGCAGAAATTGCCTGTATTTCGGAAGTTTACCCAAGATAAACAGAACTTTATCCAGAAAGTATTAGCAAAACCGAGAGTTTAGGAAGTTAAATATTCACTGACAAATTAAAAAAAAAACACAAAACAACAAAACCAAATTAAAAAACCCAAACCACCAACATCCGGAAGCTAATGCACATCTTTTCTTGCACCACAACAGATATTGCTGCAGTCACTCTGCACCAAAATTTATAATTATATATATATTTTTATATAATCACTCTAAAACCTGTATTTCTGTCACTTCATTTCCTAACTGCTATGAGATTTTCCCATTCTCTCTAATTTCCTCAGATCACCTTTAGTATAATATACAGTAACCACGTCTGAAGGCAGTTTATTGGCTGTGACCAAACCAACCTAAGGGAAATCCTGACCTCAGAAAAGGCATTAATGAAAATTTAATTACCTTACAGAGACCTAGCATGTGACTCACTATCCTGCTCTGCAGCAAACCCACAGCTGCTCCAAACATCTGGCTGAGGAACTGAAAGCTGTTGACTTGACTCTGCAGTTGCAGGAAATCCTCTACTGGGCAGTTGGTATCACCCACACAGCACACATAGTATTTGCTGTTAACTTATAGTGACAATATACTGATTATACATAGGAGAAAAATTTCTCTTAAATGGGGAAAGTAAAGTCAGGAAAAAGGAAGAAACTTACACAGTGGTTGCTTGTGTTTGTCTTCTAGGAAGTAAAAGCTTCAGAGCTCAGTACATTCCCATTAGTTTGCACAAGCATTAATTCATAAAGGTTTTATTTATGTAGTTATTTTGATAACTTTTTTAGTTCCTCCAACCTCCCTGACCCTGGATCTTGAGAAGGGCTGGGATGCACCTCATGGATCTCCACCACCAGAAGGCAGTAGGATCTGCCTCCCAGAAGGTGTTATTCCTTCGGATCATTTTCTCTTCTAGGTCAGCTATTGTCTAACTGCTCACCAAGAGAGTTTATTTTTGTTCTCTAGGAAAAACTTGTCTTTGTCAGAAGTAAGACAGCAAACTAAAGGGAATACTTATCTATTCTAATATGGCCATTACTACTCTCCCTAGATTTGATGCCTCGTTCAGAATAAAGTAATTTATCTGCAGAGAAATACCTTTCTCTCTTCATTATCGCAACAAACATAACATGATCAAAATGTTAAAAGATCATTCCCTGACCCTAAAGGCATTTTGTTTCCAGATGAGGGTTGATGTGTCTTGGTAGAGAGAGGTTGGAAACCACTGCCATAATGCTCTGAAGGATGGTGGTAGTTCATAAGTGTAAAGAAATGCAATGGCTTCTGATTTTGCCCTTGGAAAAAGGCTGTATATTATTTTTATTTCATGCAAATAGATCTTGATTTAAGACTGCAACAGAATGGTGAATCCTCACTAAGTGACAATCTGTCAGAAAAAAAATCACATTTTTTGTGGGAATGCCTCTACTAATACAACTGTCTTAAGTGTTCCCCCACAGAAGTGTTCTTGATAGATAAATTTAATTGCTAATAATTCATGAGGAAGAACTGGAAGGTAAATTTTGGGCATGGATTGGTAAATTGTTAAGAAACTATTTTGCAAAGGTGTAATAAATGCGGCTGATAAAGCCATAATGCAGGAGACTTACACATGAGAATGTTAAGTTCTCTGCTGCCATCTAGAAAAGATAAGTTTTGTTAGCTAAACAAGATATATTAATAGGTACAAAAAAACCTATTAAGATACAAAGAAACTTTTACTGTCCTATGAATGTTGTGCCTTTGTGCATTTGTATTCAATGGATAACATAAAATTTCAGTCAAGGACTCTAATTAGTAGAACAAATTATGGGTGTAATGCTTTCTTCTCTTGATAAAAACATACAAACAGAAGTAATCATGAAATTACTTTAGAGAACAGTACTTTTTAATTAAATATATGATGTATGGCCAAAAGGCACGTGTCTAACTACATGATACTCAGGCACAAAAAACTGTATCACAGTATTTGTACATGCAAATAGGCACTATCCACAGATTTCAGAGATTTTAAAGAGACCGAATTGTTGCACCCCCTCAAATAACACCAGCATTTCAGCATAATATGTGACTTTATATGACTTTTTTATCGTGTTTTAACATTAGAGCTTTTATTATTAATTGTTAGCATCTAAAAATATGTTTTGGAAGCCCAAGAGCTACTACCTACCAGCTCATTGATGTCATGACTTAGTATATTCTCATACTTCACACGGATTTCAGTTGTTTTATTTCTCATTGCACAACTAGATGCATTCACTGGAGACAGAACAAGGAGCAGTGGCAGAACTGGTAAGGTAGATCTAAAAAAGACTGGATTACAAGAAGAACAGTTAGGTATATATTAATGTCACAGATTGTGTGCTGTATTAACAAATACATTCTGTAATCTGTTAAAATAGTTTAAAAGGGATCTTTGTACAACCAAATGACTTGTGCCTTGCTAGAGGGAAGGATTCAGCTCCAGATTAAGACACTCTTTGGTTGTCTAACTCCCTCATACCCAAAGATGATTCAGCTAGTGTGGATAAGAGCCTACAAGCATTGAGCTGACCAGCTACTTGGTGACTGCTAGGGTTGAATTCATCTTCAGGGTTCACTGCAAGCACTGAATTTTATTGGACCATAACCACATCAGATGTATGTTGAAGAGTCTCATCTTGATTGTCCATTTTTCCTTCGATAACTTCTACAAAACCCCATGAACACTTCTCTACAGCAAAGGTGTGTTTAAACATATTTTCGAGCTGACCAAATGTGCAAATCCATGCTACTGGCAATAACATGAGACAGCAGCAACACAACCTTCTCCACTAATTTTTGCAGTCTTTTCAAGCAAACTTCACTGCCCATCACTTTTTTTGTCCCTTTAATGAGCCATCTTGCTTTGTTCAGACCCCTGGTGTTCTGTCTCTGCATGGCACCTAGCAAAATATGAGTTCTGTGAGGATGGGCAGCGAGAAAAGACAGAAAAATCAAAAGAGCCTGAGGGAACTGACAGGAGGCTGCAGGTGACTCACCTGGTACTGGGAATGAAGGAGTACATGGTAATACATGATTAGGAATAATTGGACTCTGGCCTATCACTAGTCTGGTAGGATAATGCTTTAATTGAAGGTTTTGGGGGAAAAAAAATCAAAGGTAGAAATTTATGTTGAAGGACTAGCAAAGATCACAAGTTCCTTGCAGAGTATGCACTGCTCCTGCACATCTCCCCTACTGAGTAAGAACAACTGCATACAGAGTAGCTGCAGGATAGCAGCCAGGAAAGGAAGAAGGCCCTGGCCCCAGCTGCTACTTTCCTTCCTCTCTGGCAAGGATGGGCTGTTTGATACAGCCAATCCAGCACTCAAGAGATGATGGGCACCTCTGGACTTGGGCATCACTAATAAATCACAGCCTCAGAGCGGAATTTTGAACAACTGAGGAAGCAGCAATAAAACTTGACAAAAAATTTGTATTGACCCACGTAACTTCTGCGATGCAAGAACCACAGGTCACTCCATGTGCTCACTGCCATTCAAAGAAACACAGTCCCTTACAGCCTGTCCCAGCCAACTCCCACCACACACAACAGACTGAATCCCCCAAAAAGAATGCATGCCTTTCCTGACTAGTGAAGCCTTCTCTTTCTGACAGATTGCATGTGAACATGCTGTGATGTACACCTCTGTCCTAGAAACAGGACCAGAACAATTTTGCCTGTACAAGTGAAATCGCAGAGTTCTTGTGGCAAGCTGCAGGACAAATTTTAATGGCAAATTTGATGGGTTGAAAACCAGATTTTCTGACCTTTTCATATGCTGATCAACTGATGCCTATTAATGTCTCAAAAAAAAAATCTAATCTGATGAGCTAAGTGAATCTTAAATGAATCCTACGTGTAATCATTTTTAAAACTCTGTAAGGTGACTCCACTATGATCTTCAATCTCCAAGTGGACACACCTGACTTCCACAGAGCTTGAGCTTTGTAAATCTCTATGCTAACTATATCTCTGTTGAATGATTTATCAGTTTGAAGGACTAAGATTTAGTACTTTAAAAGGCCCTTACAAAAAACATTCAAGAATTTAATTATAGGACAATATTTTTTCAATCTCCCATCGCACCTCTTGTTCCAGTGCAAAAGATGAACTATAATGCTTGTTTGCAAATAGGGTAATACAACAACTTGGATACGTTGCTTCACAAACATATTTCAAGGGACGAAAATAGCAATCCTCTAAATTAAAACAATCCGACTCCATCACTTTAAAGTTGGTTTGTCCAGCAACAAGTGAAGATAAGCAGTGAAACACGCAAAGCCACTTTTATTTTGTCATTTTTACTTTCTCTGTACTGTACAGGTTGCCAATCTTGTTAAAATTAGGAAATCACAGAATAAAAGCAGGTCACGTGCTGCACACTCATAAAGTCCCTTGAGCCAGTGCAGGGTGGTGATCAAATTTTTTCAAGACATTTCTAAACGAGTCCTCTGGAAAAAAAATATTAGACAAGTGTCATGAACAATTCTAGGAGACTGAAACTGAAAATTGAAACAGATTTTCCGAAAGTTAGGCAACTTTGAAAGAATGGGAATTTATGGCACTCCATATGGCCAGCAATTCAAAAGAAAGAGAACATGTATTACTGGTAATAACCCATCTTTCCAGTAAACTCCCAGAAACTCCTAAGTCATATGTGGAAAGCCCCAAAAATTCTCCTAAAAGAGTCAGGAACAGCTAGCATTCCAGTATTNTATCTTCCTTTGCTGCCATGTGCTATGCATGAGGCATTAAAAAAAAAAAACCAAAAAAACACCACCTCTTGGCTTTTTAATGTTAAAAATCCCTTCCGTGCATCCCGTGGCACGCCACCGGCGGCACCCACGGGAGTGCCCCACAACCCACCCCAGTCTCGGCGGGCCGCTCCCTGCGCCCTTTTCNTTTCCCTTCGAGCGCTCCCTCCCGGGGGCGAGGCACCCCCGGCGCTGCCCCAGGGACAGCAGGTGCCCACAGGAGACAGGTGCCCATGGAAAGGCAGGTGCCCACAGGAGT
>VWZU01003218.1:1244559-1265276 GCA_013397095.1 Sterrhoptilus dennistouni | reverse complement strand
TGTTGGCGTGGGCTCAAAAGCAAAAGCTCGATGGTTTCTGCAGAGTTCGTCGTCTACACCCTTTCACCCCCCTCCCCTTCCCCTCAAAATCATTTTGTGGGCTCCGAAAGGATGGTGAATGGCTCGGGAAGGTGTTTCAGCCTAGAAGACACCCATATTCTACAAGGCAAATCTGCAGAAAGATGTGTTTTTCTAGCTAAATTCAGAATGCAAAAGTTTTCATGTGCAGTTCAGAAGGCTTGGAATAAAACAGGGTATTATTCTAAATATCTTAGTAGTGCCCCCTTCACATCTTCTGCCCAGAAACTTTCTAAGTTATGAGTTCTACATCGCTTTTCCTGCTCTGCACAAGCACAGAGTGCTGATTCCATAACCCCTCTTTCTTATCACAAGAGTGCTTTCCTAAGGGGAGATAGATGTGGAGGTGTGAATATTAAGGGGCAAATATGTGGAATGCTCAGGATAGTTTCCTCCCATTCTCTTGAACTGAAGTTGTGCTGCTTCCTTCCTGTGTGAGGAGGTCCTTAGTCCCCTTTATTGTCTGTGAATTCGACTCTGATTTAGATTGGCTATACATTTCTCGTTTCTTTTTCTTTGGAAAAGAATTTAATCTATTCTTCTTCAGAAATATTCTGTCAAAGATTCAAGAGGGTGGTGGTTTTCTACCCCTTCAGCTTTGAGCTGCTTGATTTTACTAATGATTGCCCATGACTATGATTTGGGAAAAAAATAGGGATCAACATCAACACAATTCCACACAGGGAGCACCTGTACTTGCTTTTTCCTTAAATGAGTGCCAAATTGGATATAAAATTGTATATATTATATATAATTATATATATTGTTCAGTTCTTGAATTTGAACAAGGATTTTGCCTCATTAGTAGCTAAATTATCTAGTTCTTATTGTGTCTTAAGTTGTCTTTTTTTTGCTTGTTTTCATTTACTGTTTTCTTTTTTCTCTTCTGTCAAATATTGTCTGAAAACATCTCCCTGCATTTCAATTTGCTGGCATGTGCAACTCAGAGAATGCCACAGGACTCTTCCTTTGGGGGGAGGTTGGTACCTGGTGTAATGCAAGCAAATTTGTGACTATCCATTCTACAGTCTGGTGCTTGGAGACTTGCATTTTCAATTGTCAAATGTTTTGAAAAAGCTGCACTATGAAGCTCCAGTCATGCAAAATTTTCTCACCAAGATCAATTTTCTTTCTAGGCAAGTACTTTTTCCAATTTTTACAGTAGTACCTGTAGGTTCACAAAATGAGATCGTTTATGCAGATTTGTCAGGGTGCAAAATATAAAGGAAAAACTTCTTTATGTGCTTTGTTTATGGTAGTTTTCTGGCTGAAACATCAGGAAGACTGATTAATTGCTTCAGTAATGTAATTGATGGAAGAAGTCAGTATAGTAGCTGAATGCATTAATGGAAACATGACTGAAAGGTGATACAGGAATCTTTAACAGGCGTTTTGCTCTTCAGTAGTGGCAGAATTTTATTTTTTTAATTTTTTTTTTTTTTAATGAATAGTCTGGTAAATGTATGGCAAACTTTTTCTTCAGTCAAAGTGACAAATAGATGGTGTGATCTGTACATGACTCCGTATCATGTGTACAGATCCCACTCAATCCCTCTTATGTGACCTAACCGTGACATAAATTTGTGATAAAGATGTTATTTGATGTATTTGTTTGTAGAGGGTGCTTAAATAGTCAAACTTTGTAACTTTTATGTGCTTTTAAAAATATCTTGAATCACTATATATATTTTGTTTTCAAAGTGTTTCTTTCAGCGATTTAGCAATATTTTGGGGTTTTTTTCTGAAAAGATTACCTGCCAAAAGATCAAATTCAAATGTTCAGAAGAATACTGTATTTTTCTAAAGGAAAAACAAACACCAACCAGTTGAAAAATTAAAAGAAGGAATATAAGATCTGTTACGTGAATATCATCTTAACAAACCATTTTAATAAAGAAATCATGAAAAGTGTCCTGAACATATAAAAGTCTATCCCAGCTGAATCTTACCTTGTTTAAATGACTGGTATCACTTTGCCTGTTTTGCAAAACACAGTTGATGCCAAGCTGTAATAGAGACCTTTCCCTCTGGAGTGGAATTAAGCTGCAGCTTGTCTGGAGCTGTGGGTAAAATCTTTGGAGGTAGAATAAAACTGAAATATTTCTGTAGAATTTCTGAGACATTAGGTGTCCCACTTCACTTTCATACCTTGAGAATTTATAGAGCTGATTGTTTTAATAGGAGATATATTAGCTTTGTTACGTAGATAATTTGACCAAGTAAGTTTCCAAATAAGCAATTTCTGGAAAGTTGTAGCCCAATGCAGGGCATTACTGCAAATGTGTGTAGTTTTGTCTTTCACACCATTTTTGAAAATAACTTTTTAAACCATAAAAGAAGGTACTACAAATTGCATAGCATCTAACAACTGAAAGGCACCAGTAATTTTAGCTGTTGATGAATAAACCTATTTCACGTTCAATACATTTCCTGAGGACAGTTTCTCTAAACGAGTTTAAATTTAGAGATCCAACTGTCTCCTGACATGGTCAAATATGTTCATAGAAAAGAAGGCATTACATAGTAACCTCCACCAGAATGCTAATATTACTACTTGAGAACTACATGATTGCAAAGCACATAATTTCTTGTTAAGATTCAGTTCTCCAAAGACTAAGTATTTCTGGGATTGTTGCTTCCTTTCTCCAGCTGTTGCTTGTCAGCTTGAAAAGCTCTTTTGACCATGACTTTAGATTTCACTTTAGGCTGCTTGCAAACTTACAGTACCACTAGTGAATTATTGTATTATTAAATAACATTAGTTAAAAAGTTATAAATATTTGGATGTCATTTTGGAATAAAATGTATGTGCTCCAGTTGCCACAAACTGGTGGAACTCAGAAAAATGTGACCACTGTTATGCTCTTATTTTTATGAATAAGTCTGTCTGATAGTAACATTTTTCTCAACTAACTAGGAGGGGTGGGGAGAAAAACAGACATATTCTTGCCTACTTCTTCCACTAAATAAATCTGAACCCACAAGAGAATCCCTACTTAACTGGGATTCAGAGTTTTGTTTATTGTGCACCCAGAACTCTCATTGATACTTAGCTCTGGGAAGTCCTAATCTTCTGCTGTATTTGGCAAGACCAAAGGACATAACATTATAATTGCACTAGAACACCCTCTTTATTAATTATTGTTGCTATTTCGTGTACAGATTGTTTGTCCTGTCACTGAGGTGAGCGCTGAAAAAAACCACACAAACTGACTGATAAACTGTTTTTAATGTGGAATTATATCTTACACTCATTCAAATGTAATGTATGGATCTCCTTTTCCTTGGCAAGAATTAAAGAAAAAAAAAATATTTCTGGAAAACTATTAAGATAAGATTTATGGAAGTGTGGGAGAGTCATGGGAATGTTTTTGTTATCAAGGTCTAGAATAGAAGTCATAATTACTCTCTCTTGCTGTGCAGGAAGATGCTAATAAAGATTTTATCAAGAGCAATATGCCAATAAGGGTGTTTTGAGAAACCAGCACGAGGAAGGGGAAGATCCCAAGTGGAGACGGTGGTAATCAGGCTCCTCACTCCTGGCTGCTGGGGCATGAATCAGGCTTTGCCCCAGCTTCTGTCAGGCACCAGAAACTATTCCTGTGTGTCTGCTGGTGCCTGGGGTGCGCCCAAAGCCCAGCCAGGACTGTGCCCCTGGGTCACATCATCTGCTGCCTCAGCTCCAGCGGGACAGTGCTCCTCACCACCGAGGTTTTGAGCTGATTCTTGTTTGTTTCGGTGCCTCGGATGAGGCTGAATGGGGGAGAAATGAATATTTTAGCCAGGAAAAAAAAAAAAGGAATTGGGTGTTGGTTCCTGTCAATGCATATCCTTTTATTTTTCCTATTTTAACAAGTGTCTTTTTAGGGAGAAAGGGAGGTCTGGTAACAGCAGTAATCATCACAGATATTAACCCATGTTGAAATTATGACAATTTCATTGTGTTTCAGGGTCATGAAATTTCCTTTGGGTTTGGTGTTGTGGTTTGAAGAGTTTACTTTCCAAAATTATAGTAAATTTTTTTTTATTGAGTGAACGTATGTGTCTTAGTGGACTTCCTTTTTACAATGTTATATACAGTACAAAAAGCGTTTATTGAACTTTTAAATTTTCTCATCTCCTACATTGCCTATTATTTGTTTTGAGGAAAAGAGTGAGTTGATTTCAGGCAAACCGACCCTGAAATAGTACTCAGTGTCTTCAATTCCCCCCCCCCCCCCCCTTTTTTTTTTTCTTTTAATATGCTTTTAATTTTTATTTTTTTAAGATAACTGTAAGTCTTCCTTCTGGTTTTAAAGGCAGCCAGAAAATCACCCTGAAAAGTGACAGCAACTAAACTGGAGCCACTGTGACAAGGAGTAAAATTAAATATCTGCAATTTTTTAGAACCAGAGAACTACCTGAGGAATGAGTGCGAGGTCTTAAATCTTGGAAATATAATACAGAGTGCTAAAGGTTATCTTACCCTGGCTTTGGATTATTAAATATCTTTGTTCAATTACAGTTCCAATGAAGGATTTTAGGTCTGTTCCTAAATTAATTAAAAGACTTTTTTTCTCCATCTGAAAGAGGTGTGGGGGGCTTTGTTAGTTTTTCTTTGTTTTTTCTTGTAAAAACCTTTCTCTGATGAAATGTTTTTTTTAGGAAGAGATATTCTGTGTCCTTCATACATAACATGTAATTCATACGTAACATAAAGCTGACTCCTTTCTCACAGTGTGAAAACTTACTTAAATATGGTGAATTCCATGAACTTCAGGGATTTCTGATTTTGCTAATCATACCTTTCCAGCCTTGGTATGGTTTTATTTAATCAACTTTTGCTTGATTTAAATTCATCCACTTAAAAAACCTTATGAGATGTACTCTTTATTGTCAAGAAGCTGCATTTACTGCATGATGGTAAACTGTCCTGAAGAGGAGACCTGTTCTTAAAACTAATTTAATTTTTAAAAAATCAATATAAATGGTTTGAATACAATACATTGGTTTAAAATAGAGAACTCTGATTGTAAATGTGGATTTTGTGGGCCTAATCCTGCAAGCCTCTTACTGCTTAGGCCCAATTTAACATTCCTAATTTACATGCTTATTTGTAAGCAAAAGATTAATTTGCAGATTTGAAACTTGAACTTTGAAAATTTCCCTCTGAAGATTTGAATTATTTCTGGCATTTATTTTGCCACTGTCTGGAGTTGCTCTAAAATCATTCCAAACACATCTCTTTCTTTGAAGATTACAATTTGTGTTGTAATAGTAGTGGAAACCATTTCAAATGTACCTTTCTTCCTTGAGTGTGCGGTCTGTTCATGATTAGAGTGGGAGGGGGTGGTTAAGAAAGAAGAAAAACTACAATTAAAATATGATGTATTAATGCAGTTTGCCCAATAAGCATAACTTGGCAAATCAAAACAGTCAGTGCTTGCTGAGACTTGAATTCCTTTTTTTAACAATGTACGGTTATATGTTACAGGAAGTTCTAGCCAGTATTTCATAAAAACAGTGTGCAGGTACTGTGTTTTTTGTTTTATGTATCCACTTTAAAGGGCTGAATTTGAAACAATGAATATGTGCGTGCTTGTTCTGTGATGTTTGAGCCTTTTATTGCCTTTGATTTGTCCAAATATCTCTCCCTCAGCAGAGATAACACCAGCAGCTCTAAAAAAATGGCCTGAAATTATTCTAACCTATAGAAAATTGATCAAATAATGATACGGGCTATAAAATGAAAGGGAAGAAATGAGTGAGTGCAACTTGTAGATATTTTAAAAATTCTTTTAAATTACATTCACAAATTGTTCCCAAAATATTCAATAGTGACATTTTTCAGAATGATGATGAAGGCTCAATCTAAACATGACTGTTGAGACTCTCCATGCCTTGCATCTGCAATTACTACTGTCTAATTAATTAGTCTTTAATAGGCTGTTGTGATTTCAGAAACATATTCTTGAATACCCCACCTTCCATCAAAGACTTGGGTCTCTTTCATGGTATTAAAAAGGCATGTAATTATGAAGGAACAACACCAATAGGAGATGCAGCCAATAAAAGCTGGTATATTAATAGTAAAGGCTTCCTGACTCTGCAGTTTTTAACCCCATCCTTTCTAGAATTATTAAAGAAATATACTGCATATCTCTTAGTTCTTATGCCTGGTTTATTTGTTGGAATTCTGGGCCACAAAATTTTGGAAGGAAAAACAACTGGCCAGTAATTCACAAGTTGTTTCACAGAGAGATTTCCATTTTGCCACGTGTTTTATTTGATGTGTTTTTATATGGGCACTGAGAAGCTGTGGCATTTTCTCTGTGTGTCACACCCAGCGTTATCAGTTATCTTTCCTGACCCAGATGATACAATTTAGTGCCTTTTGTCTGTGCATGGCTAAGATTAGGGCAAGGCTGTGAGCAAGGCAGCTGAAGATGTGTTTAGGTAAGACTGTGACATTTAAGGAGATGAATGGGGGTTTCAGCAGGGGCTTATGGGTCTCTTTGGGAATGCTAGTCCACCACTGGCAACCTGGGCCCCTAAATCAGGAGGGCTTTTAAGGGCTAGAACTGCCACATCTGCCACAGAGGCAGAGCCTTGCAGGTATTATGACATCCTACACACTGCCTTGAGTTGCTTCTGAAGGACGCCCTGGCTGGACATCCCTGTGCCACAGTGTTCACACATTTGTGTTGTGATCCCTTCAGTGACTTCTGGTACAGGAAATGCAGCCTTACTTGGGGCGCTCCTGGGAAAAATACCAGCCTCAAATCCATGGGACATTCTTCTTGCACTTATCCTGCCCCAACTCAATATTCCTGCACCTTGCTCTGTTTATAAGGGACTTTTTTAAATGCAAATACTATACCCAGTGGTGGTCATAACACAGCTTGTCAACCTGGACAAGAGTCCTCCCCTGGTTAATGTATTAGCATCTTTGCTTCCATGGGTTTGGACTGAGGCATTAAGGAGATGTAAGGACTGCTTCTACTAGTTGCAGATCCTGGGACACAAACTGAAATTGCTGTCCCCTCCATTTCCCTGGCATGTAAACCTCTCCTCAGTGGGAATCAGAGCTCACTGTTACTGTTTGGCAGGTAGAAGAATGGGGACTTCCTTGGTTTGTGTGCTTTTAGGAAAAGACTTTCTGTGAGAGTCTAGGAGGCAGATAAAAAGAAAGTACCAAATTTTCTGACTCTTGTAAAAGAATAAAAGAAATCTTTACTGTTGTATAAACCAAGACACCTTGGCTTGTTAACACCTGGAGATGGTAAATTAGAGAATGGACCCAGAAGTTACATTCAGTTCTCAGTATGGAGATAGCAAGGCCAGGTCAGCTGAGGCATTGACCAACCTCCTCTAGTGGAAGGTGTCCCTGCCCACAGCAGGGAGGTTGGAAAAAGATGATCTTCAAGGTCTCTTCCCAACCCAAAGTATTGTAGGAACTCCACTGGTCCCGCAGCAGCCAATTACCCAGAAGACCCACTCCTGCTGCCTCACCATAGCTGAGTAAAATAGCAGGAAAAAACCAGTGCTATCTGAATGTGTTGCAAAACTGTTAAAAGCCAAGTTTGTCTCGTAAGAAGTGTTTTAGTTGATACAGTGGAGCATATGAAACTGTGAAGGCAACATCATACCGGAGTTTGGACTGGAATGTCAGAAGTAGGTTCCCTTGATGCTGGATTGCATAAAGAACAATATGAGGATATAATGGTGCATGGGCATCACTGTCATCACCCCCAGGAAGACTCCATCACCCAAGGACTGACTTCTCTTGGGCTGGGTTCTCAGTGCACTTTACATGTGGCTATTAGTGTGTATACAGCTTACCAAGAGTTCCTTAGTGCATGGGAAATGCTAGGAATTACCAACTTTTCCATTTTTCTCCTTCAAAGTCTCTTCCTGTTCACACTGTTGGGAGACAATGTGTGGCACAAATCAAGTCACAAGTGTACTCTGGTCATCTAGAAGCCACCTGAGGAAGGATTCTGGAATAAATTTCAACCAGATACTGGAAGCTTAAGCTCCTGGAACACTGCCTCTCCCTGACTCTGTCAAAAGGTCTTTTTAGCCACTGACCTGTAAAGAAGACCTTCATTGTCGGTAACTTCTGACTTGGCAAATTACCTAAGAGCCTGCCAAGAAAACTTACATCCTACAGTGGCCTTTCAAGCTTGTCTACATCCTAGATGGAGATCTACCCAAGCATTGACCAGGAATTGCTGTGATCAGAACAAGACAGGAAAACCCCATTAGGGAGGGGGAACAGGAGGACATCCTTTCCTGGGGAGGTGTTTCCAACATAGGCTTCAGAAAGCGATCAAGACATTTTCCACAAGGCACATCTATAGAAAATTCAATGGGATGCCAACTTCCCTCCCTTGGATGTCTGGATTCAGTGGGATACCTGCCTGCCAGATCCTTCTGGTGACAATTAAGGCTATTCTTTGCCTTTTCTAGAAGTGTGTCAAAAATATGCCAGGTACAGAAATTTAAGAAGTGCTCGGGATTGTCGAGATTGGAGTTACCACTACTAAGCCCTGGAGCACAGCTTGGGTGAGTGCCAGGAGGAGTGAATATCCACAGGCAAGACAGTGCCAGACTGGCTGGTAAGAAAGTTATCAAATACTCAGGATTCCTTCCCTCACTTTTCATTCCTATGCCCAGTATGTGCACCAGGGATGGATGGATGAATAAAGATGTCTCTCAGGTGCCAGCCTGAGAGAGCTGTAAGGAGAATGGCTCCACAGGAATGATAAAGTATCCTGTGTTCACAGGGAGCTGGGGTGTGACAATCTCCCCTTCCCAAACTTTCTGCACAATTTGTGGGCACAGGGGAGAAGAAGGCTACACCATTTTGCTTTTCCCTCCAAAAACACTTTGTGAGAATACTTTTTGGTTATCATGCCTCACCAAATGTGAATTGAAGATCATAAACATGGCAGATTGACATTTCTTTTAAATAATGTTAAAAAAAGAATAGCAAGAAGGTAAAGCGTACATGATTTTTTTTTTTGGTGCAACACTAATTATTAAAATGTTGGAGATCCCCTCTGGAAAAGCTTAAGGGCAGGACTGGTTTTTTGCCTCATCTGTTCTCCTCACTCCATATGGAGCCAGCCAGGATAAAATCAGTTTGGTGATAAACTCCTTCAGAGGCAGCCTGAAACACAGGTGTGAGTGCAGTTATCATGGCAGGAGATGGGCTGATGGCTGAATGGGATGGAGTTGGGGTTGGTTCATGACTTTCCTGACAGCCACAGGGGTAAGGGATGAAGCTCTGCTGGCTTGGGCCATGTGTGCCTTTCTGGGACTGAGGCACTGCTCAGCACCTTGACCTCTTACAGTGTGTTGGCATCACTGCACTCAGAGCAAACCAGGAAAGAAGTTTTAAGGTTTAAGAATAAAATGACAAAACCATGCATATGCATGCAGTGCTGACTGGCACCTCAGGTGTCAGCCACAGCCAACTCCCACAAAGGTTTTTCCTTGTTAAATTACATCTCCACAACTGAGTGTTTCTGTCCAAACAAGGCACCAAATAAATGGGAGAAAGAGAAGGAGAAAAATTGGGTTGCCTGGAAATGGCTTTGATCTTTCAGGCAGGCAGCTCTCTGCACGATGCTCTGGGTGTGAGACAGGCTGTGGTTGTGCTGTGCTCCATGTGAAACCCTGCCATGTGCCACATGGCAGTTGGACAGTCAGCAGCTAAACAAAACAGTGAGTCAGGTGAGAGATGTGCCCAAAGCAGGGCAGGCTGGAAGGGCTGAAAAAGCTTAAGGTGCAATCAGGAATGCAGGATACTTTAGCCCCAAGAGAATGCAGTTGCTAATATGTAATCCTTGCTTACTAGGAGAGATCTGCCTGTTGGTGCTCTCCACAATGTTTGTGGTTTTAAAAAATTCAATTGTCCATTTCTTGAAATTTGCAAACACTCTTGGAAGTGACAACTGGGATGGACATACAGGTTTTGGTTTTCGATATCTCTGTAATAAGCGCTGAAAAATTAGGAGATTAAAAAAATTTGCAGAGTACAGGTGTGGTAAAAGTGAATAAAGTGCTTCTCTCAGTAAGATGTCTTTATCTTCTATTATTATCAGGATATCTCAAGTGTCATCCTTTACTAGAATCTTCACAAAAAAATTAATGTCTTTTTTTCCAAGGCTATTCTGAGGGGAGGAAGTAGACTAGAATGGAGTTTTTAAACTGGAACAGCCCTCTGCTCCCCCAGAAAATTTTTAATATTAGTTATGTGTAAAATTGTTGATCCAAGATCTCCTTGGCTGCTGTTTTCTTCTTATGTCCCTATACCTTTAAGCAGAATAAAGATGTCTGTTTCCAGCCTGACAATACTATTGATAAATTATTTTAGGAAAATTAAAGTAAAAACAGGCTGATTGACTTCTGAAAGGAGAACCACTGAAGAAAAATACTTGCTAGGATGAAACTTGTTCACTCTAGCTGCCCACAAGTGGGAGAAAATTGGCATAGCTTACACAAAACGTTTTTAATGTTCCAGTTAAAACTTGAAATGATCTGTCAGCTATAGCAAATATTTGTTCTGGCTTTTGCAGGTATCTGTCAGTCCTGGCTGGGTCTGCCTGTGTGTGCAAGTGTTAAAGGGTGACCTTCCCTTGCTGTTTGAGGGTGCTTGCAGCAGGTTGGGAAAGAAGGACCTGCTTTGGAGCACCATGGAAATAAGTAGCAAAAGCTTTATGTAAAGTATTTTGTTGTTCAACAGAGTTAGGGCCAAAATAAAAGGTGTTGCATATAGTGGAAATATTTGCATGCTGTTTCTTATGTAATTTATTATTTGTTTTGTCCTTTAGCAACAAGTAATTTGATTCCCTATCCTCCTTTTCAATAACCAATGAAGATTTTGTTTGCTTTTCCCTTTTTGTGTCATCTGTGAGACAATCAGATTTTTGCCCTTGAATACTGATTGCCCATGAATAGATATTTGCCCATGAATACAGATTGATTTCAGAGTACATGCTTCCGAACAAGGCATGCAAGAAAGTAATATCAGTAGAAGGGCCAAGGCTGAAAGAGGGTTTATTTGATTCATAAACTGATAAACTGCTAAGTGTATTGCTAACTGCATCCAATGGCATTCGCCACAGTGATTCTTATGCAGTTAACTGCTTCATCCAGGTGCCACTGTCAGTCAGTACTGTCATTAAAAATAAACGTGATGGTGACGGCTCTCAGAACTACCACTGCTAAGTGTCCTTGTGATTGTTTCTCTGACATGGAAAAAGAAGCATGCAGATAAAATTGTCTTTTATCTAATAGGTCATTTGCCTGTTGCCCTGAAGAAAATAACCCATTAGGTAGCTGTAGTGCACTACATTTTCACGAAGTGGAAGATGATTATGGGATACAAAGGCTGGTTAGAAACCAGAAGAATTATTTCTGTTACATGTTTATTATCTCTGGTGGAACTTCAAGTCATACAGTTCAGAAAGCCAAAAACTTCTGAATTCTGCCACTTAGATATTCAGTAAAACTGATGGTCATAAAGCACCTGATATTATTTAATTAAAATAAGTAAGTGTACACCTTAAGGTGCCATGCTATTTCAAATGCATTTGTAGAACAAAAACTGATTGAGTTCAGAATAAAAAAACATTTATTGAATAAAAATGTGGGTTGTTTTTTGTTTGTTTGTTTTTGTGGGGTTTTTTGTTTTGGGGTTTTTTTTGTGGGGTTTTTGTTTTGGTTTGGTTTGGTTTTGGGGGGGGGTTTTTTGTGTTTTTTTGGTCTTATCTGAAATCATATTGGAGAATTCTGCGTAGGTCTTTAACAAAGAAAGTTGCCTAAATTCAGCAACTTGCAAAAAATGGGAATATATATTCAGTCTCATCTCCAAAACCACAAAGGCCCAACAGTCATTCTGAGTCCCTTTCTGCCTCCTGCTTTAGGTGACTGGAGCACAGCTCAGAGGTTGGGAGAGACAAGCTCTGCAATTCTTGTTTAGTCTGACTAGATTTGGGCCAACACATGCAGCTGAAACTTGGCAGTCTAGGTAGCCTGCAAAGTTAAATTCTGCATAGACATGTTTACTTTTTGTTAGCTACAAAACACGTTTGAGGGATTACATCAAATACTGTGCTCTGATAACTGGAGCTGTAGCCCTGCCAGTTTGGAAACTTAAATGGCTGGTGGTTTACACATCAAATTTGTATTGCAGTGCAAAAGTGCAGTGGGTATGAAACTTTCCCTGTAGCTCATCTCTGGCTTAGGCCATGTCTTTAAGAGATGCCAGTTTAACAAGGTCAGATATGCTGTGTACTTCTAGATGTTTTAGTAAGTATTCCTGTAGCTGCTGGTTAAATTGAGATTGTAACACTCTGACTTCCTGTTGTATGTATTTATCTGCAATTATATGTGCTTCAAAAATGGATTAGGTGATTTTTCATAGTAGTTTAACTTCTACTAATTCCTTCCAAATGCACCAAACTTTCTTAATGTGCCATATTTGTACAGATGTTTCACTCTGGATCCACACTCTTTATTTTTGGAAAGATAGAGTTGGGAAAAAAAATAACCTTTGCGGAAGTTGATTGGTTTCTGGAATACCTATTTTCTTCCTAATTAATCAAAAAGTTCTGGGCTATAAATCTACACAGGCTACTACTCTGAGAAGTGGTGGCATAATGATTTGATGTGTGAGGGTGTAAAGTGCTGACAAGTGAAAGACGTAAATTCTTCCTTTATAAACTTCAGTGATTCACTTATTAAATAATTCACTTCCTTGTTAGCAGCAAGTCACACTATAATGCAGTAGTTGTTGGACACAGACCTGTAAATCTTCTTTCATAGTTCAAACATAACCAATACTTACTGTTTGAATATTACAAAAGCAGTGTCTTTGAAAAAACACAGGTTTTACTTTCTCATTTAATAGAATCTTTTTATGTGTAATGTATTCCAAGTTATTGTATAGTTGATTTTTAACCAATTACCAGTATGCAAAACACCCTGTCATAGTACTGGTAGCATTTTGTATGTAGTTGCAGACTATAAAACATTTATAATCTCTACTTTTTTCCATCAGATCTTCTTCCTTTTTAGTGAAAGGATTATATAAGGATTGGACAACTCTAATTTCAGCTCTTTTTTGTGCAAAAAATAAATGAGATTTTTGTGGTCAGGAGAAAAAAAAATTCAAGGTTCAAGAGAATAAATAAGATTGATAAAACCAAGACTTCCAAACCTTAGAACTAGAATCAATTTAAGTCAATTTTGGAAATGTTTAATTGTTGTCAGTACTTTACTGAAGAGAATTTATTTAGAGCCAGTTAATACTTGGCTTATAAGCAAATATATTGTCTAAGGAGTCCTTCTCTACACGCTACATCATCACTGCTCTTTCCTCCTCTTAGCCTAATGCTATCTTTTAAGCACTGCTGCCAAAGGATTTGTATCTTGTTATCTCAAAATTCTGGTTTCATTGGTTGATATGAACAGCAAGCTGGCCATCATGAAGATACACAGTTCCTTCAAGTTGGGTGAAAAACACTCAATGCCTTGACAGGAGGAGTGGCTTTAATATAAACTTATGCTTTATTGTAAATCAGATAACCAACATGAGAGAGGGAATTATGAAACCTCGCAGGCAATCTGATAGGGAAAGCTAGAGAAAACCAGATTCACTCTCTGTTTTGTTTTTTTTTTTTCAGTACGTGGTGCTGTACTAACACCATTTTCTGTAGGAGCAGGGCTTAGGGTTGTGCCTGAAATGTCCTAACACAGCTCTATCCTAACAAAGCAGAACCAAAAATTGCTTGCCCTTTTCTAAATAGCTAAGGTCAAAAGTAAATGACACTATAGTGTGCTCATATTTATATCCTCAAATTTGTATTGCCCTGACAAATTATGAAATATTACATTCATGATCATGTGTGAGTTTCTATGAGTCATCATGTCTGCATTTTGCAGAGCTTAAAAGAAGCACAGATGTTGGAATGGTGTTTTCTGGTGACTTTTCACTGCCTTTGTGTCTCTGAACCTTATTCTGTGGGTTTGAAAAATGTAGCAAAACCCCATTTTTGTAGACATGCATGCTCTAAATATTTGTTCATGGAAGCGTTTTGGAATTTCTGATCTGCAGAACACTTTTTGGTGGCCTAGAGACAGCTGGCTGATCATGTTGAGCAGGCACTGCTCCAGACACTCCATGCTTACAGGATGGTATCTCATCCAGTTCTGCAGGGTAGACAGGAATCTTGTGTGACTGCAAATGGAAGTAGGGAGTTTTGTATATTCACTGTACAACCACATCATAAAAGCACTTGAGAACTTCCATTCTATTATTAAATACCACTAATGGACCCTGTAATGAAATTATCGCCACCCAGGCCTTCTCTCTCAATTTTTTAAAAAAGTGACTAACCAAACCATTACTTTTATATGATTTTATTTGCTCATTTGCATATCCACACTACTCTCAGGATTTTTGGGGCTTTTTGTGTTTTTGTTAGACTTCACCTTCAATTGTATGACATGGTGTTGTGGTGGTCTAATACATTAGATATGTTTTAAATAGATTTTTCCCTAGCCTAATTATTGAGGATTTTATTATATAAGAAAAACTCCATTTGCCTTTACCATCATGATTTTGGGTATATCCACATGTGAATGATATGGACTTTTTAAGCAACTTTTCAGGCTTGAAAATTTGTGACAGTATAACCCCAGAATTTCTGTAAGCCCTTCATGTATAAGCCCTTCATTTCTGAACCCTTCACCACAGAAAGAACAAGGAACTGGAAACAGCAAAGTTTCTCCAGGAGGCCTGCTCCTGAGAGGGATCAGTGCTTTTACAAGGAACTAGAAGTGCTTTGCACCAGTTATGCAAAACAGGGTTCCAGGTAGGGATGCTTGCTCTGGGGGAAAAATGGGTCTATGTCCTTCTGACCCTGAGCTGTAATTCTTCAAGTTCTTCTCAAACAGGGAAGGTTTTCTCTGACAAGCTTCCTTAAAATACAGCGTTAAAAATTAGATAATTGCACTGAGAAGAGTTGTAAATTAAAATGGATTTCAGCACTTCAGTGCAATCTCATGTACCGCATGAGATAAAACCTATTTATAGGTTTTATCTTATTAAGTGAAAACCAAAAGTAGATACTTTCTACTTGTAAGTCTTGGATACACCTCAAGATCACATTCCTCAGGATGAATTCTTGGGAGAAAGATAACAAGCTGTCTGAACTAGGCAAAAATTTAGTTGTTATTTTTTTTTCAAAAGATACATGTGTGAAGGGTGTGACTAAGTAGATGAGACTTCCAGGAAAGAGAGAGTCAAGAAATGAATCAGAATACATTAAGGAAGAATATCTAATATGTCAAAGACCAAACATCTCTTATGAGATATGAATTGTTTTCTTGTCTTCCATTTCCACCTATACTCTCCTTTCTCAGGCTACTCTGTGTTTTACTTTTGGGAATGTAGTGATTAGAAATATTTGACTATTCAAGGATTTGATTCAGGAATGAGGAGAGAAAAAAATATACTGTGAAATAAATTATGATGCTTATTAGTTTAAACATAAAACTGTAATATATTTATATTTTTCATTTTGTTTCCAGTCTTCTTCATTTTTTTTTCTTTCTTTTAATAGGTTATCTGATACGTCTTTATGTAAAAGATTAACAGAGTTTTTACTGGTTACTTGAACATACTCCTGTTCATTTTTTACTTGATGTGACATGCAAACTCTTATAAATAATCTTTGTAGGGAGACATGTGTCTGTAATTTATACTCAATACAACTCAATAGCAGTCCTCAAATAAGAGAATTTAGAGAAGCAGGTAAGAGACAGGTTGTTGCATCAGCCAATGTTTTATGCAACCCCAAATTAAAATAGTTTGAAATTGTTTGAAAATCAGAGCTGCATGCACTCTCTGAAGACTTGAAAGACAAGAAAAGTGCTGAGAAAACAGATTTGGTAGGGAAGAGAAAGAAGGGAAAGAGGAAAAGTAGAGATAGGTGGGCGGTTGTAGATCAGTCAACTATCTCCAATTTCCAGATAAATACTGGAATAAAAATTCTAAATACATATATGTACGTGAAAGATCAAAATGAGATGAATTATGATCAACAAATTGTGTTGAGCTAGTATTATTTCTTTCTTTGTTCGGATAACATGTCATTTGAACAGAGAGGAAGCCATAAATTTAATCTGCCTTGGCATTATTAGGGCTTTTGGTACTATTATTTATGACAGGCTTGTATAGTAAGAGAAATATGGCCAAGGCAGTGTCTAACTAGCTGGCTGTGTGATCTGGAATTCAGATTTCAAACAAACCTGTCACTTAGAACACTATCAAAGATGTGGAAAATGTATTTTGGAAGGGTCTGTTTTGTCCCCTGCTAACTCATGTACTGCCTATGTAATGGAGAACATGCCATGGAACAGTGAGGGGTATAGTGCGTGCTGGAGGATAAATGCTGCAAAAGACCTCAATGAGTTAAGGTTGTTCTTGGAGCAGGAGAGGGAAAATAAGCATTTCAATAGGAAGATATGAAAGAGCTGCACCTGGTAGGAGTAAGCTAATCCAAGGCAAAATAGAAAGTTGTGGGTGTGACTGTAAAGCCAATGAATAAACATTGACCTTTTCTGTGCCATCTCTTGCTGTGCTTTTCCCATTACAACACGTGTGGACAGAGTATATTCTTCTCTCCTTTATGACCTTTGCCTGATGGATCTGCCTTTGTACTTTGGACAGCCTCATTCTGTCCTTCATGCTTCAAAAAGATTTTTGCACCTCATTAATTTCTCGTTGTATACTTTTTTCTTGACTTCAGATAATTGAGGACCCACAACTGATCTCTTTTTAAGTTTCATCTTTTTCTTTTTTTTCTTCCTCTTTTTTAGATGATTCAATGGCTTAAATTTTTTTGCAGGTGTACTTCTTTTCTGCCACTGAAATATAATCAGTTCCTTTGAAGTGGTATCTTCTATCTTGGTGTCCCTTGCTCCTCTTCCTCCTTTTTTTTTTTTTCCCCCAGAAATGCTAAACTAGCATATAATGGTTCTGCTACTTGACCCACCTATATATGCACAGCTAGTTCTCCTGGCAGCACTGCTGACCTTTGGAAGTCTTCTCTCACTGCTTTCTTCATCTTCTCTGCCAAACCCTCTTCTCCCTGAAATCATTACCAGATATTGCTTTTCTTCCCCAAAAGCAGGACACAGAGTTTTTGGACAACTACAGAGATAACTCTTCTGACAGGATTCTGGGTCTCCTAACCTTTACTACACCACTTTTAACCTAACACTTCTAACTATCCTCTGCCAAGGGTGTGCTCTCCTGGCACAAGGATATTTCTTCCCCCCCAGGCTTTCGCTGCCACACATTCAGTCTACATCAATTACCCAGCCCATTCCCAGCTATGCTAACTGGCCCAGGCAACCACACTTTGTATTTCCTACATTTCAAGGTTTCCATTTGTATGCTTGTATTTCTTTCACTGGGACAGATGTCTGAAGTGTTTTGTAGAACGACTGCTTTCATTCCCTTGCCAGCTTGTATTTTAAGGAATTTTAAGGATTTATTTTAAGGAATAATCATGCCAGATCACTTTCTCATTTCTAGGCAGAGAGAATCAGCAGATCATCAGTGAAGACACTTCCTGTGAAGAGAGGAAATATTAGTGTTAAGGTGCTGTTGAAATACAGATCTGGAAGAAGACGACTCGAGCACACTCAAGAAAAATAAAAGTTGACAAGAACTGATGCATACAGAGAGCAGAGATCCTTTGGTGCAAAAGAAAGTGAACTGGCTGATTATTGCATACCAAAGAGGGAGAATAGGATTTATCCATGGGTAAATCTAGAGACTGAGCATAATGGGAAAGATAAACTAATGGGTGATTGATGTGTGTAATTATCTTGCAAATAACTTCAGGCTAGATCCCTGAAGATGGCTTCTAACCAAGGGGGAAAAAAGCATACTTACGTGTTTTAGTGTTTAGTCTATGTTGTGGCAGAGATTAATAAAGATTTAAAAAAGAAAAAGGTGTGGTAATATATGAAAATACTATTGCTAGGAGGCTTTTGGAGACAAAATAAAATAGCCAATAATAGTTTTCAGTCCTGAGCTATAGCAAAGATTTTCAAAACACTAAAGTCTGTCTCTCATATTCACTTTGTTCTTTTTGATACAAACACCTTTATATCTCCTACATAATTAAAAGCAAGAACAGATTTAGCAGAGCCACACTAATGTATTTGCTGATTCTTTGAAGTTGGGAGTTTAAAAGAGTAGTTTTCTGAGGAGAGAAATTTCTTTGATTTTAATGATTATTTAAAGAATTAACTAGTAATTCCTGGTTGTGTTTAGGTTATGCTTTGTCCCCAAGAACTGATAGCTCATGTTGAAATCAATAGTTGCCTAGTGACAAGCAATTGTATTATTTGATTACTTACAGACAAAATACTTTCTTGGCCTGTAATGATGGTCAGAAGCCTAAAGTTTGATTTTATCAGAGTTTTGGAGGTTTCAGCAAGACACGTAAATTGTTTTTCACATTCCTGTAAGCCTCTTGCAAATTTCTTGTTATGCATGGAACAATTTCTATTATGTAATTTGTGTTTTTATTCAAGGGTGTAATAAGGAGGCAGACTTGGGTTTTCATTTTGTTTTGGCTCTCTTTTTAAAATTCTCTCATGTCATATTTAAAAAATATTTTTGCAAGAAAAAATATAATTCCACGCAAGTCATCTCTGCTGAGAGCTTTGGCTGGATGAGAACCAGCAATAATCAGTGTTTGCCACTTAATTCTTCCAGTTTACCTGAGTAAGAGAGTAAGTTCCTTGTAGATGTGAATTTGCTGTGAGCTGCCTCAAAATACTGAAAGAAAATATTGCAAAGACCAGTCACAAGAATCATAAAGAAATGAGCTCTTATTGAAACAAATGAGTTCTTATTGACTGAGCATCATTTGTGCTTTCACAGATTTGAGTTATTGCAAACTAGATTCTTTACAAGGGGCAATTGTTTTTTTCTGAAAATTAAAAGTGAAAATAAAACACATAAGAAATGTAAAAGAAAAAATATGTCCAGCCTAACAACCTCAATTTATGAGGAGCAGGAATTTTCCAAAGATGTTTGTTGTCTCTGTCAGCTTTCACTAGTACAGATGCTTCAAATCAAAATTATTACATTCTCTCAAGGAACACTACTTAACATTGTTATTATTTTTTAGTTTATTGCTAGCATGAGTGCTTACACAGTAAGAAGGATTAGGCTAACCAAACAGTTCATTCTGGGATGACCAAGTAACCTGCTGTGGATTGGATTTGGATTGTTAGACATTTTTAGGACTAGAATACCCGTGGGAGGTGTAGGAGGTGTCCACTGTTTCTCCAGGAGCACCCATTTTGCTTATTTTGGCTGCACTTTCCTAGGAAGCAGCTGTTGTATTTGTTCTCTTTGCTGTCATGGAGGGAAGACCAACATTTTACTGTGCTGGAAACATTTCACTGGTTCAGTGGAGGCCTGCAGAGGCTGGGAAAAATGCAAGTAATCCTCTTTTAGGGCATACTTCTGCGTAAAGTCATACACCTCTCTTATTGAAAGTCTCACGGATTTTTTTTTTTTTTTTAAAAGCTTATAAGTTGCAACATCTATTACCAGATGTGGTAGATGTCTATAGACAAAAAAACTCTCATTGTACAAAACTTGATTTAGTTTATTATTGAAGAGTAAGACTAATGAGTGGCATTTTAAGTGCTGCAGAACAACCCTGTTATGCCTGGGATGCCATCATATTTCTTTTTGTGTCTATAAGGCTGCACTACTTGCGTTTTTAGAAACAGTTTTTGTACAAAAGATTGACTTCTTCTGTTGTGCTCTGTATTTTGAGCACAGTGATGAACATGCACATGGTGGAATTCTGGCCTTTAAAAATGTTGCTTATTTTGATATGCCATACCAATTAATACCTCCTATAAAAGTCACATAGAAAATTTCATGTCAAAGTGAAAGAGCAAGGTATTTTCTCACCAGTGAAGCACAATGTGGGATCCTTTTGTAAGGATTTAAGTCTAAAGAATGCCTTTTTCTCCCCCTGGTTCTTCTTTCACTCTGCATTTTCTTCTGCTTATCATGAAGGACCATCAAATAAACATGAGCATTTAGTAAGATGATGTCATCTTCATATTTTATTGATCCATGGAGAGCTGAATTGAAACACAAAAGAAGAAAAGGAAAACCTTCATTACTTCTGTATTTGACATTAGCTATTCTTACTACTTTGCAGTGTCACTTTTTATTTCACTCATATGAAAGAGGTGCTGTAAAAGAAATTTGAAACATCTCAGAAAACAACCACAAGAATGAAATATAAATATTATCTACAGTATTATTTCAGTTTCTCCTAGAGGTAGACCTCTATGTGATGCTGTGTGCTGAGGGAGAACTCTGGCAAGAGCATCTTCCATCTTCAGGTGTGGTGCATGCAGGAGCTAGAGGTGGAAGGTGAATATCAGATAGGCAGAGTCAGGGAAGTGCTGGGGAAGGAAAGGAGCCTTCTGGAGCTTTGCTGAAGTCTCATGAAGAATTGTAGCATTATGATGGTGAGTGTGGTGGTTTGGTGTAGGAAGATAATGCCGTTAAAAGAATTTTTTTTTTTTTT
>VWZU01003218.1:1225828-1244547 GCA_013397095.1 Sterrhoptilus dennistouni | reverse complement strand
TTTTTTTTTTTTAGAAATCAGAGTGCGAGGTCCTTTTAGTCTCTTTAATGAAAGAGTTTATCATCCTATTCTATAAACTTAAGGGCCGGGAACGTGTGAACGTGTAACCAGCGCATGGCAAAACCTTGCCTATGGCTCATGCTCCACGAGAGGGAGCCAGAACTGTCTTTAAAATGTCAGCAGTAAACCCCGTGAAAAAACGCAGGCGAAGCTCTGCCCGAGGTGCTGCTATTGCCTTGTGGCCAAGGCAGCTTCACCTGTGCCACCCACACCAGGCAGCCCAGGCTCGCACGGCAGCGAGAGACGTGCTCTGATCCACCCCGGCTGCCATCCCCTCCTCCTTCTCCTCCTTCTCCTCCTTCTCCTCCTTCTTCTTCTCCTTCTTCCCTTCCTCCTCCTCCTTTCCCTCCTAACAACTTCTGCTATGTGAGGACACGAGTTCCTCGCTGCTGGGATTATCCCTGTTGGGATAATCGGCAAAGGATGCTGCTGCTTGTCTGCATCTGGAGTTTAATATTTGGCTTAGCTGAGGCAATGAATGCAGGAGGCAAACTGCAGGGTGAAACTGGAATTAAAATGTGCAACACCTGGCAGTGCAATGGAAAGTAAGAATGCTTCTTTGGATTATTGAGTTGGATGTGCAAAGATGTATTTCCTACTGACTTAAACACTAACAAAACAGCAAAGCCTCTAATTAGAGTCCTTCTAGGAATACATGGAAAAAGCCCAGACCTCCAAAGTCAGATAATGGGTGATAATGGATTTCAGACCAACTTGGAGTTTTGAAATTGACTGCCATAAAAGTTAACTGATCTGAAATAAGAGTCAGTGATACTAAAAAATACTGTTGCTAAAAAAACTTCCTTTGGCAAGTTAGTGTCCCTTAAGGAGGTCAGCTGGAACTGCTGGTGGAACACATGAAGCTTAAACTGAATCCTGTGCTGGAAATGTGGAGCCAACTGAGCAAGGCTGTACACTGAGGGGTGTCTGTGAAGATTTTCAGGAAGGTTTCTCAGTCAACAGGTGTCCAAAATCTGAGACAGAGGTCTGCAAGCAGGAAAGACTGTAGGTGCATAAAGAAAATGAAACGTTTCGGAAAACTTTTAAATGAACAAAATATAAAAATGCCATTTTTTTAAAGTAAACAATTTCAACCAAGAACAGTCTAATTTTTGCTGGGAAAACTATTGTTTATTGCATCACTGGATTTTACAAAGCAAAAACCACTGTTCTTCAGGATTTGACAGTAATGTGTGTGAAAGAGAGGCAAAAACCTTTAATTACAGAATCACAGGATGGGTCAGGTTGGAAGGGACCACAGTGGGTCATCTGGACCAGCCTCCCTGGTCAAGCAGGGTCAACCTCGTGTCTGAGCTTATGAAACAGGATTGTGTCCAGACAGTTTTTGAATGTCTCCAGTGAGAGAGACTCCACAACCTCTCCGGGTAAAGTGTTCCAGTGCTTGGTAACCCACACAGTAGAGAAGTTCTTCCTCACATTCAGGTGGAACTTCCTGTGCATCACTTTCTGCTCATTACCTCTTGTCCTACTGCTTGGCACCACTGAGCAGAGCCTGGCTCCCTCCTCTTGACACCCCTCCCTTGAGTTACTTACAGACACGGATGAGGTCCCCTCACCCAGCTGCCTTGCCACTGGCATCCCCTGTGTATGTCCAGTCAGACTTGTTGGCCTGAGCCTGGTCTGATGGACATGACTGTCAGAGCAGAGGGGCATTAATAGCTGGTTAAAGGAGTGAATGAAAAATTTTGTCTAAAGGCAGGGGATATGTTCTGGATTGCAGAGTATGGTTTTCATTTATTTGTAAGGGGGTGAGCATATGTGTGGATGTACAAACACTTGCTGCATCACACCCTAGGGTGGAGTTGTTAGTGTGTCTTCTTCGTGCTGTACTGAGGGTTGTGGGAGAAGGGTGAAGCACTAGGCAGTATCTTCTTTGTTTGATGCCTTAAAATGTCACTTGACATGTGTAAAACTGACCTCATCATAACCAGAAACTGAAGTTGGTGACTTTGTTTTTGCCAAGGCCAAAAAACTTGTTTTGTTTGAAAACTTCTCATGCTGTACATAGCTGCTGATCTCGACACCACTTTGCCCTTTGGTCTGCTAGAAGCAGCCAAATACTGAAACATGATACCCATGAGGATTATGCAAACAAAGGGAATATTTACATGTAGAGAATAATATTGACATTTGCATCTGCCTTACAGTGTCCCCTCAAATTACACTGAGCAAGAATATATTCAGGCTTCTTTGTTAGATTTGTATGCTGTATGAATTATGACTGATTCTTAAAAATACAAAGTGCATTACTAGTAAGCTCAGACACCAAGTAATGTGTGGCTAAAATTTATAGGCAGCTTATGGTTGACAGCTAACACAAATAACTGGAAGACCGTATAGAACCAAAATGCATTTAAAATATCTCATGCCCAGCAATTGGAAGTGCACTGGATTTTCCTTCAGGCAGGCTGTTTCATTGAAAAGAGCTCTTAAGAGTAATTTTATCCTCTTTTTAATGTTCTCAATCATATGACCAAATAGTTGCCTGGGAAGAAATATCTGTGAAAAGCATCTTAGCAAGTGCCTTAATTGTTAGGCACTTTTTGTCTAACAAGGGAAGAAATACTTGCAAAATACTCTTATGGGTGGGGGTTTTATGAAGATTGTTGCTATATAAATTTTTTAAAAATTACAAAATCGTAAAGCAAACAATTCCGATGAGAAGTAGCTTTCTCTCATTTGTTCTCCTTTCTTGTTTTTTTAGTTCATTAAAAAAGGGCAAAAAACCCTTAGGACGTCAAAGATTAGCAAATATACTGGTACGCTTACTGACTTTTTTTTTTTTAAGTGACAAAGGCAAAACAGATGCTACGCTGACCTTTGTGAAAGAAGAGATCCATGGGGAAAGAAGGTTTCTTTCTGACAGACAGGAAGCTATCCAATTCAACCATTAAAGGTAGTGAAGGAGGATGTTTAAGTCATCTGTTATCCCAGGGAGTCAAATGCAACCTCAGGCTGTTGTTTCTCTAAGGCTAAAAATGTACTTACCCAGAACATCTTGTTTACAGAAACTGTAAAATACTCTAATGCACTCAGTCTAATCAAATAAGCTAGCTATCTGTTACTGTTTCAGGGTAATCTTTTTAAAATATTTATTGTTTTGCTTCCAATATTTATTTTTCTCACTGTGCACATAATCCCGAATTTTACATTCTGGTTATTATACCCCATAACTCTCTGTGTCTTCTCTATATTACGAGGCTTTCTGTTAATCAGTTGCTTACGCAAAATGTGTAAGTTCCCAATAGATATCTAGATATAAAAAATAGTTGTAGATAATCAATATTTACTAAAGCAAAGAGTGAAAATTAGAAGTCTCTGATAGGTATAGGTGTAATCATAGTACAGACAACAGTACTAAAGCTCATTATGTAAACACAAATGGTTGTACTGTAGGATAGACAGTTAACCTGTGAAATTAAGGAAACTCAGACTCAGCAGGGTACATACTCATTTAGAGAAAAAGAAAATACATATAATGTAAAAAAGACATCCTGGCTTCAGTGATCAGAGGAGACATCTACAGTAGTAGTTACCTGTTAGCAGCAGTCTCTATTTGTTGGTTTTCCTTACAATAGATTGAATGGCTACACATTTTGTCTTTTGTTTGTTAAAATTTCTCTTATAAAGGCAGCCAAAACTGTTGTTGAAAAATGTTATTAAAAAAAGTATTGTGGCTTCATATGAGCAGTGTTCTCATTCAGTGGAATTTGAATGATGCTCATGAAAAACTGCAGGGGGAAGAAGTATGTAAGAAGATGCGAACTCCCAGTGTAAGAGCTGAATCATTGCAAAAATGAAATTGCAATGCCACAATACCCAGCACAGTGGATAATGAGCAGAATACAGTGGAAAGAAGGTAGCCTGGCTCTCCCATGCTGACTCTGTAACCTAAGTAAGTGCATTCTGCTGTGAAACTGAAGTGTAAAGATAAACCCAGCTAAGCAGTTTAAGTTAGAGCATTTTGTTACAGATTGTTCTGATGTCAGTAGAACCTCTCATGTGTCACACATCCAGGAAGGGAGCTCATTCCATCTCACTTGATGTGACTTCTCCACGCTGTGCAGTTGGGGACAGGGTAGATGGGACACACTGTCCCCTCCCCTGCAGTGAGGTTCCACAGGGTGTGGATCTTCTCACCCACCCCATGCTGCTGCTGCTGCTCAGGCTGAGAATGTGGCAGCTGAATATTGCAGAGTGCTGTGCAGTGTTGGTGTTCTGATGGCTGGATAATATCCCCAAGTGATGGCAACCCACAAACACGTTCTGAAATGAGACCTTTGTAGCCTTTGCCGTGCACTTTGGGCTCCCTCTGGGAATTTTCACTGGGACAGGACAAACTAATTGTGATCATTGGTATAACAAATGGGACTTCAGTATGTGCTAGTGGTGTTGATACAACTGGAAGCTTTCCAGAATTATTTTATTTTATTATTGTTTTATCCGCATGGCATGAAAGTATATGAAAACTAAATAAAGGTAATAACGCTGAACACTTTCCAGTCTACTGAAAATTTGAAATGAACAATTAGATAAACTTGAAATTTAAAAAAAAAAATCTCCATGGAATATGAAAAGAGAAAGGAAAAAAACTTTCACCTAAAAGCATATAAGAAAATACAAGCTGCTTTGGAATTTATATACAATACCTGGAGAGAATGCTTTAATATATTCAGGAATAAGAGAGGACTAATAGGCAAAAATACACAAAAAAACCCACAAAACTGAAGCTGTCTTGGATTCGTTGATGTACATATCGTAATTTTTTATAAAAAAGCATGGTTCTAAATTCATTTCCCAATAAATATTCCCTAGAAAATTCTAAAGAACAAATTCAGCGAATAACATCTTAGGTAGGATGACATTTGTTAATGATTAATGAAAACAGTCTTAAGCTAAAATGTCATCTTTACCAATGCATATAAAAAGATACCCAATAAAGATGTATAAGATTACTTAATCTCTTTGTTTGGAAATATGTTTCTCTGGTTTAGATGCTTATTGCAAATGAAAAAAAAAATTTAATGAAGTGAAAATACATGATGAGTCAACTGAATCCCTCATATAAAACTCTCCTTTGAGTTCTTGACTGTGGGGCTGATGTTTGTGGGGTGAAATTATTCTTGTAGAAGTTTGAAAGTGAGATGAATCTCCATTTCCATGCAGAATTCAGCTCAGTTGTAATTACATTAAATGCCACATCATGTATATACATCCATTTCTACATGCTTTTTAAAAAAGAATGTAGCAGCATATACTTTGTTTCAAGTGAACATTTACTTAACAAGAATACGTAGTAATGTGAGCATGACACGCTGATTTATCTAGTAGCATGAAATTAGTTTTAGGCTACAGTATTTTATATCTGTTGAATCAGAGAAAGTTATAATAGCTCAAGGGATTTGCATATGACAGGGGTGCTTTCCTGTTTGTGTTCTTAAATATTAACATCCTATTTTAATTAAATGCTGTCTGAGATATTTTTTACTCTTTTTGAGAGTAGTTGAAAGTTGAAACATGAAAGTAGCTTCATGTTATTTTAGAGTATTTATTACTTCTGATGTACTTTTTTTTAAGAAAGGAAATGAAAAAAGTTAATTTGAATGAAAAACATTGAAAGAGGAAAGGAGAACAGTGTACATGCAGCATTTGCAGTAATAATTTGTTGAGAACATGTTGTGCTTACCTGAGAAAGGATTTGTGTAATTACTGAAAAATAACCTACTAAATCTGTGATTTTAACATTATAACTTTGCATAATGAAAGGTAGTAGACCATGTAAAGGTCTGGTTTAGCAGAGTTTTCACATCCCTTTTTCACAATTACATTTTCCATTTTGGTTACAAGTGGCTCAGGAACAAAGGCTTCTTTCACTTTTCAGAGGAGCATGACCACAGCTGCATGCTGTTGATTTGGCACAAAGTTTAGCACTTCTAAAACTTGCTAGGAAGCTACTGACCTAAAAAAAAAAAAAAAAATTAAAAATGGAAGCATGTAATTGCATCCTCAGACTAAAATCATGCTTCAGCGCCTTCTCCTTTCTGGAGGTTTTGTCCTGAAAGGCGAAACAATTACTGGCCAAACTAGACACTGACCACTCCCTGTAGCACAGAGGATATGGATGTGTATGCACACACAGTCTTTCACACTGGATCACAACTTCTGTCTGCAGCTAGGAAAGAAAATGTAATCTCTTTCAGTTTCAATTTTGTCTTGTCTGTTTTGCATTGGGTCACTGTCCCAGTGGACTGCCCCAGTCCTTATCTCACAGGTAAACAGGAAGCAATTGTGCAAGATAAGCCAGACTGTTCACTGAGCAGCACAAAGAGCTTTACCTAGAATTATGCCTTATGCACATGGAATAACTTTTTCCCCTTGCTCACCCCTTGAAGGTGACACTTTGCTAGCTGCCTACATCAAAGCACTCAAGAGTCTTACAGCAGCAATGGGAAATGAGGCACAGGACCCTTGAGTGGGAAGCCAGCTGGGAAAGGCATCCCTGGGGAGATGAGGGTTTCCCAGGCCTCGCTGCCTCCTGAACTGTGTTACCCTCTCCCTGCCATGACTGTCCCCCTTGCTGGAGAGTGGAGGGGAAGGCTGTGTTAGCATCCTTTACAAAGCTGGAAAAGCCATGACTGGTACATAAACCCAGGCACCAGGAATCAGCTCATTGGGCTAGGAGCTTGTTTTCGTATTTCTCCAGATCTCTTCACAATCGAACATTCCATCAGCTTTCTTTGCTGTGATTTCCTTTTCCTTTTCCTTTTTATCTTATTTTTTTTGTTTGTCCAGGTGTTCTGCTTTTTGAACCCATGATATTTCTGAAATCAAAATAACAAGTGCGAGATAAAAGACTATTCTAGAATACATTCAAAGTGATGAAAGGTTTGGTGTTTGTTTTCAAGAGGTTCATGATAGAAATTGGCTCTTGTGTTAAGGAACCATGTCATTTCAGTGGTTTCAATCTTCAGAGCTAGAGAAAAACAGCTTTTTCTTCTCTTCAAGGGCAGTGCAACTCAAACACATCCTCCAAAACTGCAGATAATAGAAGGTTATATTTGGCAATGGAGTACTCATGTAAAAGACATATCCCAAAAATCTTTCAGCCCTCAGGAAAATTCATGTGTCATGTGAGGAGAATTTTCCAAATTTTAGGTTGTTGTGAAGTATTTGACGTAGATGACCAGAATAGCACAGATTTTTTATAACAAAATGTAAACATGTGTTGTTAAAAGTGGCCTGTCTTCACTCCAGTGATCTGGAAGGTGAAAAATTAAGGCCTTTCACTGTGTCTGTGGAAGATGCTTCTAGGTTCTGAATGGGAGAGAAAGCATGTGTCCCCTCTGAGCCTTTCAAACTGTATTAAAATTCCTAGATTTGTCTAGACTTTTGCTCTGTAAACCCCATGATTCATACATTTTCAGGTGGGTCTGCTCCCTTATTTAGGGAACCCTCTCTCCAGTTAACTCTCTACAGTTAAAAACAAGTCCCTGCTCAGAGGAGTATTGGCAGCACAGGTCACTTGCAAAAAACTCAAGGTGCCTTGTCCACAGGTTACTCACAGCCCTTTGTTTTGGTTCTATAAAAGAGGGTCCCACCAGCAGCACTGTTTAGCCACACAGCTACATTCTAAAACAGTACAAGGTACTCTTCCATGCTCTACAACAGCTATTTTATTCAGCTGGGATTCCACTACATTTTCAGGCTCACAAGGTTGGAAATGAATACTTAACTGTTGCAGACTGCAGAAAATTACAATGGATTTTTGCATGTTCATTCCTACAGTGTTGCTCTGTTGCAGTGCATTTCCACACCCAAGCATATGATTCTACATAAGGAAAAGAGTTTCAGTTTACCTCTGAACGTGTAAGGAAGTAAAATTAGAATTTTCCATAACCTTCTCATTGTAATTAGCCAAGAGACCGCACAAGAGCAGTGATTGGACTTTGGAAATGTATCTCAAAGACTGTTGCCAATTTCATTGGTCAAGGTGCCAAATAGCCCACCTAAACCACGGAGTACTAAAAAGACTGCTCAGAGGACTCAAGGGCTTTTTCGGCCTTCCTTAACCAGAGTATGAGTGTTCTCTGCGCTGTGTTCAATTGATATTTCTTTGTTTGATGATGTTTGTTATTTTTGTCATTATTAAAAACTTTTGTTTTGCTAAGTGTGGCCAGAGAAGTTGTCTTGCTATTATTAAGCCACTCTGAGAAGCTGCAGGCCAACCCTCAGACTTGATAAATCTTCAATTAGTCTATGCCATTCTGGCCACGTGCAAGATTGTATCATTGGTCTTTAATTCAGACCAGACAGTATTTGCCTGAACATTCTCACCTTAATCCTAGCTCTCAAGAAAGAAAGGGCAGTTTCAGCACTGAATACACAGGGGTTATAGACCATGGCTCTGCAGCCATTTCAGGAATGGTAACCATAGTTGTGAATATGTTACCTTTTATACTTCCCAGCAGCAAATTCCCTGATTGTTCTCAGAGACTTCCTGAGAAAGAAGTCACCGAGTGACTTGTGATTTAGCTCCAATATGCAGAAAAGCAACTTTTGACTTCTTTATTTTTCTGCTTTTGTTCTTTTTTAATCTTTACCTGGAGGTGTTTCAGGAGTTGTCCTATATGGCATTCTTCTGACATTGCCTCAGGAGCTGTTTTTCCTTAAGTGTGTGCTGGAAATAAGGAGCCATGATTTCCATCATGTACCTTACTAAACCTGTAGCTCTGTGAGGACTGGGCAGCTTTGTCGTGGTGGTTGACCATGCAATTGTGCCTCAGATCAGCTCAGCTTCACCCATGTTAACAGGCTGCCAGTTCCCTGGCTGGGCAAGGGGAGATTTCCTTCCCTTCAGAGCTACTCCTGGAAGGGTGTGGCTGGACCCTGGGGTCAGGTCAGACAGCCTCATGCTTCTGGAGCTGGAGTCCCACCTGTGTCTGGCCACAGGAGTTTGCTGTGCAAAGTGGGCTGTCAAACAGTCATTTCATACAGTCATACAATGGTTCAGGCTGGAAGGGACCTTAAAGTCCATGTGATTCAAGCCGTCCTGCCATGGGCATGGAACCCATGGAACCCATTTCCCAGATGGAGATAGGTTTGTTCTCATGTGGTCAATTTTTTTCTAGTAACTGCTGCCAAAGAGTCGGTGATCTGGAGAATGCATTCATTTCTCTCAATCCATTTTCAGTTAGAAAAAAAACCTAAACAGGATGGGAAATCCTGGCGATGTTTCCAGCATATCTGGTTCCATGATTCAGCATTTCATAAATAAGTAGTTATTTAAGTCTGTTTTGTCCTTTGTAAGCAATACTGATGTTTTATTAGCAAATGGTGAATTGTTTTTCTTTCTGTTGACTTTCAGCTGGGGACAAGAAATTTGTATGAATGTTACTATTTCTGGCATGCCTAGAGACTTTCTTTGTATTGTCAAGAACAAAGTGCTCTAGAGAAATTCACAGCCAAAGATGATTGAAGATCTGTGCATACAATGTGTGATAAATTTGTCAGCAATTAATTTATTAATGAAAGTCACAAGAAATAGAGAAAACCTCTTAGGATATACCATTGGAAATCCCATATGTATTTCAATTTCTTGAACACTTTGCTGTGTGAACAGAATTTTCATTAAAATGTATGCGTTTTGGTGCTGGTAATTCAGTGTGAAAAGCAAACTGCTGGGGTTTTTTTCTCTCTTCATACATGCCCTTGAAGTATTTTTGGCAGCAATACCAGGAAGACAGTGACTCCACCAGTATCTGATTCTCAGTGCTGCATGGCAGAAAATGGGGGGGGTGTTTATGGTGACTTAAAAGCAGCATTGGAGCAGATGCTGTCACATCTCCCAGCTGAGGGAGCAAGTAATTCCTGCCACTCACATGGTCCCTCTGATTAAGTGCTTCTTGCTGCTTTCAGGAAGCCATTTGCTGCCCTGCAGTGTTCTCTAATTCACACACACTTGTGTGCATCTCCATTTAATTTGTCTCTCCCCCACCCAGCCTTCTGTGCACTGTAATATGGGAGAGCAGACTTAACCTCACAGTGGTCTGTTATGGCCCAGTATTTCACAGACAGAGGCCAAAACTTTTGCTTACTCTGATAATTTTAGTAACAATACACTGCAGAAACGTTACTAGTTTTTCAGCTTTAGATTGACCTTGATTAGTAAGAAAAAAAAAAAGTTGTGATTAGAATAGTCCTCAGCCTCTTTTAGCACAAACAGGGTTAAATACTGAAGAGACATACTTTTCATTTTCTATCATGGAAGTACAAGTTGGTAACAGTGATGACTGTGTAACTCAGGAGGTGAAAAATGACCAACCAGTGATGAGCAAACACTGGCAGAAAACATAAAAGCAGACACATAACTCACAGGCCAGACAGCAAGAAATAAGACACTGCATACGAATAAGAATATGTGGGTGTGAGAGCAAGCAAGTGCTGAAGAAGAGGATCTGACTGTTTCACTGAAAGTACAATTACACAGAAAGCTCTTCTGACTGCATTTCATCAGTAATTACTACCCAGTGGCATAAAACTGGTAAAAAAACCCCAAAGAGCTGTATGAAAATGGCAGGCTTGCTTCCAGGCAAAATAAATTACAATGTCAGGAAACTACCAATATATAACATCTGCCTTGCAAATAACCCACTTTGTTCCTGTTTCTTCAGAGAATGTTCAATTTTGGCTCAGACTTAGATGCTTTGTTCTGATTTCAGCAGACCACTTGAACAAGACTGTGCATTCTGGATATCCATTACCTAGGTATGTTGGCTGACTGAATGTACCTTAAAGCAAGCAAGCATTGTGCTTCTTCCATTAATTAATACATTTCTTTTATTAATATCTGTTTTTTAAAAAATCACTGAAAAACAGAATACAGATATTTCTTCATTTTCATTAATACCCTATGCTGTAATAAAATATAAGCCTGTGCTTAGTTATTTGGTAAAAGATCTTTAAGAGCTGTCACTGCAGGTATGTCCTGACATAAGAGCAGTATCCAGGGTTCTCAGGAGGATTTTAGTGGTTGCAGAGAAGAAAGTGAGGATATTACTCCCAAAGCTGTGTGAGGAAGAGGATGGGACCCAAAATGAAGAGATTTTTAAGGAGCTTCAAAATTTTAAATTAAATTATTAAAAAAAAAAAAGTTTCTCTTTTTTTTTCCCACCAAGTTCTTAATGCCACATTTTAAGGCTGATCTATGTTTTTCTGTGGTTTATGATCAGCCTGTGAAGGCTGTTGTGAACCTCAGCTCTCCTCCTGCTGGATCAGCACTTAAGCCTAAAAGAGCCTCTGACTGTCAGGGGACCTGGATGTAAGGAGAACCTCCTTCCTCTTCTGTCAAATGCTGGCTGTTCCAAATTGTGTCAGGTCCAAGCTGACTGGATTTTCAGAGGTAGCAAACTCAGGTTATACTTGATCCCCTCAGAAGAATTTTCAATCCAGACCAGCAAGGGTTCAATTTTCATCTCAGCTAGTATTTTTACAATTGATTTTGGTATTGCATGTCTATATTGCCCTATTTGTTTCAGTACTGGCTGCTATTTCCGTAAAAATGTATTAAGTTTTTTAAAGAACACATCTAAAAATATGTATTTATTATGGATTAAGAATACTTGTTCTCCCAAAGTTGCAAATGGACAAGCAAAGCATTTTATTTGCATGCCCCAGGCATTCAGTGAAAGACAATTTATGAGTAAAATGCATAAACATTTTTCATTGTTCTAATTGGTGAGCTCTGGGTCACTTCACTAAGTTTGTGGAAGTAGCTGATTGCACTCTAGATTCTTAAAGCCAGACTGGATTTCCTGCTCATCTATTTACTTTAACTGCCTTTAATGATCCAGCACATATGGCCTGATGCAGTAATACTGGGTTACAAGCCATCTTGGGTTTTTTGTTGGAGAAAGATTCAATTACTCTGACTGTTTCACTCATCCCTTACAAAACTTGGCCGGAGTTCTCTACTGTCTTTCAGAAGAAGTTGAACTCCTTCAATGGAGGCTTCTCCATGCTTTTGCAAGTTTCAGGATGACACCATATGAATATTTAGTTCCACAGGCCTCATTTGTGTATTTAAGTACCAGTACAAATCAGTGCATACTGAAATGTACTTCTTTGAAGATTTTAAAAATGTATTATTGTTATTCTTCTTCTTCCCAGCTGGTGATACTTACATTGTCTGGATCCGATTTAGCCAAATGACAAAAAAAAAAAAACAAAAAAAAAAAACAAAAAAAACAAAAAAAAAAAAAAAAAAAAAAAAAAAAAAAAAAAAAAAAAAAAAAAAAAAAAAAAAAAAAAAAAAAAAAACAACAAATAACAAANAAAAAAACCAACCCACTTAAGTGACAAGCTCTCCATCCAGAAGTCTCATGTCTCAGTTTTCCAAATTATGTGCCTGGACTATTCAATTTTTAGTACTGTCTAACATTAGATTTTAAAAATTATTTGTGAATCAGGCAAAAGTGACTCGTTGAAATATAAATATAGTTTATAAAGACAGGAATCTCCATCAGGATCTGCTATTCTGGCATTAAACAAAAAAAAAAATCAAGCTCCTAACTGAATTTATTCTGCTCAGCTGTATTAATTTTAATATTGTACAGCCTGAAATATTTTCAAAGTTTTCACTTAATTTTTTAAGTCTGGACAATTTTCATTATGTTTTGAGGATGGGGCTTCATTAAACATCCTTAATATTTTGCTTTTGGATGATATCTCTACAAACCTTAGATTGCCTCTCAATGTAAGAGAGTGACAGTTCATATTCAAGTGGAAAACAATGTGAGCAGTTAAATGGGAAGTGCATATTATGTGGCCAAACTCCTGGGGTAAGGGACATTTGTAGCTTCATTTTCCCCTGCTTGCATAGGCAATGTGAGAAGGGAAGTAATTTTCCAAGTAGACTTAGATAGATGTGATTGGGTGTGAGATACTGCAGATGTATGTAGGAAGGGGCTTGTGTGTGGGGCTGGTTATCCAGTAAACTTTCTCTTTCTGCATGTAGAATATCCAGGCTATAGGTGAGCAGGCATGTTTTGCACTTGCAGTTTGAAAAAGTGAGTGAAGTCCCTAATGACGCCAAAATATCAAGTAAGGGATATTGTGTTCTCTATTGTCTTTTTCTTCCAGAAAACTTGGTTCAATCTACCCCAAATAATTAAACATTCCCTTGGAAAGCATTATCAGCATTGTAATCATAAACCGATCATGAAATTATAGTATTCAGATGAGGAAACCTAAACATTTTTTATAATTAGGAGGAAACTTGATATGATGGAATAAACAAAATCTGTTAAACTAATTGCAAACTGGAATATATGCTTGACAGTATGAAAATTACAAGTGAAATACAATTAGTGACTGGAATTGTAACAATCTGATTTTAGTCACTATGCAAAATTTAATTTCCTATCTTGTAAATAATAAACCTCATAAGCCAGCAGCTAGATTGATATGATTAATCAGTTTTTATTAATATGCTGGTGGTGGGTGACCAGTTTTAAACAATGAACATAGAAAATGTGTAGAATTGGAAATTAAATGGATCCATCTTATTTGATATGAATGAAGAGTAATTTTTTTTTCCTTAGCAGGGTAAAAAAGCCTTGTGGAGGTCACTGGAGAGGAACTACATTTCAGTTAGCTCTGGTAATACTTCTGTGGCAAATATCATGATCTCTAATGCTCCATCTGCAAAGCCTCTGGTGCTGATTCTTCAGCTGTGCACCATTTTATCAGGGAGCTCCAAGGTGCCCCTGCACCCCATCAGCAGGGCTGCTGTGCCACAGTGCTGAGAGTATCCCTCTACTGACTCGTAATTGCCCTTGCAAAAATTGTTCCACAAGGAACAAATCTGAAGAGGAAAATGTTTATTTGTTGATTTGGGTTTGTTTTTGGTTTTTTTTTACCCAAGACAAATAGTCCCAACTGTGGGCCCTGGTCAGAGTGAAATTCAGAAAGGAGCATTTGGAATGGTTGCCTTTACAAAGCCATTATGGTAGTGTGTTGGGAAAGATGGGACAGGAAGGACTTATGAATATGACTGCATGGTAAAAAATACTGCAGATATAAAACCTGTAAGTGAAATAGAAATGGAAGCTAGTTTCGAGATGTAAGCCTGGCAGGCAGGAAGACGGTGATTAGCTAACAAAAAGACAAGAATGTTGCCTTTCCACCTTGGCAAAGACATCAGGGAACAAATGCATAAGAAAGAAGTCTATAGAGCTTAGAAAGTAAAATGACATGGTAATGTAGTAGCTCTTATAGGCTGCATGCAAAGTTTGTAGGTTTTGTAACTCACACCAGTTGGTCAATGCGAATTAAAATATTCAACAGAAAAAAGGATATATTGTATTGTAACAAGAGGATCGCTCTCTTCTCCTCTCTTCTCCGCTCTTCTCCCCTTTTCTCCCCTCTCTTGTCTTGTCCTGGCTCTCCTACCTTTAGCCCTTACCTCTCTCCTCTGGCCCTCTCACCCTTCTTCCCTTACCTCTTTTGGCCCATCCCCTCTCCTCTCTCTCACCTCCCTTGCTCCTGCTTTCTCCCCACGTTTTTCCCTGCTCCTGCCCCGTTTTTACCCCTTAGCTCTCTTTTATCTCTCTCTCCCCCCATTCTCTCTTTAGGGCTTTGCTCCAGCTGAGGCTGGTGGCTGGAAGCAGGCCCTCTTTACCCACGACCCTTGTAATAATAAAGCCACATGTTTTTAGAGCATCTCAGGTGTGCAGAGTTCCTTGTCCCTGCCATCCATGGAAAAAATTCCTACAATCTGGCGCCCAACGTAGTGGAATCACAGATCATTAGGTTGAGATAGAACCTCAAGATCACCAAATCCAATCACTAACCCAGCCCTAAACTGTGTTCCTAAGTGCCACATCTACGTGTCTTTTAAATACCTCCAGGGGTAATAATGTCATTGCATGGCCAGTTGAAGCATCACCTGAAATATTACTTCAGTGACTTTTAACTCTACTAATCACTGATGTCTAGTATAAATAATATGGATTCCTGTGTTTAAGATTAAATTGATTTTTACATGTAAATATTCTGGTAGTCTCTGAAATCCCATATTTATTTCTAATTATATGTTTGATGAAGTGGTGGATCTTTTTTTCTCTGCTTTGGACTATTGACATCTTTTAAGAGGAAATGCATCACCAGGATTTACCATGCTGGAGCCTTGAAGGACCAAGTACTGTTTGTGAGACACACAATTATGGTATTACCAGAAGAGATATCATTTATCTACTAAAAAGCTTTTCAGCAAAACATTGTCATTGGACAAGCAAGTGGTCTTAGTTTTTCTGAGAGCTCTCCTTCTAGAATGCCTTCTAGAATTATAAACTTAGGATATTGTAGTACAAGCATTTAACCTAAAAAGCAATAAGATGTTGCAAGAAAAAGGCTCCAAGATTTCTGCTTTTTCTTTTACCCACAGACTGATGTCTTTCATTAGCAGGGAATGCTGACTTCAGTGTGAATTCTTAATTAATATTTCAAGTAATCTTGGAGCATTTCACAGTGTTTGACCCATTTCATTTGGAACCCCTAATCCTGATCAATCAATATATATGAATTTCAGTCCAAGCCATCTTCACCAAAAGGCTATTTAATCATTTTACTCTATTAAATATAATTTTAAGAAAAGATGCACTCCCTATGGCTACCTCCATGTAAACAAAGCCCTAATAAAGTGAGAGAGGGAGAACAAAGGCAGCTGGCAAGGTTCAGGATGTAGAGTTGATCTGCTTTCTGGTGCCTAAGGCCTGCCTGCTCTCTTGTATAACTGACTTCATGGACTCCTGGGCTAAATGTAGGGCCTGACCACATTTAATGGATCTTAGAGTGCAATCAAAAAGGTGAATATGATATGTCTGAAAATATGAAGATTTTTTTTCTTCTTTGAAGACTTCTTGCAGTCTTAGGAGTCCTCTTCTTCATCTAGATAAAAGCACTATTGTATCCAGCAGCATTTGCCACTGAAACTGTGTTCCAACCTAATATTGAAACCACAAAAGTCTGAATAATCACCCTGTTTTATTCTATACATCAACCAATGTATCTACTATGGCATCACTGAGGGAAAAGGAAACAAGAGTCTAAAGACACTAACATAGGTTAGTTTAACTTAATCTCCGGCATCAGCCTACAGTACTTGTCAGAAAAATATATTAATATGGGACTTCACTGTTCTCAGAGTAGCCTTTGTCAGGAGTTTGAAATATCTGAAACAAGATAATTAAAGTATTCTTAAACGTGTACTTCAGTCTTCTGGTCTTTCTTCATGTTTTAGAGCTCTTCTGAAAAAAAAATTCAGTGCACCCTTCTGAAAAAGATCTGAGAAACCAGTCACGTTAAACCATATTTCTTCTCTTGTAAACTACCCCCTGGCTGTAGTTGACACCATACTTTGTTGGATTTTGCAGCTTTGACTCTGAAGTGGTGATCAGTATCTATGGACCTATTTTACAAAATTTCAGCAAGGAAAAGAACAGCATATTTGGATTGAAGAAGGCCTATTATGTTCCTCCTTCTTCTACCTCCTATAAGCACAAGTTCATTTCTACAGTACAATATCTGCTTGCTCCATAAATTTTTTGCTTAAAATCTAGGGCTTTGCATCACTGAGAAAACTGCAACAGAGCAACACTTTTCCCTCACACATTTTCCTGAGTAAAAAAACTCTTCCTAATCAGCTGTGCACATTGATATGCTCTTCTACTCCTCTATCTTCTGTTTCTGTTCTTCACAAGGAGCAAGGGGTTTTAACAAAACTTTTCCTGTTAGTAGCTATTTTCAGCTTTTACCTATGTGATCTCCAAAGACAGTGAAAATATGGACTCCATTTTTAATCTAGTTTTCATATATTTGTTTAAGAAACACAGCACAACTATACTTCCTTATTCACAAAAATGGCTGTAATATGACACAATTATTATGACTGCAACTTTTTAAGCAACTCACACGTACATATTCCAGTTGCTTCTAAATGCAGAAATACTCGCTTCTGCCAAACTACACTTTCTTTGTGTAATGTGATACTGATGCTTTCGTAGAGTAATTTATCCAGATTTCTCTGATGATTTTCATAGGTTCATACAACTTCATACTTGCCCCCAATGCTGTTCTTGAGGTTCATCATGTCTGGGTTCATACATCCTGGCAATAAAACTAAGATTTTACTGCTTCTGGAGACTTTGATCAGTTTTTTTAGGAATTTGCTGTGATTTTTCCTCTACAGGCATATAGAAGCACAGTAAACATGGGTATACAAATAGTCTTTTTAATCAACTGGATTGATGGTTCATCAATCTGAAACTATAGATAGGTGTAAGTAATATAAGAACAACAGTGAAAATTATAACAAATTTCAAATAACTCAGAACAGTAATTTTTGTCAGACATATCTTTATTTACAAATAAAAAATGGTCTTTAAATCCTAAGGCATTAAACACTCCGAGTTTCTGCCTTTACTGATTTCATCTATAGTCTCTCTTTGAAATACTGACCTGCAGCAGTTGCAGAGTTAACTGTGTCACAGAAAGAGCACTTGCTGAGCCTGATTTCCCAGAATGGTTGTAGGCAAAAGTCTTTCTTATTTGCACAAATAGATTTCATGCCTGTGTACACAAACTGTATCCTAATGTGGCCACGGAGGCAGTATTCCATAATGCCAATCACTACAGCACTACAGAAGCATTTGGAGAGCAAATGAATGTGTGCTAAGGTCTGACACTGACACCAGATGGACTTCAGGGGAAGTTTACTTTACACCTTTACAGGCTGTGGACCAAATATTTTAGGCTTTGGAGGAGAAGGTTTTGGGGTCCCACTCTAGATTTGGTCTCATGTGAAAGAAATTTCATGTGAGTGTTCAGAGCCTGTCCCCTGTGTGGATCTAACTGGTAAGTGAGGATGATCAGAAAATTCATCTCAGAGGTACACTCCTGAATTGAATTAAGACTGAAATTCAGGACAACCAGAGCTAGTCAAGCATCCAGTTGCTCTCTTCAGCATACTTGTCATACCCTATTCAGGGACATAATGAGTCATAAAAGCAAAATATTCCAATGCCTGTTTGCTTTATTTTTGCATATGTGGAGTTTGGCTTGTTTGTTTGTTTGTTTGTTTTGTTTTGTTTTGTTTTAATTACAGATTCTCCAGTGTCAAATCTTATCTAGAAGAAAAGGGAAGTGCCCTAAGGGACCTAGATTGCTATTGTGATCAGCCAAATTTCTGGATGAGTGCCTTGAAAAATAGCTTTTCCTTTGCTAAAACAATGGGCATACTCCTCAGCAATATTATGCAATCCATCAATTCTGCATAGGTTTATGAGTTGAAAAGAAGGCTAGAGAGAAGGTGCAAACAGAAGAGGAGGACTAAACATTATCAAATCCTTCTAGTTCTCACAGTTTGAAATGTGCAGTGTGAGATGTGTCGTTTAGTCACACATGCACTGTCAGAGCACCCTCAGGGAGCATCAGTCTGGCATTGAAAGTTACCTTAGCAATTCTACTCTGAGATAGAAAGAAAAGGCTGAACCAGATGGGGAACGTAAAGCCTTCGCCAAATCAGCACCATCTTCAGAGGATTTTTTTATTTTTTATTTTTTATTTTTTTTTATTATTTTTTT
>VWZU01003218.1:1166811-1225822 GCA_013397095.1 Sterrhoptilus dennistouni | reverse complement strand
TTTTTTTTTTTTTTTTTTTGGGAAAAAGGAGAGGAAAACAAGGGAGAACAGGATACTCACAGAGGTTCTTCCCATGTTTTTGAATGGATTTTACAGCGTAAATTAAGCTTATATTTTCATTAATGGTTTGTATGAACTAGGAGAGTACTAACTCCTACCTGATTTCCCTTCCTTTCAGCTGAAAGGAAAAGAAAGGAAATTTGATACCACAGTTCTTGTGTTTTGTTAAGAAAAAAAAAAAAAAAAGAAAAAAGGCTGGTTCTCCTCAAATTTAATGACGTGCCAATCAGTAAATCATTCAAGCTTTGTCCTAATGAATATGCTTCAGTCTTATCCTAAATCAAGGTGAGTAAATTGTGGTGTTCAAAATTCTGCATATCATTACATGTGATTTTTTATGATAACAATAAACCTGCCCAATGACACAGCATCTTTTCTATCTTAGCACTGAATATTATGTGGGAAGTTAATAATATTATAATTTGCTGTTAATATTAACAGCATAAAACATTTTAAATTCCCTAGAATCTTTTTAAAGTCAGACAAATATCCTTTGCATATGGAGTTATTATTTTTCCTGATCTTCAGAATTTCCTAGAAGTATAAGAAAATCCAGCCAAAAAGCCCTAAAAAAAAGAAAGTCTTGCTGTTGACACAATGAATTTGGGCTCAATCTTGAGCTATGTTTTTGGGTGTTCCCCTTTGCAAAGACAGCACAGTGTCCGAAGGAATCACTGCTGAGTTTCTCAGCTCTTCTGCAGTTGGCCCCATAGGAGAAACAGAAGTTCTGAAAATGTCCTGACTTTTCCCCTATAAATATCAGAGCATAAGATAAAAAGTTAGTTCTGTGGAGACATGTATCTGAGCCTGTGCATCCCGACTCTTTGGCAGACAATACTTGAATTTCAAATTCTACAGTGACTCATGAAAATGATTTTTAAAAAGGAAGAATCTGTCTTTATTAAAACAAATGCAATAAGATCTGGAAAGTCTCACTGTCTTCAACAGAATATGTTGATTGTGTTAGAGGTTTTGCACGAACAGGACCACTGGGAGATGTTCCTTTGGGCCTTTATTGCGACATCAGCCTCATGACAGGGGTTGAGACAATTGAAAGACGGCAACAGCTCATGTCTGCCAGCAGCAGCTGAAGATTTCTTTGTTTCAGGTCATTTAAAAAACTTTCTGGCCAACAGCATATTGCTAAAGCTTACAGACAATTGCTCTAGCCAATCACTGAAAGCACACATACACTTGCTTCAAACAATGCTTGCTTGTATGCTTTCTATTAACAATAAACAATATTCCATTATTAAGCTTAAAACCTTCTACTGTCTTGCTAAGCATATTTTTCTGCAGTCTTAAGGTCTATTCTAACCAAGCCTTAAAACTCAAACTATTATTTCCTGTCCTTGCTTACTGTACCATTGTATCTTTTCCTACTTTAAAACCTTGCAGTTGAAGCTAATTCCAAGTTATTCTGCTCCTTCCATTTCTGGGGCCCACTTTCACAGCTTTCTGAAAGCCTTCTTACCTTTAATATTCCCTACATTGATGAGGAATTGCTAAGTTAAGGAATAAAGATAATATTCTGCATTTCTTGTGGCCTGTCTCCCCTGGAGGACTCTGGGTCATTTTTGTTTTGTATTTGTTTTGCTAGCATTTAGTCCAATTATCACCTCTACTCAGTTCTCCAAACTCCATGAAGCAATGGCAGAAAAAGAAATGCAGATAACAGAAGATTGATAAAATTGTTGCTGGAGATGTATTTACAGAGGCCTTGAGATTTCACCTGAAATCTCTAAAGTACTGTTTGATCTTGATCCAATTCTGTCACAGCTTGACCATGGATTCATTGTGTCTTTCTCAAGCTTTCAGCAGTAAATTTTGCAGCAAACAAACATAAACCCAAAGTATCTCCACTGTCTCATCTCTCCAGAATGACAGACCATGTAAGCTGGATAGTTCATAATATTTTGCATGAATTAAATTATGTGTAAAAATGTATTATCTAGAACTCTGAAGATCTTTGTCATTCATCATTTAGAACTGAATTCAGATTTCTCTGTGTGTCTTCTGCCATTCTTCTTGAGATTATGATTTTGCTTTTACTGTACCCCTACCATTTTCACTAACATGTCTAGTAATAGTCTTATATAAACTTTAGAAATTATAATCTTGATGTTTTATGTCATTGCAATGCACAAACCTGCATATTCAGTAAGATCAGAACCAGGACCATTATTTTTCCAAAGCAAGTGAAACCTTGGTGCAAATAACACAAAAGTACAAAAATAAAAATAAAATATAAATATATGTATACTTTGTCCTACTATGTATATACTGTCATTGTGTCTTTCTTTTCCCACTCCAGTCTAAAGCATGCAGGCTTCTTGTGTTTAAGCTCAGCTATCATGAGAAATAAAGTCAGTTTCTGTGGCAACTTTAACATACTGATGACAAATGTTAGGAGTGAAGATGTGCACAGGAAAGAGAACTAAATTTGAGTATGTGGCTACCTCTATTATCAGCACACTTAGCATGGCCCAAGCTTGGGCTAATGGACTACCCAGTGTCATTTAACGTGTTTAATTGTTAACATTTATAGACCTATGCCAAAAACTCCCTGTTCAGGTGCAGAAATATATAGCGCAGGGTATGGGAAGGAAAAAAGGGTTCAGTGGTTTGGATGTAAACTGTGGTGTTGCTCACACTTCATTTACTGTCATAGGTGCAGCCTCAGTCTTTATATTCAGCCCTCTGAGTGTTGTGTGCTACTGAGGAGGAGTCAGATATGATGAGATGTTGACAGATGTGATTGGTTTTAGTCATAGATTTGATTGGGACGGAGCTACAAGAAACAAGGTATTAAAGTTCATAAACAGCAATTTATAAAATCCATTAACTGTTGCTAATTTTACTACAGAAATAGCAGAGCTCTTCTGGGGACTGGAAATGCCTTCAATTTTGAACATGAGACCAGAGGACAGGTATATTGGGGTTTTTTTCATGATTGTAGTATACTTTCAGATTACCCACTATGATAGCTAGCTCCATCAGGTTGGAGCTTGACTATATTTTGCTTAAAAAGAATTTATTGTCCCACATTTTTCAGTAAGTTTGTGAATATGAAATAACTTCTGTGAAAAAGAAAAAATTAAATATAATTAATTTTGTATTATAGGACTGTGGGTTAGCTTGATCTTGTTAACATGCACTTTACTCATAGAATCACAGAATGGTTTGTGTTGGATGGGACCTTTAAAGGTCAGCTAATCCAAATCCACTGCAGTGAGCAATATCTTCATCACTAACATACAAATCACAATAACATAACAACTCTAACAATGTGCTTTGGATCCTCCTAATTTTTGATCATTAGCAAGGGGTGTATACCTTTGTCAATAGCCAAAAGATTCATGACTCATTTTCCCTGGTTAAATTCTCTAACAATAATACAAACACATTCAAAGAATATTCAGTGCACACAGGTTTCATCAAAATTTCTCTAAATATTTCCTAGCAGAACTCTTTGATTTGTGTTCTTGATCAAGATAAAAAGCATGGTGTTTTCTTCTGAATTGTAAAACTCTGAATTATATTAAAATATTTTCATATGGGACCAACCAGCAGCGTTTTCTTGTCCCAACCTCATTCTCAGAAATGGTTGAAATATTCAGACTGAAATATTAGCGGGGGAGAAAAGGTACAATTCAGGTCATAAGTGGAATAGACAACTTCCATTTAAAACTGCTAACAATTAGAAAAGTTTTTTCTAATTGAAAAGAAGTAAAGTCTTTGCACATGAAGCAGAGTTCTGTTCAAGTTTGTCACAGACAGCTTTGCCTATAGATAGTGATGCATGAGACATTTTTATTTTTCTCATATATCTCATACTGAATACTTGCTGGACTGTTGGTATAATTCCCATCAGAAATTTTTTTAGAAACTGCCTAGTGCTATTTGTTCTCTTGGGTTATGTGACTAATTTTATTATGCATTACTTACAATAAAAACAATTAAGCCCCAAGCCAGTGTTCTGTAGGTATGGCCAAATACACTTTGCTCATAGCAACTTGCAGCCTAATGTGAAACAGGTCCCAACAAGCCATGGGAACAATAGTAGACAGTGAACAAACTGCACATGTCAGTGAACATAACAGCACTAAGAATATGCTTTCATGCTGCCCTGGCTCTGTCCCTCTGCCAGTAGTTGATCTCAGTGACACAAGTGGAGGCTAAGACCATGAAAATTTGGAGCACTAAATCATTAAAGATTGTTTTAGGGACAAACAAATCCAATGTGTGTGTGTTCACCAATAGATACATGGGCATCCTGTGTCTCAGTTGCTTTCCATGCTTCCTTTGGTGTGGCAGTGCTGGCAGTAAGGAGGGCAGCAGCCCCAGCTCCTGGGCTGCAATTGCAGCAGGGCGAGGCTGCAAATGCTCTGCCATCAGCATTTCCCATGGTTTGGATGTAACTCAGTAACAGAGACTTGTTTATAGTTCAGACTTAAAAGCATTTATACAGGCTGTCTGGAGTTGCTGAGGATTCGCAAATTTTACTGTAATAGCTGTTGTCACAGTGACTGCAAGTAAAATTGTCCTATGGGTAATAGCCAGAGCTTAATTCCTGAAAATATTTGTATCTATGTATTCAGCTACCTTGAAATAACTTGTGCAATGAGTAAACAATAAACTTTTATATGGAGAAATTAATGACCTGTATGGGTTCCTTCAGTGATGTTGCAATCTATTTGCCCTGTAATTAAGATTCAGTGCAGCAAAGATTACTATTAAGAGAAATCAGTTCCCTGAGGAGTAAAGACAAGATTGATCTTTTGGCTTGTGGCCCTGATGTTACACATGAACTTTGTCCTTGTAGAAGGCTTATACATGGTTTGTGAATACCCACACTGACAAAAGTCACCTTGATCAAAGGTGACTTTTGAATTCAACATCTGCTCTGCAGGCTCATGATTTGTCATGTTGGGCATGGTCTTGCTCAGATAAGATCAGAATTCTTGGAAGAAATAGTAGCAATAGAGATTTGAAAAAACATCTGTCAAATCCTCCAAATGAAGCAAGCTTGGGGTGGATCAGAACAGGGTATCTTAAAAGCTTACTTAAGCAATACTGCATTGAAAAGCAGGAGTCATTCCTGTACAGTCTTGTTTACTGTGATTCCTAGAAAACTGTGATTGTATGCATTCACAGTGACTGACCTATGTCCTATGTATCAAAACTGAAGTGAGGGTAGATCTTGCACTTAGAGTGTAAATCTTTATTATAGATTTAGATCAATCTACATTCTGCTGTAGATCCCTCAGCACAATGCTAAGGGAAATTCTGCCTGAGAGTCTTTACTCAATGAGAATTAAACAGAGCCACTTCTGCTCATTGCCACAATTGCAATCCAGAGTGCCCTAACTTACAGGTTCTGAAACGGTCTTATTTAACTTTCTGCAGATGTATTTTCTTCCCCAGGTCTAGAAGAAAATGTAAGTAGTGTGCTACTTATTTGTTTTTATTGCCTGTGGATGAGCAAGTTTGGAGAAAATCATCATAGAAACAGAGTATATTTTAGGGCCAGTTACAGATATAGAATAGTTTTTATGGGGGCAGGCATGCTAAGCACAAGAGGTTGCCAAACACTAGGTCAGGCAATAACATGATTTTTCACCCATCCCAGAATGGGTAAGGTTGGAAGGGACCTGGGTCGTGTGATCCAACCTTCCTGTTCAAGCAGGTCTTCCTAGAGCAAGTGGTCCAGGATTGTATCCATACTGGTCTTGTATATCTCTAGGGAGGGAGACTCCACAACCTCTCTGGGTAATCTGTTCCAGTGTGTGCTCACTGCACAGTAAAGAAGTTCTTTCCTCTTGTTCAGGTGGAACTTCCTGTGCCTCAGTTTCTGCCCATTGCCTCTTGTCCTATTACTGGGCACCACTGAGCAGAGCCTGGAAACATCCTCCTGACAGCCTCCCTGCAGATACTGATAGACAGTGATGGGTTTATCTCTCACTTGCTTCTTCTCAAGGCTGAACAGGCTTGACTCTCTCAAACTGTTCTCTCTTAAGAGAGATGCTCCAGTCCCCCAGTAATCCCCCAGTAGTAACAATTAACAATGTGCTAATTGTTAACAATTAAACACATTAATCTGCTGGACCTGCTCCAGGAGCTCCCCATGTCTCTCTTCCTTGTACTAGGGGGGCCCACAACTGGACACAGGGCTGAGCAGAGGGGCAGGATCACCTCCCTCTACCTGCTGGCAATGCTCTTCCTAATGCACCCCAGGATACCACTGGCCTTCTTGGCCACAAGGGCACTGCTGGCTCATGAACAGCTTGTTGTCTGCCAAAACCCCCAGGACTTTTTCTGCAGAGTTGCTTCCCAGCAGGTGAGCCCCCAGCCTGTACTGGTGCATGGGATTATTCCTGCTCAGGGGCAGGACCCTACACTTGCCTTTGTTGAACTTTGTTAGGTTCTTCTCTGACCAGCTCTTCAGCTTGTTTTCCAGGTCTTGCTTCATGGCTGCACAGCACCTGGGTATTTTTCTCTCCTCCCAGCTTTGTATCATCAGCAAACTTACTGAGGAGGCACTCCATCCAAGTGTTCAAGTCATTGATGAATAAATTAAACTATTTTGCCTACTTTCTGTGTGATGCCTGAATCACAACACATTCCTTATCTTCAAGCCCCAAACATCATGAATTTTTATTATTATATATAAATCGTATATATATTACCATTTATAAAAATATATATTTATTTTTTTCACATATTATAGATATGATTTGCATATTACTTTGGATTTGTGAACCAAGGGAGGTCTTACAAAGTATTAACTGTTGTTGTAGCAGGTGGTCCTGGGCCTGCCAAATGTGTTGAGACACTCTTCTTCATTTGGTGAAAAACTAGGAATGCTAACTGAGCCACAGAAGGAGATGAGAGGACAATGAAATTTATAAGAGCACCTGATTTTTATTGATCCATGAATAAATCAGTATTTGCTTTGGCCCTGGTTTAAAGATGTAATAGATTACTATGAAAGTGAACAAGAAAATCAAAAATCATTTCTTTTCCTAAATAAAAGCTGCAATACTTTATATAGCGCTCTTAAAAGGAGAAAACTGTAATTTCCCATCCAACTTCTTTGATTTCTTTTTCTTTATACAAAAAGCCCCCTGTGATTATTTGATGAACAAATAATACAAATAATATGTTTTTATGTTGCCCTGTGTTAACAGAAACATTTATCTTGGATCTTGACAGTTTGTCAATCTGGAACATGCTGTTGTTTGTGATTTCACAAGCACATGCTGAATGAAGTTATCACTGTCCTGCCACTTTACAAGAAATGTGGTTTGGTAGCATTCACTTTGTTTCTCTGTCTGATTAACTGGGAAATAGTCTCACATTTAAAAAAAAAAAAATCATGAGGTGAGAGCATTTCTTCCCTCTCATATTTTTTTTCTCTCCATCTCGCCCAGCTATATTAGTTCACTGGAGAGAACAAGCAGATAAATCTGTGTCTTATCTATGACAGTATTTCTGTAACTCATGTTGCAAGGTACCCTTCATCCAAGGGAATTTGCATTTGCATCCAAGGGAAGAAAACATAGCAGTACTTTACTGCAAAAAGAAATTGAGGTTTGAGCATCATGAGCAATTCACACCACCACCTCAGTAGGACCAGTGCTATTAGAAGAAAATAATACTCAGATTTAGTGTCCCACTGCCTTAGAGAGGTTTACACTTGGGTGAAAGACCCTCAGGAACAGGCAGGTGGAGGCTGGCTGTAGCAAGAGACAGAATTAGTACTTTGCCACAGCCAGCCATGTGTTCCTTCCCTTTTCTCATGGCCTCTTTTAGCTGTTGCTTTGTTATTCATCAGAGTTCCCAGATATGACTCAAACATGTTGTTAAAATACATCAAAGAATATTATATCCTAGCCATGAAAACACATCTCATTTATGTGGTGTGTTTTAAACTATTCCACAACCTCTTCCTAAGGAGGGCTTTGTTCCTTTGTCAGAAAAATTGTTGATTTTCTTAGTTCTCAGGACATTAATTAAACCTCTTAAAAATGGACTTATCTGTTTCCAGTCTCACTTCTGAGTGACTTGGACATATCAGTCTTCACTTAAGGAAGCAATATGACATATTCAGAAGGAATTTATTCTCAGCGAAGTAAGACTTGAAAATGGGACAGCCTTGAATCTCTCATCTTCTCACAGTAGAGAAAGCCTTTGGCAGTCTTTGCAGGCGTCTTGCTTAGTTTGGCTGTCCAGTGTTGCTTATGACATATTTGTTAGCCAAAAAAAAAACCCCAAAAAACAAAGCAAGTATAATTTTGGATTGCAATTGTCTATGAAAAGTTTTACAAATATTTAATAAACAAATTCATATGAGCATCAGAAGAAATTAGTACTACTGGATCTAGACAAGAAAGTCTGGAATATTTCTATGCAAATGCATGCTATTGTCACTTGGTCAAAATTGCCAAGAAAGTGATGAAAGCACAGTCAAAACACAGAGGTCTGGGCTTTATTTCAAATGCAAGTTTCTAGTTTCCTATGATTTTTTTTCTTCTTCTTAAAGTAAAGCAAACAAAAGTTCCAGGAAACAACAAATGGAATTATTTCTTTTTCCCCATGTTCTTCTAGTGAATTTTTGTTTAATGATTTAAAACATGTCATTAATGATCTCTGCATTGATCTGACTTAGACCTAATCACAAATACTAGGTATCAATCATCTCAAGAATAATTTCTCTTTTTCCATTTAAAAAGAAGTCTCCAGTGGATAATAGCCTAGATGAACAATAGAGGATTTACAGGTATCTGTAGTGGAAAATACCATTATATTATAATGAAAAACTGAAAATAAATTGCCAGTATTATTCAGCCTGAAACACAGAAGAATTTGGGACCACTTGCTGAGATACTGCAAGTGTGAAAGTCTCAGAGAAATTATTTTCTTTACACGTTGCCATATTTTGGTGAAACTCAGTAATACATTAAGTTAAAGGTCATGACATTGAAGATCAATAGAAAGAGTTTTATAAACCATACATGGCTGTGGCTGTGGTTGGGTTTTTGTGTGCATGGAGAGAAAGGGAGAGAGAGACCTAAGTCTTGCCACATTTTCTACAACACCAATAAATAAACAAACAGGTTGTGAGCAGATTAAGGACGAAATATTTAATGAACGTGTACTATGTTCTGGTGTGTTTTCTGCTTTTCACTGACATTCAGTTTCTAAAAATCTTAGTGTACCAAATTACATGGTGTTACAGCAGCCCTTCTTGCCTTGTAGTACAGAAATGCAAGATAACTACAGATCTCATCAGTAAACCCTGATACCCATTATTAGTTTGTAATTTAAGACGTGAATTCACCATACCATAGATGAAGGGGGAACAAGAGGCTTCACTTTAATGCACATTACTAATGTATCTCATGACAGCTATAATTGTGTAACTGCTAATTTGGCATCTAGACATACAGAAGGAAAAGTTTTCACAGCCAAATATTTTTCTTTTCTTTTGTAAATGGAAGATGAGAAGAAACATTTGGACTCATAAGAAAAGCTTGATTGAGCTATTCATTACTTAAGAGTTTGGGTTCAGATTTTCAAAGAAATCCATCATTTCAGTTTTTTTGCAATATCTGTCTCTTGAAATGATGTTAGTAATTTTTTAACCACTAAATTGTTCCATGCTTGAAAATGACTTAAATATTGCCACAAATGTACTCTGATCTGGAAAAGATGATGCTTCAATTACTGTTAGGTAGCAGCTGCCTTAAAGTTTCTAATCTTTTTCTTTACATCAAAAACATAGAATACTTTAACCATTTTATCTGTCTTAAATAAAAAGCCTGCAATAACTTTAGGTGTTTAATATGGATAAGAGAAGTGTGCTTTCAAGTAATGGAAAAATAATAGGAAAAACCAAAATGAATGTGCAGAGCTCTACATTAAATCTCTTTTTACTCAGTATGATTTGGAAATTCGTTTCAGAGGGAGAGCTGAAGCTGATTTCTTTCATTCCCCACTATCACAAGAGCATGCTTACATTGTTGGACATTGCCATGTAAAAGGGAATTTTGAACTCATTCTACTCAAGGGTGAGAATTCAGAGCAAGCAGTGAGTTCTGAGGCAGCATGCACACCGCTCTCAGTTTGGCACTGCTGAAAAAAGAAAGGCATTACTAATGCTTAGATCATGACAGTGAGTATCTTAGGACTTTTCATAGAATAATAGAATTTTTTAGGTTGAAAAGGATCTTTAAAATCATCAAGTCCAACTGTTAACTCAGCACTGTTGTCTTCACCACTAAGCCATGCTACAACCCCACTTTTTTTGAACACTTCCAGGAATGGTGACTCAACCACTTCCAATAACCCTTCCTTTATAACTCTTTTAATGAATATTTTTTTTTCCTAATACCAGATCTAAACTTCTCCTGGCACAACTTGAAGCCATTTTCTCTCATCCTGTCACTTGTTACTTAGGAGAAGAAACTGACCCCAACCTTGCTATAACATCCTTTCAGGTGGTCATAGAGAGTGATAAGATCCCCCCTGATCCTCCTTCCCTCCAGGAAAAACAACACTAGGTCTCTCAGCCACTCCTCATATGACTTCTGCTCCAGACCCTTCACCAACTCCATTGCCCTTTCTGGACATGCTCCAGCACCTCAATGTTTTTATTGTGGTGAGGGGCCCAGAACTGAACAAAGGATTTGAGGTGCAACTTCACCAGTGATCAAGCAGGACCTGCCTGTCCTAAACATGGGCTGTCTGAGCCTGAACCCCCAGCTGTCCAGTATGTGCCATAGGATGGGACTCAGGATGATCTGCTCCATGACCCTCCCTGGCCCCAAGGTCAACTGAGAGGCCTGTAGATCCTCAGACCCTTCTTCCAGCCCTTCTTGTAGATGGGCATTACATTTGCCAACTCTTTGTCAGCTGGGACCTCTCCAGTTAACTAGACCTGCTGGTAAAGGATTGAAAATGCTTCAGTGAACACTTCCACCAGCTACATCAGTACCCTTGGGTAGATCCCATTCACTCCCATAAACTTGCAATTGTCCAAGTGGTGTAGCAGGTACCTGACCATTTCCTCTTGGGTTATGGGAGCTTCATTCTGCTCTCCATCTCTGTATTCCAGCTCAGGGTCTTGCTGTTAAAAGATTGAGGCAAAGAAGGCATTGAGTGCTTCAGCCTTTTCCTCATCCTTTGTCACTACCCCTCCCCCTACTTCCAATAACAGCTGGAAATTCTCCTTAGCCCTCCTTTTCTTGCTGATTTATTTACAGCACAATTTTTAACCAGTTTTTACAGCAGTAGCCAGATTAGTTTCTAGTTGGGTTTTGGCCCTTCTAGTTTTCTCCCTGCCTAACCTCACGACATCCTTGTAGTCTTCCCACATTGTCTGTTCCTTCTTCCAAATGTCATGCAAAGTTCCCTGTTCAGTCAGACCAATCTTCTTCCTCACTGGTTCGATTTTTGGCACGTGGGAACAGCCTGCTCCTGGATCTTTAGAGTTTCCTTCTTTAGAATTTCCTCCTGGACTCCTTTGCCCTTCAGGACTGCCTCCCAAGGAGCTCTGTTAAACAGTCACCTAAACAGGCCAAAGTCTTCTCTCTGGAAGTCCAAGGTGGAAATTTTGCTGACCAGAAAAGAAAACTCCATAACTTTGTGACCACTGGCCATCACATTACCCACCAGTCCTTCTCTGTTCACAAGAAGCAGCTGCAGCAGGTGCCTCCCTTGGTAGGTTCCCTCATCTCTTGCATCAGAAAGTTACCTTTCACACACTCCAGGATCCTCCTAGACTGTTTATTCTCTACTGAATTATATTCCCAGCAGATATCTGGTGAGCCAAAGTCCTCCAAAGAACAAGTGCTAATGAGTCTGAGACTTCTCCCAACAGAAAATACAAATATCAATTTCTAATAGAAATAGAATATTTCCTCTGCCTCTTCATCCTGTTTGGATGGTCTATAACAGACTCCCACCATGATATCTGCCTTGTTAGTATTTCCCCTGATTTTTTTTTGCGTAAAAATTCAACACTGTTGTTGCCATCACTAAGCTCAAGACAACTGAAACACTGCCTAAAATACAGGGCCACTCCACTGCCTCTCCTTCCTTGCGTATCCTTGCACTCCAGATGTGTCAGTCATCTCACCATGTCTCTGTGATGGCAACTATGTCATGCATTTCCTGCTGCACAAAAAATAAGCTCTTACCTTTCCAGGAGTAGAGTATATTCTCAAAAATACCTCTGATTCTCTAATTAGGTCTGCGGTTTTGCTGTTTTCCTCCTTCTGTTGTTTTTGCTGATCTCACTCTGGGCATTCGGTATTCATCGGCTATGAATGTGCTGAGGACCTAAATACCGTATGGAGTCAAACTGGCGCACCAGTTCAGTGATTCAGCTAAAAATCTTGTGTTGAAATCTAAGGCCAAATAGTCTTGCTAATCTACTCAGTGATTTTAAACATGTCTCATAGAAACTGCTGTTCAGGGAAAACTTAGAGCTACAGATGGCTTGCAGTCAGGAATAGTTTTCCCATGAATTTCCTTATCCCAACAGATTAATCTTGTCTTGTCCTGTGCCAGCTGGGTGCAGCAAAGAACAGTTAGTCACCCACTGCTCTTTATCCTTCTAATCACCAAGTGTGGGACTCTCTTGCCTTTGTTAGCAATGATGGAGTAAAAATTGTTCCTTTGGACCCCATCTCCATGCCCGTATTTTTATACTGGATAATGGATTGGGCTAGTGCCTGTTAGTTTGCTAATGTAGCTTTTTGCACCAGCTCTCACTCTGCCAGTTTTGTGGTGCCTGTAGCTGAGCAGTTATGACCCCATATTATGCAAGACAGCTCTAGCTTGCACTAGCCATAAATCCCACTACTCTGGCAGTTTGCAGAATTGGGCAATTCTGGAAAAGCTTACAGGAGCAAATTGCTGTTCATCATTAGCAACACAACAAGGGCAGAGGAGATGAATAATGCCAATCTTCCTCCTCAACTATATACACATGAATGCATCGAGTAGCTAGAGCTCACATTTTCTCCTTAGTTATTTCCAATCATTAGCTAAAGTGTCCATCAGGGAGTATGAGAGACACATTTGGCTTCAAGAACAGGCTGGTGATTGCTTAAATAACAAGCTAAATGTACAGCTTGAGAGTTTTAGCTTACTTCCTGCCATTGTCTCTGTCCAGTAATGAGTTGTCATGCTACCCAACTATCTACACCTACCTGCCTTATCTGATGCAGGATATCCTCCTAATCAATCTCTGCAGTCCATGTGCACTCTGCTGTCCTCAGTTGTTATTCTGTGGTCTGCAAACAGGTTGAAAACACAGCTTTAAAGCTTAAGATGTGCAAAAATGCATTAGCTGTAGTTCTGGTGTTTAATGTGGGATAAGTAACATATTTCTAAATTTATTATAAAAGGAGTTTTTTGTTTTGTTTCTTTTGGTGTTTTGTTTGTTTGTTTTTGTTTTTAAAGTTACACTTGGTGCAGTGCTGGGTGCTGAGCTAAGTGCTGTTGATGATGATGATGACGTTTCATGGAATCCCCACTGGATTTACAATGGAAGGAAGCAGTCCAAGAGTCCCCATCTCAGTTCTAGCTCAGACATTTTCATTGAGAGAAAAAGACTCGAGAGGTCTTGTTAAGAACAAACAGTGTGCCTGTAAGGTATGAAAGGATTTTTTAAGTGCTCTTTGACCCCTTTTCCTTCCTGAATAGCACATGTCATGAAAACTGAAATAGAGAGACTCTTGTAAAAAATAAACTATTCTTTCTGATGGTTCTGGCTTCTTTTTCTCTGCCAAGGCTGGGATTAATGCACAGGAATCACAGTCCATGTTCAGACTTGGATGTTTATTATTTCTTAACTATTTACAGACTCACGAGCCATGAGCTCTAACTAGCAAGTTAGAGAAATGAGGTAAAATGGAGTACCTTTCTATAAGATCTCTTCAAGTAGTTAGTTGGTTAGGTTTAAAGTTAAAATAGTTTAGGTGGCATTTCATAATTGGATGGATTGTCCTTGAAGTCCTCAAGTGTGGACCCCACCAACCAATTACAGAAAACCACCCAAACACATGTAGAAGAAGGAAGAAGAAGGTGAAGAAGAAGGACCCAGACAACACCCAAAATCCTCCATATTGCTTCACATATACTACTATATGCTAAAACCCCAAATTCCAAGTTTCCAGAATTTCAACAATTCTTGAATACTTTTCTGAACCTGGGCTTGAACAGTCTTTCTGTTGTATAGCAAAGGTGCCAGTTTTCCTTTAATATCACACCTTTAAACATTGTAAAGATATTTTTGTGAGAGCTCTCGTTTTGCTGTGAAATGTTGTGCAGTACAGAATTCTTCATTGCACTTGTAATGTCCTTCTGTCTTGGACTACCTGTAAAGTCCCCTGACAACTAAGGATCAGAAGGAAATTATGAGTTTCAGCTGTTGACATCTGTCATTTTTTTTTGTGTGTGAATGCTTATAATATTCTGCCCCAGGGGGTGGATGACTGTGTCCTCCCAAATTTGGCAAAGGTTTTCATTCACATAGCATGGAAACAGAACATTTTTTCCCCCCTCTTCACGAGGGTGATTTGTCACGTGGATCAACTGTGTTTATTTTCACCGAGACAGCTAGGATATTTTGATCTCTAAGTAATTTTTACATCTCCAGTTTTTCCAATTTTTACATCTCCAGTTTTTCCAATGTGATTTTTTTTTTTTGCTTATTCATAGTCTTTGAAAGGGCTGGTTTGCATTACTGATGGATAAGTGTGCATTCCAACTCAATATGAAATAGCTGGGTGGAGAGAACAGCTGTTGATACTTCCATAATAATTTAGAAAGTCAGTGGGTTGTATCTACAAAGCAAATGAAGCAGATTGTGCACCTTAACCCATTGAGTTTGAATTTACATTTGACCAGTTTTGTTTCCTTGCACAAAGAACTTTACTGCATGAATAGTCCCATAGACCAATGGAAGTACTTACAGAACATAGTGCTGTCAATTGGAGGCTGGCAGAACCTCATTCTTTTCTTGGAAATTTCCACGTGCCTCTGCTGAGCTAGTTTTTCTCCCTTCAGGAAAGCTACTCTGAACTATTAGAACTGTGCTCCAGTTCAGCTGATAACAGTAGGCATTTTTTGTTAAGTGATGTGTAATATGGCAGAGATTACCATTCTCAGTCTGTAGGCAGCGATACTGGTCCATAGTTTAGAACCACACATAGTTTAGAACTATCACCTTCTTCTTCCCCTCTCCCAGTACTAAATACAGCAAGGAATTCCTGGTGCCTAAGACCATGATTAGCAGGCATGTATGTCTTTTGTGTCCTGGTTTGGTTTTTTCCCTACCTTTAGGTGGCTACATTTCTCCCTGAACCCTAAGGAAACATAACTTCTGCTTTGAAGAGCTAATCACTGGTCTTCCCCAAAGAGCTACATTTACTGATCCATGGAAACAGTAAATAGGAGCAGAAAGGAAGCATTATGGAATCCTAATTTTTTGTTCCAGTATAGGAAGAAACATATTGTGAGGTTTTAATGAGTTCTTGGGCAGAGAAGCCCACAGTGCAAGACTCCTCAGTGTTCATAACAGATGGCCTTCATTGCCACACAAAATGTTATGCCATTGGTAAATCTGTCTCTCTTGGTTTGGAAAGAAAGGTGTCTGCCAGGGAAAGCCAGAGGTCCCCTTGGAAGAGAGAATGCAAACCTTTCCCTCCAAATTATTATAATTTTGCAACTAGGGGCTTTCAGGCAAAGATATGGGAATAGGAATAATAGTTTTTTACTAGGAATATTAAAAATACAAATGTAATAGTACAAAAAGACAAGCAAACAAAAACCATAGAAAACTCTCACAGAGTCAGAGATACGACCTGACACCCGGTTGGTCAGGGTGTTGGAAGCAGTTCAAATAGATCCTCCCGGAGTAACAGATGTGGTTCTGTTGGAGTAGAGATGATCCTGTAAAAAAGAGTCCAGTGGTGGTGGTCTGGATCTGATATTCCTCTGGAATCCAGTGGAAAACTGGCTACTTGGTGTTTCTGGGTCTCAGTTTTTATCTAGGTAGGAAAACCTGGCTCCCCCCACAGAGTGGATCATCTCACAATGGGATGATGTAATTTTATCAGTCATGCTGTTAGCCTTAACGACCCATTAACAGCAGATGTCCCCCTGGAGGGAGAATGTGCCATGGAAGAGATAAGAACACTGCCCCACCTGGTTTTAACAGCTGGCCCATTGACAGAAGATACACTACCCCTTCCCCTGCCCCACCCCCCCAAGTGATGAGGAATGGGTTATACAAGAGATAAAGAAAACATCTCCCTAATCCATTTCAACAGATGGAAGTAGAATACACATTTTTGGTTATATATTGCAAACCAAGAAAATGTCTGCAGCTCATTTGATTAATATTAAATTTTCCTTTCTTACCTTTTGATGCATTCCTGTATTTCTAAAAAATGTGATAGAAAGAAATTAAATAAAGCAAATGAAATAAATGGTTTTGACAGAAACACAAGATTTGCTTTGTTAATCTAAATTGATTATTTTCTTTGAAATTATATTTTGGTAAGACTCTTGTTTTTATAGAAACAGATTTACTAGCACAGAGGCTCATGGCATTTAAAAACATTTCCTAAACTGGCAGCTACTGGAGCAGCAGAACTTTTCAGAATGGTGTGTATTTACAGGCTCGATTGCCTGAGAACAAGAGCCCTCTCTTGACAAAATGTCATGACCTTTCCACATCAATTTGTCATTGTTAACTTTGTGGTACACTGAAACTAGCCTTTAAGAACACGAGGTGACATTTCTTTGTAGTTCTAAAACTTTTAGTCTTGCCTACAAAAGCTCAAATGGTCAAAAGGATATTTCAATCACAAATATTAGAAAAAACGTCCTTAATGCTTAATTGCGGTCTGTAATTACAAACCATTGTCTATAAAGAAGTAGAAAAGATCAAGATTGAAACCTACAGAAATTTTATTTTACTGCCTTCAACTCTTGGTTACTGTTTTATCTGCAGCTACCTCTGTCAAAAATTCCCTTTTTGTCAGATCTTACTGTCTAGCCTGAGATGATTTATGATACTATTCAACTTGACACCTGAATGATTGTGGCAATGATAATATGCTAACTTTATTCCATTATTTTCATTGCTATTGATTCAGATAGTTTTTCTTCTGTGTTGGCATCAAGATAGTCTATTTCAATATGTGAAAACCATGCATTCATAGGAATTCATTTCATGCATTTTTCTTTTGATGAAATCTTTGTAACATTTTCAGATGCAATATCCTTTAATAAAAACAAAGCTTCCAAACTAGTTGTACAGGGAAATACAATTCAGACTAGTTTAATCTTTTATGAGCTACTGTATGGCCACTTTTTAAATGTAAGTTTCTGCAGATTTTATCATGTTTGATTCATAAATGTATTACTTCATATTGGGCTACAGTGAGTTACCATCAGCACATTTTACTTGTCTAGACTCTAACCTCTTAAATATAGTTTGTGTCCTGATAATGAAGGTAGGGATTTATAGAACTCTGAGGCACTACCCCTAAATGCATCTCTCTTTTGTCTTGAACCTTTTCCTCTATGCATATCTCTAGCTCTCTTCTTCTATCTTATTTGTCACCTTGGTAGACCCACCATTTGGCAGAGCAGAGTTCTACAAAGGCAAATGCAGGATCCTGCCCCTGGGGAAGCATAACCGGTACAGGATGGGGACTGACTTGCAGAAAAGCAGCTCTGTGGAGAAGGACCTGGGGTCCTGTTCGAAAACAAGCTGTCCATGAGCCAGCAGTGTGTCCTTGTGGCCAAGAAGGCCAGTGGTAAACTGGGGTGTATTAGGAAAAGCATTTCCAGCAGGTTGAGGGAGGCGTTCCTGCTCCTGTGCTCAGTCCTGGTGATACCTCACCTGGAGTGCTGTGGGTTTCTGGGCTCTCCAGATCAAAAAAGATGAGGAACTACTGGAGAGGATGCAGTGGAAGGCTACAACGATAATTAGAAACACCTCTCTGATGAGAAAATGCTGAGTGAGCTGGGACTCTTAACCTGTAAAAGACAGAGGGCAACCAATAAATTATCAATACATGCACATATCTTAAGGGTAGAAAAGGATGGTGCCAGACTCCTTCCAGTGCACATGGGCACAAACTGAAGCACAGGAAGTGCCTTCTGAATATAAGAAAAAACTTCTTTACTATGAGGATGATAGAGCACTAGAGCTGCCAGAGAAGTTGTCAAGTCTCCTTCTCTGGAAAAATTAAAAAGCTGCCTGGACACGATCCCGTGCAACCTGCTCCTATGCTTGAACTAGATGATTCCCAGAGGTCCCTTCCAACCCCAATGCTTTTGCTATTCTGTGATTCTGCAAATCTATTCAGAAGCTGAAATTGATCAAACACTGGCAGATTGTTGATTGTCACTAAAATAGCTCTAAAAGTTGTTTAACCACAGTAATTGTTGCAACAGGAGGTTAACTTTTCATCCCAATGCACTATGTATTGACAGCAATAGTGGTATGGAGAGACCTTTGTTTCCTTAAAAAGCAGGGTGTTGGAGATGAATACAAATTGAAACACTTGCTAATACAGTCTATCAAGAGCAAAACAAGTAAAAGATGAACACAGATGCAAACTCCTCCAGTAGCAGGAGGATATGAGGATATTATGGGAATGACCAGGAGAAATTCTCTGCTCAGGAGCATTGGCATGAAGCTGTGACTTCCACAGGATGACAGAAAGGAGCTTTGCTCTGTAAGGATGTCATAGCATTAAGTGCTTACAGAAAGAAATGGTATTAGCAAATGTTAAAACACATCAGGACTTGCAGGAAGACTATAAAAGATATCAAAACAAAACAGGAACAAAGAAATTACCTGCTTTGCAAAATTTTGTGTCTTATTAGTGTCACTGGTACACTACCAGTGTAGTGCCCCCCAGAAGAAAATGTGTCACTGGTAATTTTGCATGGCTACAAGCACAGAGACTTTTAAAATAGAAATGGTAGCTTGAACAGATGTAGTACAAAAAAACATACAGAGAAATTAACCCTACAAGAGGAAGAGAGTAGTATATACAAATTATAGTCAATAAATCCAAAAAAGATCTAGTGCATTACAATGTTATTTATTTTGCATTCCATAATCAAAACCAATAATTCCTACTTCCACTATATTTATAATAGATCTTTCTTCTTCAATAGATTTCCTTTGCTCTGGAAGTGAATTAATCTCAAATTCTATTTCTTTTAGCTTCCCCATATCTACCTTTTAAGCATAAGGATATTTTATATAATTTGACAAAGTTATGTCTTATCATAGTTACAGAATTGAGAGGTTATAAAGATCATTAAAACCAATGGGGTACCCTCAATGAAAATGCAATGATAAAGCCTGTGCCTTTTGGTATGCCTTCCTTGGGGTCACTAATACATTGAGTGATAATCTTACAACTGCATCTCATGTGTTTCTTGCAATATAAATGATGCTGAAATTCAGGCAATTAGTACAAACTCTTTACAGAGACAGAGATGCAAACAGCAAGCTGAAATAGCACAAAATCCGTCAGTGCTGCTAGACAATTTTTTGCTGCCTTTCAGATTGGAGTTGGTTCTCACTTTCAACAGCCTGTGAAAACATTCCAATAAAATTTTTTAAAATTGTAAATCCTTCAGGATTACAGTATTGAAAGGTGCCATCTGAATCTTTGCATTCAATTCTCCTACAGTCACACATACTTTAGAAACAGAAGGCATATAAGAAACCACCAAACACTCTTCTGGTTAACTCCTAGGAAATACCTGATCTCCAGCATACAATGCTTCAAAATGGTGCACTGTGAATCAACTCTGCACTATAGATACAAATAAATTCCTCTTAGTCCTCTTAGAACTTGGGGCTCTGCTCTACAAGACTATTGTATTATTTTTTCTTATGTCAGGTGGGAACTGTAGGGAAAATAACTTTCATCGGTTATTTTTATTTTAAGGTTGCAATAATAATGGTAAGCATTGTAGAAAGTAATGGATCCTATATTATGGAGCTGTGGGAAGCTGTGTCCTTTAGTTTTTCTGTTTTATAGCAGTATCATGTGTCAAAAATACCGAGCCAAAAATATGTAAGGACAAGAATTTTGCAGACTGGTACCTAACCTTGCCCTAGTGCAATATTGACCCAGTAAATAGACAAGCTTTAGGAAGAGCAACTGAATATGGTCCAGGAGAGGACAGGACAGGACACTCCACAAGCCCAGAGCATAGCATTTTTCTCTGACAGGTAGGAGATTTTAGCTTAATTTGCTTATATTTTAGCAGAAGTAGGAGAAAAGTTGCATGTCTAGTTAAGAATGAACATTTGAGTTGCTGAGCTGCTGGTACAAAGACTGGCAGGTTTCTTTGAAGCTGTACTCGAAAAGGAGGAAGTGATTGTCTCAGTAAGAAGGTCCATCTCTTCAAATCCTCTGCAAATCCTTCCTGTACAGAGATTTGTATTCAAAACCCATAGAAAAGCAAGAATCTCCAGATCCCATCTCCTGCAATGAAGATCTATGTACAGTGTGCTAGCATTTGTGGATGCCATGCTAGGACTCCAGATCCATGTTAAAGTTTTCCAAGTGTTAATGCCAGTTTAAAAAACATCTCTGCTTACTTCCAGCTAGTCATTCTTTTCACTTTACTTGTTCATCTTGCATTTGTCTTCAGCTATATTTATGTTACTCTCTGTATGAAAGAGTAAGTGGTTAAATGAACAGGAAATGCTTTGATGAGTTTTGCTTCTAACAAAATTACCATGAACAGGAGCCATAGGCACGTTATTCTTCCTCTGTAACAGAGTGAATGAATGTGAGAAGATGGGCCTGGCATTGTGAAGCTGAGCCTGATTCCTGCATGAAGAACAAAAACTATCAGTAACAGTAATCATACTGAGAAAGAGAATTTTTGCCTCTCTACTCACTTTTGCAGCAGTGACATTTTGTCGTGAACATATAAAGAAGCCTGGAATATCTTCTGTTGTACAAAACCAAAAATATTCAATCTGAAGAACTTGTGTCTGCATGCACTTCCATGCAAACTGAAATCTCTACTGCATCCCATTGTCTTGATATGATGTGAATCGTGGCTGTGGGACATTCACGTGGCTTTGCATCTGAGTGCATGTTACCATGTAAGGTCTTATTCTATATCATTACATTAATTTACACAGGAGAAAAGAATGCTGTTCAAACTAAAAAAGAAATTTTTATTTTTATTTTGTATAGAACTCTAAATAAGCTAAATAAAGTTACATCTCTTCTGTGGTATCTTTTTGATGCAGGATCCATGCATTTTTAATGAATATGACTAAAACAAAAGCAAGCATGCTGTTGCACTTCTTATGAGTCATGATTTAAACAGTTATAACTTCTAACTTATTTTGGAACTTGAAATCTAAACACTGGATTTAGCAATCCAAGTTCTGTCATCCAGTCTTTTAAATTCTTACTATCTGGAGCAAGGAAAGAATTTTTTTCCCTTGCTTTTAAGTTTATTTCCTTTACAGATTATTTGCTTTACAGACTAATTTTTGTAAAGTTCCAGTTATTTCATAATTTTAGATTTCAAATTCTAACTGCTGGTATGAATAAGATAATTATACTAGAATTATTATATCTGACTGTAATGAAAAAGATGTATCATGATACTCCCATATGATGAATATTTTGGTTTCAACTTTTAGTTCTCAGTAAAGAAAGGGTCCTGCATTATGTCTGTTGCTCTGAAAGCCAGTCTGCAGTATTTCGTGTACATGCCATATTAAGCTGCATGGATGAACTCTGGGGATAAGAGACACAGAAGAGCTTTTTTACAGATTCTGTTTTGCAATCCCTAATGTAAAACATTTGATCTCCTCTCCTATTATTTGTGCTCATCTTTAAAACTATTTGAATCTGTATTTGCATATCCTTTTCTTGGAAAAATTACTTGCAACAGGTAAGTAAATATTTTATCATTTGTGGGTAGAATAATGCTTTCACATGCATTATATGGGCATTAGTAAGTTTAACAATATTCCATACTAGTAAAGACTTGAATTGGGCCTTGCAAAACTGGATTATGTTCTATGCAAGCTTTATGTTTACACTTTCAGTCAGCTTAATTAATTTCCTTCTGTGGTGACATCTTTATCCCTTATTCATGCTGTATTTTACATCTGTTTTATTGTTACAGAAAAAAAGGAGGAGGAGTTAGACTGTAGTTGTTTGCCCATGTTCCTAACAGTGTGGTCTTGGTTATATCAGAGTAATGTATCTTTGTGGGAATAAATGCTAAACTAGTCCAACAGTGAGGTGAAAATCAAAGCTTGTAAAGTTACAATTATAAAAGCCTTCTGAAATGAAGATAGAAAAAATATTAAAAATGACCTTCCATGCCACTGTTGAAATGTCAGGTCTTGATGTCTTAGTTTGCAAAGATACCAAAGAGCAGAATGCCTTGCCACAAGTCTCTGCTTAGTGAAATCCATGGCAGACTTCTGGCATGAGATCCAGGTTGGATCTATTTGTGAAAAGCAGGAACATGTGATTTTGCAGCCTGAGCTGTGACTACACTTCGCAGTGTCTGGGCAGCAGACTGTTGTGAAGATCCTGACCATCTGTGGGGGAAAAAAAAAATAACTCTGTGTCCAGAAATGTTCCCCTGTGTAAGTTGTAGGATGAGCTGCATCCTCAAAGTATCCACTTCCATTCTCACAAAAGAGTGAGGGAGCTCTTCTAAGAAGCAGTCAAAACTTGCTCACTGCCCAGCTGTGTAGGCTTGGAGCAGACTTTGTGTAACCAGATTTCCATGTGTTCAGTGACCACTGCCCAAAGGATTTTTTGGTTGCTATTTATTTTTTTTTTTAATGGGACATTCAAAAATCTACAGAGAGAAACATTGCAGTCACTCAGGAAGTGTGGAAATAAAAATTTGGAACGGGCTATAATATTCTGGCTTGACTGAGAAAATACGCACATAAAGGGAATGATTCTTGAAGATATATTTACATTTAAAGAGTTTAACTTAGGTAAACCATAAACTTAAAATAAAGCAAAGAAAGATTAGAATGGCAGCTGAGGATAATTCAATTAAAACTGTATATAAAAATATTATTCTTGACAGTCTTGTTATTTGATACTATTTTCTTCCCTGGAGTTTTCTCTTCCAAGGAAACCCTCCAAAAATCAGAAAAAAAAAATAGTAAGATGAAGTAACAGCAGCCGACAATATCCTCAGCAAAAATCTGTTAGATATTGGGAAAAATATTCTATATTTATGATTATACTATTTGTCTTCTGTTGTTTGCAATCACTCATTATTCCTCGTGGTAGAGACAGACAAGTAGCTGATGGTTTTGCCTTTGACATTATGCTATCACTAATGTTCACACAACATTTTCTAATATACATGGGCTTTTTTAAATATGAAATTGCAAACTCTGAATATTATCCCTCCATCTAGCTTGTGTGGAGTAAAGCTACTCACTCTGAAGGATAGACTCTACCTAGAGTTTAACCACACAAATTTGAATGGAGAAATGGCCACTCTGAGGATGAAATACACATTGCACAGAATTATCAAATGCCTTTCCTAACTTTTATTCATAAGCTTCTACAAAAGCAGTACCAGAAATTTAAAGGTTTCATGAAAGAGCTTGACCTCTGCCCCTTGCCCTGAAACTTCTGCTGGCAGTGGAATAAGTGCAACAGAAAAAAGTATCAGAATCTCTATTCAAAAGTCTGCATGTGTGACAGGTAAATTTGAGTTCTTTTGAGAGGAAGAATAATTATATCCTTTTCTATTTGTAAAAATGAGAATTTTCATCTGATAAAGAGAAATTAGATCTTATTTTTTAAAATATGTATGTTGGGAATGGTTATCTGAAAAAAATGCCTACTTATGACAAAGGCTTCTATTTCCAAGGAAACAAACTCTAACACTGAAAGAATCCAGAAAATAGGGCGTATATACTCAGATGAGCTTTATTTCAAACAAAACCAAGAACTATTGACCAAAGCAAACTCTTAATATGAAAGTCCTAGAGTTGCTTTAAGAATTATCTAAGATGTTTCCAGAAGAGACTCGGTATGTGCACTATTATTATAGTCGCCATTACAACAAAGAGAAATGCATAAACCAAAAGAATATTCGTCAAGTCAGTGCAGGACGAGGTGACCCCATAGCAGGCAGATGTTAAGAAGTCATAGGTCAACAAACAATCCCAACTGAGAAAGGGCAATTAAAACAGTAATACTAGAAGTTTTATTTGTTTAGTAAAGAACAAAATGTGTCTCTCAAAATACACAGGACAAACTTCCACAAAAGTTTTACTTTCTCAAGAAGTGCATCATTTAGGTCCTTTAAAATAAATCTCTGAGTTATCCATTTAAAATAAAAAGATAAATATATTGTCAGATGATTTTGTGTTTGTGATAATTCCCCATTCTCACTCTTCTGAGACGTAGCACATTCTGAAAGCAAAATTTCTGTGATAAAAAGTATCCTTCTCTGACAGAATTGAAGCAGATGAAGTGAATTGTGTATACTCATAAGGAGTATGAAAAAGGAATTCAGAAGAAATTTTAAGGAAAGAATCTGTTACTACACCAGCATGATTCACTTTGGTTGCTATTCTATCTCAATTTTTAGTTAATTAAAAAAATGTGTGATTAGAACATAATCTGTAGGAATGAAAACACCAATATCCATTTGCTCTTTCTACCAACAAAACTTCCAGCACTTGTCTGGCTGGTAAAGTTAACATCTGGAGAACCCAAGATATTTGTAAGCTGTCTTCAATGTTAATGTGAATAAAAATGGGGCATGATTATCATAAATATTTCTTGCTACAATATGAAGCATAAAAGGAATAAATAAACTCTGGTTTTTAGTGCTGGCAACTTGGAACTACTACTCATAGCAAATAAATTTGTTCGTTTACCTAGTCTGTTCATATCCAGGCAAAAATACCTGAAGGAACCCTGCTTAGTTTCTGCTTCTAAAGCTTGAAGGAAACGAACAAGGAGCAATTGTGGCTTTTATTAGTAGCTGAAAATACGAGAAATACAACTCTAGGTGACGGAATGCATTTAGATGTTCCAAAAAAACAACATAGTCAAATTAATAAGTTGAAATGACATGGGAAAAGAGTCAGGTGAATAAATACAGACTGTATTTAAACTAAGATAAATACTCCATTCATGAGGCTGTCATAGAGAAAAGAAAAAATAAATAAATAAAAGAGAGACAATGTTAGTTTCAATAGCTATGAGTCCTGATCTGCAAAGGCTTTCTGATTCTGAAGTCAAGGCAAGTGCTTGTTTATAGGCAATGCAATTAAGCCGTGATTTGCTCCAGGGCAACTGTCTGACTGTATGGGAAGAATCCATGCCCCACTAATGGATTTTAAAGAATTGAAAGACACAGATAAATATTCTTCAGGAGAACAAAGACCATTGCTGGTCATAGCCTAACAAAATTTGATGAGGACTCTGGCTGTGTATAAAAAGAGCTCCTACCTCCTATATCACTTGATGCAAGTGGAACCAGAAACTTCCTTTGTCAAGGATGCTCATGGCTTGAATGAGTGTGTGTTTCATTGGATAAAAAACTCACTTTATGGCCTGGGCCAGAGCATCAATTGAGTAACATCCAGCTGGCAGCCAGTCATCAGTGGTGTTCCCTAAGGCTCAGTACTGGGTCCAGTTCTGTTTAATGTATTTATCAGTGATTTGGATGAGGGGATTGAGAGCACCCTCAGTCACTTTGCAAATGATGCCAAGTCTGCTGGAGAGGATCTGGACAGGCTGGATCAATGGGCTGAGGACAATGGCATTAGGTTCAACAAGATTAAGTGTTTCTGCATGAGGTTTACAATAGTTCCATGCAGTGCTACAGGCTTGAGAAAAGTGCCTGGGAAGCTGCCCAGTGGCAAAGGACCTGAGGGTGCTGGTTGACAGCAGCTGAATGTGATCCAGCTGTGGCCAGGGGGCAAAGAAGGCCAGTGGCATCCTGGCATGTATCTGCAATAGTGTGGGCTTCATGATCTCAGAAGTCTTTTCAAACCTAATTGATTCTGTGATTGTGTGGCCAGCAGGAAGAAATGGCCTCAAGTTGCAGCAGGAGAGGTTTAGATTGGATATTAGGAAAAAATCTTTTACTGACAGGGTTGTTGAGCATTGTAACAGGCTGCCCAGGGAAGTAGTTGAGTCTCCATCTCTGGAGATGTTTACAATCTGCATAGACGTGACACTTAGGGACATTGTTTAATGGTGGACTTGGCAGTGTTGGGTTAATAGCTGTACTCAGTACAACTGATATTAGAAGCCTTTTCCAACCTAAATGCATCTGTGATTCTGTATGATGGTTGTTGCTGCTATCCTGCACCTCTGCACAAGACAAACAAGCCATGACCTCAAGGGGTGTGAACTTTTGTAGCTGCTTTGGAAACAGCAGCAAAAGTGACTATTCCCCTTAGATATTCATTTTCCACTAGTGCAGGTATAATTTACGTGCATGTTTAAACAAATATACCTGAGGGCAATAGTAAGTGTGCAGCAAGAAGAAAACAAAAAAGTAATGTCCTTATTGCAAAAGATAAAAGAAACACATCACCCAGTTGCTTAATGAGCCCTAGTATTTCTTGCTAGACTGCTCTGGTTACATTTAGCAACTCCTAAGTGATTATGAATAGAGCAGTTCAAAAATAAAGCAAGAAAAATATGTTCTTAGATTTCTTAATTATTGTAGGATTATTGCAAAAATTTAATAGAAAGAAATTCTTAAACAGCTCAAAAATTGAAGTGCAATTAAGAGATATGGTACTTTTCCATAGGCCAGAGTAAATGTAGTTTTCTGCATGAAAACCTTTAGAAGGGTGGAAATGCATCATTACATAATTTCTGCCCCATAGGGATAGCACATGAGAGAAAAATTGCAATGTAACTTCAAAAGTCAGGAAGGAAAATTTAAAATACCATAACCTTCTGGTGTTAATTGTGGGATTGCTCATAATACAATGTTCTGGGGATGCCACTTAAAGTTGTTTTTCAACTGACTCATTGGAGAATGCTTATTCATTCATCAGAGAATAATTCATCATGAAAATTGCTCATAGTGAGCAGACTCATGCTGAAGCTATGGCATGCCCTGAGGGAGCTTTCAGTGGTTTCCTTCCCCAGGGCAGAGGCTGTAATGGTGGTCCTGACAGCTCTGTAAAGTGTGGATGATCTCTTTATGGTCATGAAAAGGAAAACACCTGAATTTCCCGTTGATGAGGAAATGTGAATTGTTGGACTTCAGTTGTATAGCTCCAAAGGGCTCCTGTTTCTTCTTCCATGTGCAAATGAGAAAAGAAGGAGAGCTGGTGGGTGAAGCACATTATACTTGTCCTGGAAAGGAAAGAAATGTAAGCCAGCACAGGGTTTCTGCAGACTAAGTGAAAAATTATGAACTTCACTATGAATTTATGAATCAAAATGTGCATTTCTTGGCCCATTATTTTACTGAACCTGTAAAATCATGTACTTCCCCTTTCCAGGATTACATGCAAAATAGAGCTGATTCAAAATCTAAATTACTATTTCTTTTTGTGAAGGAATTTGGATAAAAATTAGGCAAATTACCTGGATGTTCCCATGGGACATAAACTGATATATTTATTGGCAGCTGGAGATATTTAGGGAACCAAGAGAATTTCAAAACTAAGTTTTCATTTGTATATACATATGGTTATTTGTGTAACGAAAATCTAAATATGTTGCTAGCAATTAATTTGCTGGAACACAGAGAAGATGTGCTGTACATGTACTGACCATGAGTGGTTTTGAAGTCTTCTGCTGGATTGCAGAACTTCAAAATTGTATAGGTCTTGTACCAATATTAGAAAAATTGCCTTGAAATGCTGTTCTCCACGGTCTCATCTCTCTTCCTCAAATCAGTAACAGATTTTCAGTTTTTTCATGTCTAGAAAGTAAATGTTGTGAAATCTTCCCACATTTACAATCTGACACCATTTAAGACTGGAATCCCTAAAAAGAATTCTGCCTCTGCTAAATGGAAATTTTTATAATTGACTCAATGGCTGAGCTAAGTGATTTGCTCCATGCTCACCATCTTCCTCATAACCAAGGTAATAAACCCACAAAAATTAATGAAATATAATAATTGCACATTTATTTAGAAAGGTATATAGTCCAGAATCCTAAATTATTTGAATTTTTGTCATTAAGGAAACCATTTTCCTTGTATTTCATCAGACTTAACTGAAGAATATAAAACACTGGCCAGGCTTTTGTATAACAAAGAATTTAGTACAGTAAAAAGCAAGTAGCATTTAAATTGAACTGTGGATTTGAGAGAAACATTTAGAATCTAGCATACTGCATCAGCTTTTAAGGCTTGAGTAACCTTATTTTAGCATTTATTTATATTAAGATTCTTAACTATTTCTTCTCTCATTGGCTCTGAAAATAAAAGCTCAGTGCTGACAGACCATTAAAGTACTGTGACAGAGATGCAGGAAGCTTAAATTATGCATAAGGACAAGGAGTAGAAAGATATTTTTCGTAATTTACAGTTGTAAATCACATTGGTCCACATTCTTAAAACAAAATATACAAATATCTGACACTGCTGAAAAACTACCTTAATTAAAAGAAAGCTATTCCTTGGGTAGGCTGCAATTGTTATGTTTTTCTTCAAAATCTTGAACTGCTCTCTCAGTAACATTTTTTTGCTGTGCCACTAGGCCGTAAAAGAGAAAGATACAGTTTTATATAGAAAGGTTCTTGCTCAACTTTCGAGACAATAAAAAAGAAGGTCAAATGTGATACTTCTATTCCTGTTGCTTTGTTTATGCCAAGAATCAAATTTTTTCTGAAATTTCATATGAACTCACTGATTAAAAACATCAAACTCATGCAATTTAGCTTGAATTCAAGTGATGGTAATAAAATCCAGTCTTCTGCTCTCTCTAGGATTGTTCAGCTCTAACCTGAACTGAGAAAAACACTTAAATACTTTTTTCTTACAAGGTCTATATATTTCAGAGAACCCTAAAGTATACATTTCCTCAGTTCTTTTGATCTTCATTGCACAGATGGAAACAAACCTGGATACGTATGTAGGAACATGGGCAAGCTGTTTTGCTGGAGAAGTTTTTGTGTGCCTTGGAGTCTTCAAGGACCCTTTGTCCTGTTCTCAGGGAAACAGCTGTAATACAGCACTCTAACTCTACTCAAATTCACCAGTCTGGTTTTTTACTTCAGCAGGGGAGCAAGGGAAAATACTCCCTTTGACATCTTTCTTTCCAGAATAAGGGGACAATGTGGATATATACAGGATGGTTTATTAACTGTTCCAATAGCAAAAATACCTTCACTGTGGTGAAAGTTTCAACACTCTGATCCAAAAAATCAAATACATCAGACACTAAAATGCCAGCTTGTTAATTTTACAAGGAAATGGCTCTCTTTTTCTTTAATAAAAATTGATGCATGCCTGTTGTTCTGTTGCTTTGCGTATCTGTCTCTCAGGTCAGCCCAGCGGTCGGCTGGACCACCCTGCTAGCTCTGATACGCCCAACAGTACCTTTGCGTGGGTCTTGGCTCCACAGTGCCTTCGCCTTAGCTGTGACGGCCGTGGTTCGAAAGAGGGGACACTCTTAGGCTCAGGAAGAAGGTTTTATTCGGGAAACACAGGGGCAGTCCCTGGTTCCAGGCCTGCGCCTCTGGAGAGTGACCCAGGGCCTCGTTTGCAAGGAGTTTTTGTTCCCCAGCAATCTCAGGGGTGGGCACAAGTTACAAGACCAATGAAACAAAGCAAGGTGGGCAAGGTCAAATGCAATACACAACATTAACGAATCAGGTAAATTGGGATGGGGTCCTGGGAGATCCACCAATCACTGTCCGACACCTCTCTGAGAAAGGTTTCGGCCTGGGAGATGATGGGTGGGGAGGGGAGATGCATTGAGATAAGGGAGAAAGACAATGGGATGGTCGAAACCCTGGGCAGAGGATTAGGTTGCCTTGGAAACTCTTATCAACTTCTGATAAGAACATTCCAAACCAAGAATTTTACCTGGCTGGGGTTAAAGTCCAAATCACATCAAACCTACAACTAACAAACCTATAAAACAATTTCAGCACCCCCACATTGTTCTTTTGCCTATATATAAAAAATTTATAAGCCACAATAAGAGTTTTGATGACAATCATGGTTAGATTTAGGCAGTTCTTCAATATAATTTTCTAGCCTGCATACCCAGGACAAGACAGATATTCTCAAACAATATCTGGGTGACTGCCACATCCAGAGGAAATATACTGTTATCTGTGATCTTGAGACATCATCCCATGAATTATTACTTATTTTATCAGAAGCTCTTCCCTCATCCTTGGATATAATATAAATAAAAACTTTAATCAGGCCAATGGAACAATCAGAGACTGCTGTTTCTGAAGATGACAGTATTCTCCTGTAACACCTCCATGACCTCCCTCCCTTGCTATGCTATCCTGGTACAAGAATAATGCTCACGCTCTGGTCAAGTGCCACACTCAGCTTTGGAAAAGTAAGAAGAAACCTCTTCCCAGCAGCAAAGTAAAAATGTCAAGTGACATGGAACTAGAGAGAGACATGATTTTGTTTTTAAAAAGTGATATTTCTGACACTTTTTACACTGTGTGCCTGCTCTACACTTTTAGGTAGCATTCACATTTGCCAAAACCCCCAATTTATACGTAGAGGGCAATGGAGCAGAAAAACGAGGTAACCTAAAACCCTGTGGAAGTAATCCCTTCCTCAGCCCAAACTGATAATGCTGGAGTCATCTTGGTTTTTCACTGTGGACTGATGAGACCTCTGTAAGATGATAGAAAATGCTGCATAGCATCACAGTCACAAATTTGGTGTAACAGTATTTAAACTGAGGGGCTGTGGGGAAACTTGACTCCTCAGAACAAAACTGCTGCAGAGATGTAGTTCTCATCAGAGTGAGTCTAGTGGCAGAGCTTAAGGAAGAAGTGGAAAGGAGTCTTGGGGAGAGAGAAAGAGAAATAGGTGGGTGGTTACTGCCTTCCAATCCTGAGAGAATCTCAGCAGGAGTCAAAGGAGCCCCACTCCTCTTGCCATGTAGCAGAAGGAGGAGACTTACTAGATAGGAGGCAATGTAAATGGGTCCCTATTAGGGGAAGTAAACTAATCCCCTCCCAACACTCATCACCTTCCCAGGTGCCCTTACAGAATAGGTACAAGGCCCTGGGTCCAGAGGGTCAGGCAGATGACACCAGAGAAAAAATCTGTCTGGAGAGTCTGCCATTTACACTTACTCTGTCAGATGGATCACAGTCCCGTGTATTAAGAAGAAAAGAAGGGCAGTTGTAGTAGGTGACTCCCTTCTGAGGGGAAATAAGGACCCTGTATGTCAACTGGACCCTTCCCACAGGGAAGTCTCCTGCCTCCCTGGGGCCCTGGCATGGGATACTACCAGGACACTTTCTGAACCAATTGAGCCTTCTGATTATTAATAAGGATGCTGATACAGAGAATACCTTAAAACAAAGGCGTGCAGAAAGGATGGACACACTTAAAGAAAGAAATTTTGAAGGCACAGGAGCAGGCTGTCCCTATGGGACAAAAGATGACTCAGTGGGGAGTTCAAACACAAGGAAAACCATCTTCTTCACCTTTGCTGTAGGCAGCTACAGCTGCCACATATCTGGCACCTTCTCATTACACTGAAGTCCAAAGTGGGAAGTGGAAAGGCAGAGGAGGGATTTTAAAAATGTTTTTTGGGTTAGGATATCACATAATCAAGTCCTGAAATACAGATGGGAATTTCCAATCTGGGAGCAGTGAAAAGCCCTATGGATCCTGTACAGGCCTGATTGGCCCCCTTCCTGGTATTGATACTGTGCTGCAAGGTTTTTGGGAGCTATTCTACACAGCAATAACAACAATAAAACCAGAACCCAAAATTCAGAAACTACAGAGTCTCTTGTATAACAACAAGGACAAAGTCAACTTGGTGACACTCTAGGTGTTGACAGTCAAGCAGGGGTATTTTATTTATTTTTTTAAATTTGGGTTAAAAAATATGTAAACCAGAAAACAAATATAATACATCACAGTCATTTTTCTGTTCTGAAGTGCTCCTCACTCATGGGACCTTGAATGGCTCAGGGAAAAAGATTCAGAGGTAAACTAATCAACTAAGAAATAATTTTATTCCAGTTGAGACTTCTGGAGAACTAGATTTTCCCTGTAAAACAGTGATCTTGGGAGTGGTAGAAATTCTTGTTACCCAGCTGCTTTCAGCAAACAGAAATGAATCCTCCCTTGAAGCACTCGGAAGAACTCTGGGCTTTTCCCTGGCCAGGCTGCTGTTGCAGCTTCCAGTTTTTGGAAAACTTTAGAATAGATTCAATTTTCTGAAATTCTCTGGAACGCTTTCACTTTCATGATAGGAAATTGTGTGTGTGAGCACAGTCTTAGAAACTGTCTGCCTTTGGGAAACAGTCTTGCTACTGTGCAAATAAAATTGATGCATTAAGATATAAGGCCTAATTTGGCATTATTTTGTGAGGAGCTTTGCTTTTGCATGGCTCATCCTACATCTGTTTTCCTGGAATGAATGACTTATCAGAACTTTACTTTCAACCGCAAACCAAAATCCATTTTCTGTGTTTCCATGTGTTCCCATTTGTATTTAATTTGCAATTTCTGATGAAATTTTGGGAGGCCCTGGTCTGCGGAAATCAGGACCTGTGTCACTGTGCCGTAACACTGAAGGGTCATCAGCCGTGGTAAGGTTTATCAAAATCAAAATATCTTCTTTCTGCCCACTTCCCAAAACTACAGCCACTCAGAAATAAGGATAACGAAAAGGACTTGGAAATGTTGGTGAATGAGAGACTGGACATGACCCAGGAATGAGCACTCACAGCCCAGAAAGCCCAAATGTGTCCAGGCTGCATCCAAAGCAGTGTGGGCAGCAGGATGAGGGAGGGGATCCTGCCCCTCTGCTCTGCTGAGACCCCACACGCAGGGCTGCATCGCTGGGGTTCTCAACATAATAAAGACATTGACCTGTTGGAGCAAATCCAGAGGATGGGCACCAAGATGATTAGAAGGATGGAGAACTCCTCCTATGAGGAAAGGATTGTTCAGCCTGAAGAAGAGAAGGCTTTGGGGTGACCTAACAGAGCCCTTTCAGTATCTGAAGGGAAAATAGAAGAAAGATGAAGAGAGACTTTTTACAAGTACCTGTAGTGACAGGACAAGAGTGAAAAGCCTTAAAATAAGAGTAAGTTTAGATCAGATACTAGGGAGAACTTCTTTTCCATGAGGGTGAAGAGACACCAGAACAGGTGAGAACCAGAGAAATTATGGGTGCCTCAGATCTGGGAGAGTTCAAGGTCAGTCTGGATAGGGTTTTGAGCAACCTGGTCCAGGGGAAGGTGTCCCTGCCCATGGCTGGGGACTGGAATTAAGTGAGCTTGAATGACTTTTCCAACCAAAGTCATTCTATGATTTGATTCTATGATTGTATGATGAGGTAACCAACAGAAACAGCTTCAACTGAAGTTATAGATAGAGATTTAAAAGTGGATTAGATGTTACATGCAAAATATCTGGGGTTTTTTTCTGTTTTGTTCAATGAAAGAGCGTGAATCGGCCTCAAAATGGAGGAAAAAGCAGTTAATTTCTACTTAAAGCTGCTATATATTGCAGAAGAGGGATGAAAAGGTTTCATATAGAGAAGAATGTGGTCTTCCTAATAAAACTCCATTACAAGACACACATCCTTTGAAGTCACTGATGTTGCATCCACTTGCCTTGTGACTGTGCTTCCAGAGATTCACTTTTACAGCTAAATCAAATGTTTGGTAAATGTGTCCAGACTGTAAACATATTGTGTTAACAAAGACAACAGAAATTTATATTAAAGCAACTCAGTCACAAGCTGTGACTAAAACCAGATAGTCTAAAGCCAACCGTTTTCCAAATTTTTAGTGTCTGGACAAAATTTGCAGCTTTCAACAGCTGGCCTTTGTTGTTTTGAAATTTTTACTTATACATAGTACACGGGAAAAAAACATTAGAATCACATTTTTCCTAGGGTTTTCTCATGGGATGCCTTCAGCTGCTTCTATAAATGAACAGTGTTTTTCAAGTCTCGTTCCTGTAGACAATCCCATGTGTTTAGTGATGCATTCGTGTCTTGGAAGAGAAGTGTGTTATAACCACAATTGTACCCTAAAGTACATCCTGGGTAAAGCAGCAGCAGATTTCTTCTGCTTGCAGCTGCACAACCCAGTGAAATTTAGGCTCCTTCCTCGAAGCCCAGCTCCTCCCAGCGTTTGCCAGAGAACTGGACATCCTCAAATAGGACAAAAGAAATTCAAGGGAAGGCAGTCCACCTGTAGAGATGTGGGCATGTCTGACCCTTTTCAGAAAGCCTTCAAGACACCTATGGGGTCTCACTGTGTGCTAAAAATTACCAGTGGAGCAAAATACAGGTGTGCCAAATGCTTCTCATAGCAGGTAATATGACTTGCAAAGATGTATAAATATGCATCAGGTCCCTAAACATAATGTCATAAGAAACCAAAATACAATAGCTTTTTTTTAAGACAGCTGTAAAGCAGAAGGCCACATTCAGAGGATGTAAACATCAGGCAAACCAGCTTAAGGTCGAAGTTGTCACAAGACCTCACAGAAATGCAGACTCTCTCTGGGGAGAAGCAGAGATCCTGGACTGCCCCACAGACCCTGGCCAAGGGGCTCCATGAGGGCTGAATTGAGGATGGGGAGCAGCAAAGCAGCACAGAGACTGTCACTGCAGCCTCAACTGCATCCTATGCTTTTTTCTTGCTTGCTACTCTTTTGCTAAGTCCATATGCTAAGAACTGTCTAAGCCTCTGCTGGATCACCAGGACATGAATTTCACCTTTGCTGGGTATTAAAAAGCCTGTCTATTGTCATGAGTCTGTGTTTTGTGGGACACAGTGAAGCTGCAGACACGCACAGTGGAGACTTGCCTCGGGAGACTGGCATCATGGTGAGCACAGGGAAGACAATTACCATCTTCAGATGTTCCCCAGGCTGCCGAAGATGTGTTTTCCTCACACAGTGATCACACAGTACTTTATTCCTCTGCTGAAATATTCCCAAATATATTATCATCCCTAATGTCCCCCTTTTGACCTCAAGGTCTTCTAATTATGTCTGACTTTTGTGGAAGTAAAAGACTGTAATACTTGCATTTACAATGATCCTAACCAGATCTTGAGGAACATAATTGACAGTTTGTTTGCCTTGCCTGCATGCAAATTGTTGGGCAAACAGGGTTATGTCGTCAGTAGCAAACCGCATCTCTAGTAACGTGAAAAAAAGAAAATTCTTGCATCAAACAGGTATCCCAACTGCCCTAGGAAGAGGTACGTGGAGTCTTGCATTTCCTGAAACCAAAATTAAATAATGTGCTGTGAAGCCAGAGTTTGTAAGCAACCTTGCAAAACATCTGAGACAGGTCTCAGTCAGTCCTCTTCCTCAGTCCTGACAACATCTTTGGATGGAGGGCCTTGCTACAGGAGGCAGAGCTGTAGTCTGTGAGCCTTGATCTTCATCTTCAGGATTTACAGATCAATAGCTCATGAGAGTGAAGAGACCCCTTTTAATAATAACAAAAATCCCAAGGAGTTGAGAAAAACAGAAAATAGTTAGTGAAAACAGCTGCTTGTTACTTGTGTGAGCCTGAGTTGCATGCAGGTTACTAGTTATGTAGTCAGGGAGGAGGTGGAAGATGCTTATTCTTCCTGTGGGGCTGCTCTAAGGAGTACTTTCAGAGCTTCTGTCTCAGAAATCTTCATTCAATGCAAATCTTATTAAGTAAAGCATCGGTGCCTTTCCACTGGGAAAGGCTGGACATCATTCTGTGAACTCTGGCAATAGCTCTGATGTTTTCATGTCTATTTCTTTCCAAGAGCAGCCTGCCTGTCCATGATGTGTGGTGCTACAGAACTTTTCACAGCGTTACAAAGAGCACACTTGCCACTGACCAGCTGAGGAATCCACCCAGCTGTATGGGGTTAGAGAACTTTTGAAGATTTTCCATTAGGGTCTCAGTTTCTCCCTTCACCCCTCCCCTGTGAGACCCTTGTTCATCCCCACACTTTGAGCAGCTATGCCCTGCTCCAGCACTTCAAAGAAGAGACCAAGCAGGATTGCCACTGGCTGCAGTGGAAAGGGAAGGGCATGTAGCCCCCTTCCAGCCTTTCTGTGTCTGCACTGCTGGGACAGGGCCAAGAAAGCAGCAAAGACATCACAACTGGAAATGTTTTATCAGCAGGCGTTGGGCACAATATTCTGCTGATACTTTTGGTACAAGACACTATTGAAGTAGAAAAATGTTGCCCACCTCTACTTAGTCTTGAACAAGTGACGGATGCCAGGGATGGAGGAAGAAACAGGTGACTGTCGACAGTACTGTTAATGCTTTGTCTGAACTGGGAACCATTTTCCTTTAGAGTAACACTGCACACACATGCCTCTTGAAAAGAATATGAGAGAATAGTACAATTCACTTAATAATTTTTCATTAAGATAGACAATACAGTTGATTTATAAATTACTGATCTGATTTTGAGCTCAGCCATGTCACCCCAGAACACAGATCACAAAAGCAAAAAAGTTTGAGCTCCCATCCTCTGGGTGTAGCCTTCTTTAGAGGCACTAGTCCCTGTGGAAACAATACAGTTGTTGTTTCTTTTTCATTTGACAGTTTTATAGCCATCATAAACAACATGAAATGACCTTTCTTTGAAACATTTGGGTCCTTGTCCTCTACTGCCTCAGGTCAGACTGAAGATAGGATGGAGTTCAGCACAGCTGAAGAAAACACTCACGTGAACATGCTCACAGCTTAAAAGCAATCAGGATTAAGGACTATTTGTTTGTTGGGGATTCTTTAAAATTGCATTTTCCAGCAAAAAGTATGTCCCTCCAGTCCAAACCCTTTGCTCAAAGCAGGGTCCATTCAAGAAATTTGTTTTGATATTTTTTCTTATGTATGGAAAATAACTTTGTTTTGATCATCTCATACATACACACACACACACACACACACACATATATATATATATATAAAGGTACTTAAGGGGAAAAAAATCTAGCCAGAATAGATTCACATAACAGTGAAGTAGAAAGACAGTCAATATCCAGCTTTCCTACATTATTTTCCTTCAAGCAAAAGTAAACAGAACGTGGCATTTTGCCTTGTACAGTGCTGTTACAGTTACAGAAAGACTTCTTTTCTTTGGACTGAAGACTTAAATATCTGATAAAAACAGTGTTCACTGGTCAGCACAGTGCTGATTGTGTTGAATAAAAAGTGATACTAGGCCATGCACTGCATATACATGGCATGTTAAAGGGCTGACTCCAGTCAGATATGCTCAGATCCAAAGATTGTGGATTTCTACAATTTCTCTGGGCAATACAGCACTCTACAGCAACCCTTAAGCTGTGACTTCACACAATCTCTGTAACCTGAGGCAGCCCAGATACTGAAGAATATGCCAAAAGGGGGGACTAGAAAGGCAATGAAGTCTTATGTTTGGTTTTAAGTTCTGTGGTGTAACCTAGGACCAGAAGTTTCAAGTTATCAAGGTGCTAGATTTAAATAAATCTGCTGAAAGCTGCTATACTTGTATTCTAGTTCAACATATCCTGAAAATACTGAAATTCTGCTATCAACTCCACTAGGAACAGAAAGTGTCACTATTAGAGCCTCTTTCTCTCTCTAATGTCACTAGGAATATTGGGAGGGGTCATTTATATAAAATCCATTGAAAATTTCCTTAAAGGAGAGAAAGGGATTGTTTGGATATCTTTGGGATTTTAATTTGTCCTTACTGTAATGCAGGGGGAATCCAAAATGTCAGCTTGCAATGCTTCAAATCTATCCTTGAAATCTGAGCTTCTGAGGCCATACTTGCCATTCTCTTTATTAGGACAACTCTGCGTTATCAAATTGTATTCATTCTTTGCTAATGGCATATCTCTTGATATTCTTGAACTTCCTTCACTTGTGTCAGAGATGTTCCAAAAGTACTGAACTAATACAAAATAAAAGCTGTCCCATTGCTATTCACTTTCACATTACCTATTTTATTATTTACTCTAACACTCTAATACTAACATAGCACATGTTATAATAAAAAAGTTTTAAGAGCAGTTGAAATTTTTAGAATTTTGTCAACAACATTTTTCTGTACAAATAGCAGGAAAGAGGTTGTAACTGTGAAGCTTTTCATTTCTTCCATCATATAGACTTTGCCATCTGTATCGCTGGTTTTGTAAAAATTTTCATAGCATACTTATCTTCAGGAAGGCAAGAAATGTGTTTCTGACATAATCATAATATAGCAAGAGATCAGGGGCACATCAATATAGCACCTTGTAAATGTAAAATACATTTCCCATGCTCAGAACATAGGAACAAAGCCAAAAGGAAAATAAATCTGCAGAAGTTAAAATTTTTCTTCCAATAAGTATTTTAGAAGGATGGGTTTGGCAGAACCCAAGTCCTTAAAGAAAAGGACAACTTGAGTTTCTCTCACTTGGTCCCAAATCTGCCTTCAGCCCACAGAAGGGAGAACCTGACCCTACCTGGCACAGTGCCCTTGAACTCCACTGGGACTTCAGGTCTGAAGGATCACCTCTGGGGGGAATTTGTATCCTTGCTGTCAAGCAGAAGATGCTCATACCAAAGGGCAATCAATCAGACATAAAACACACAGGGGAAAATTATGAAGGTGAGGTGACAGGTGAGGAAAGCTTTGGGATCCAGGCCACTGGTAAAAAGCCCAGAGGAAAAAGCTATACATAGTTAAGAGAGAGAAAGAACACTGTTCTTGTGAGTGAGATCAGTGAACAAACTGTGTACCATCTGCAATGCAGAGATACAAATAACTCACAGAAAAATATCCTGGTCTAAGGAATAAGCTTCTGAACAGATTCTGGAAACAGTTTTACCACTTGCAAACAGGAATTTGCAAGGCTGAAATAGTGATCTGTTTAGTACAAAGGGGAATAACAGCTAGGGGAGGTGGCAGTGCTGGTGCAGTCTGTGGTCTGGCTGGCTACAGGAGCACTGCTGGACGATGTTGGACAGACAGCCACATCTGCCCCCTCAGCAGGAGGAAAGCCATGGCCATGTGGAGCCCTGCAGCAGTGGCAAAATGAAAAGCTTCAGGCTGGATCTCTGAAACATTACAGAAAAGGCATTGTGTGCTACAGCTCAGGACCAAATAAAAAGTCACACAGCCAAAGGAGGAAAATGTTCTGCTGAAGCAAATGTTAAAACACAGAAATACATTTCACCTGGCAGCTTGTCGCATTTCACTGAAATAAGTGAGTGGGCAAATGAGTTCACAGCACAAGCTGAAAGGGTGCTACCTTGATATCTGACTTGATGGCAATAGTGGAGGCTGGATAAGGTTGTAGATCCTTGCAGAGAGACTGTAGGCACACTTATTCCTCACCCTTTCATCCTAGAGAGAAAAAGAAAAGCAAACGTTCAGGAAACTGAGTGACAGATGAAAGAGATGGAAGATAAAGCCTTGAGGTAGCAGATCAACCTCTGAACAAGCATTGAACAGCTGCACATATGCTTTACACAGAGCCAAATCTAGAGTGAAGAAGAAAATTAGGGGAAATAGCCCATATTTTTAAGTGGAAGTTTGTTGGACTGCAAATACCATTTGAGGATAATGTGTAACAGATGGTAACTTAATAGGAAGGGAGACAGAAAGCAATTTACAGTATATAAACTGCTCTGTGAAATAGCAGGGTAAAAGAAAGTGCTGAAGGAATTAGGGGCAACTAGAAATGGTACAGAAAATGAAGGAGCTGTGGCCTGCTTCAGATAAATGAGAACCTGCATCTGTTGGCTATGTTCTGGGAAAAAGATAAAGAGACATAGAACATCCACTGAAAATAATAAGAAAAGGGGCAAAATAGGCAGAGAACATTAGCATAAGTGCAAAGTCAATGTACAGAAGACCAGTAAAACTGAAGGATTGTTTGTAGTTTAGATACACTACCCTGTATCTAAACTCCAGCAAAGAGAAGATCAGAAGAAGTATATAAGACACACCTAGGAGTTAAAGAAAAGGAATGAAATCACCTGTTACTTTTAAATAGCCAGTGTAGAGGAGGTAATAAGAAAAGGATAGTACTGTACTTTGTTCTGTAGCCCACCTTCATCTGCCCCTTGATACTACTCTAATCTTTTAACTGTTGGGCACATGCAGAACATGAAGTCATGACATTACTATGCTGCTTGGAGCATTAGGCCATATTTGACTCTTGATAGGATCATAGGACCAGGACCTCCATTAACCTTACCTGTAGATCCCATGTCTTGAGGGAAAGGGAGAAAGACCTCAAATCATGGTCTCTCATTTTCCAGCAAGGTGCTCTTAGCACACAGAGATAAACTGGGCTTAGGCAGGGACTCTTGCTATTAGGGCTTCTCCATCTGTATCAATACTTGAATTCATATTTACTATTTACCTGGACCAGGGAGAACAACCATTTGTTAAGGCATTAAGTTAGGAGTGAACATTAGCAGGTGAACATTTGAATATTAAAAACCCCAGGAACACTTCTGGGGTAGCCTAGCTGAAGAATTGAGCTTTAATAAGTGAAAGTGTAAGTAGGAGTTTTGAGATTAAGTGAGCAGCACTGTAATGCTAATGCAGGACCACTGCAAAGGAAACCCAAGTACCACTAAACTAGAGTGACAGAGTCCAACCATGACAATCTCTGTCCCCAAAATCCATAACTGAGCAACATCTAGGCTCTATATGCAATGCATGAGGAGAATGTGTTGGGACACAAAGCTGGGAGGAGTCGCCCATACCCCAGGGTGCTGTGCTGTCCTTCAGAAGAACCTCAACAGCTTGGAGAGATGGCCAGAGATGAACCATCTGAAATTCGTCAAAGGCAAATGCATGATCCTGCACCTGGGGAGGAAAAACCCCAGGAACCAGTATAGGACGGGAGCTGACCTGCTGTAAAAATTCCCTAGAGAAGGATCTGGGAGTCCTGGTGGACAATAAGCTGTCCATGGACCAGCAGTGTCCTTGGGGCCAAAAAGGACAATGGTATCCCATGAAGCATTAGGAAAAGCATTGCCAGCATGTCAAAGGAGGTGATCCTGCCCTTTACTTACCCCTAGTGAGGCTGCATTTGGAGTGCTGTGTCCAGTTCTGGGCACCTCAGGACAAGAGAGACATGGAGTTTCTGGGCAGGTCCAGCAGAGGGCTACAAAGATGAATAGGGGACTGGAGCATCTTTCTTGTGAGGGCAAAAGAGCTGTGCCTGCTCAGTCTTGAGAGAGATGACTGAGGACAAGAGACAACAAGCAGAAAATGTCCTGAGGCACAGGAAATTCCACCTGAATATGGGGGAAAGCTTTTTTACTGTGAAGGTCACTGGGCACTGGAACAGATTGCCCAGAAAGGTTCTAGTCTCCCTCACTGGAGGTATCCAAGAACTGACTGAACACAATCCTGTGCTGTGTGCTCTAGGGTGACACTTCTTCCCCAGGGAGGCTGGACCTGTGTGGTCCTTGTGACTTGACCCATCCTGTGATTCTGTGAATTATGTAGTATCTACAGAGCCCAGCCTGTGGAGACAATAGACAGTGTAGCTGATAGACTATACCAAGGGAAGTACAGTTTTTAAGTAATCTTGGTGTGTATCTTGCCCAGGCTGAGATAGCAGCAGCTTGAATCCAGAGCTTACATCTCTGATTCTTCTCTGAAGTATGGTTTGTTTCAGGCTGCAGAGGAAGGAGAACAAGAAACTGGCTTTTTAATTCAGAGTCTTCAGATTAAGATTATTAATTTTGATGAGGTAACCTTCTTTTCTGCAAGACAGCATTTCAAAAGTGTGGAGAAGAGTGGATACTATGAAAAAGTAAATGGATAAACCACAAAATTCTTGTGGAAAAGAGGCCAGTTTTATTTAACATTTAAAAATGGAAATACATATCTGAGAGGCTATTTGCTGGCAAAGTGAAACATTACAATTAAAATTACTTTAAAAGCAGCACGAATCATGAAGTTGTAGTCAAGCTGAAAGCATGAAAAATGGAAAAAAAAAGTATTTCATAAAATTAATTCCTTATGTCGGTAGTTAAGAATATCTTCATGCATCTGTTGTATTCTTTTCAGCAGATATTTAGCTGAGTGTAGAAGGAGACTACTAAGCCCCAGCATGTGCTAATGTGCAACTCATATATTTTAATGGGTCTGTATTCACTTCACTGCATCTACAAAACTCCTGCTAGTAGCAAGTAATATTATGTTAATGAGGTAATTCAAATACATTAAAGCCCATACAGACCTGTAACAACAAAGCCTTGAGAATGACATAATTAAGATTAATGGTGTCCTATGGATTCTCTTAAAATCTAAAACTAGCTTGTCCCTGTTAAAGCACTAAATACTATTACTACAGCAGTTTGACTTACAGTGACAGACTAAAAATAACCAAAAAGTGGTTTGTATTAAAAGATCTAATTCTCAATACTGACTCATAACTATTTACATGGATACTGAAGACTTTTTACTAAGATTTTTTTCTCCTTTGATTCTGCAGTTGGCAGCCAAACAGGTTAAGATGATCCCACTTTGTCACAGAATCAGATAATATGCTGAGTTGGAAGGGACTCTCAAAGATCATCAAGCCCAACTCCTGGCCCTGCACAGAACATCCCGAACGCTGAACAACATGTGCCTGAGAGCATTGTCCAAACACTTCTTGAATTCTGTCACACTTGGTACTGTGACCACTTCCCTGGGGAGCCTGTTTGTAGTGGTTTGAATGCAAAACCAGTGAGAGACTCCAAATCACAAATAGAACTTAATAGGAAGGGAAAAAAAAGTAAAATAAAATATATTCAATAATACAAAAGACCACTGACAGAGTCAGAATACAACCTAAGCAGGATGGTGGAAGCAGTCCGGGTGAGGCGCTCTTCCTGAAGCAGTGATCCTGTAGAAAGGTCTGGTAGCTCTGCTCCTCTGGGAATCCAGTGGGTAAGGGCTCCTTGCACTGTCCCAAATCCCAGATTATATCCAGGTGAGAATGCTTGGCTCCTCCCCCTGGGCAGAGCATCTCACAATGTGATGATGAGCTTTGAAGTGGGTCCTTGATGGCCCATTAAACAGAGATAATTCCTGGAGGGAGTCACCTGTGAGTCATGGGCAAGGCGTTGATGGGCCATTAGCAGAAGACAGCCCAAAGGCAGGGGGCCTGGGAAAACCACTGGTTTCAACAGTTCATGAAGATGGTGATAGAATAAATACTTTGGGCACATCCTACACTGCAACCCAGGACGCTGTTACAGTGCCCAACCACCCTCTGGGGGAAGAATCTTCTTCTAATATCCAACCTAAACACACCCTGATACAGCTTCAGGCCATTTTCTCGGGTCCTGTCACTGGGCACCAGAGAGAAGAGAGCAGTGTCTTCCTCTCCTCCTCACGAACATCTTCAGTAGAATTGTTGCGAGCCATGGACGCACAGTCACCATTAATAAGCAAAGTGAGGAAGGGCCACTTCTCTGGGAGAGGGGACTCCACTTGTCTTTGCTTATTGTGCCATTGAGGATTAACCCCATTACATGTTTCTCTTATAGGTAATTTTTCCCATTTCTCTTTGATCGCTATGTTATGTTTTGGTTCATTTTGTTTCACTCAATTTCAGATAATGTTTTAGGCTTTTGGACATAAAATTCTTTGCATAAAAAGAAAGGATCATGGTTGCCTTGCATGGTCTTCTTGAACAAATAATTAGTTGGTCTACTTTACCTTTCCGAATTGCAGTGTACTTGAGAAAAAAATGACTGTGACACAAAAAATTAATAATGAAGTATTCATATTAATCTTTTTTTATGTTTTGCAGAGGCAAATAAATCAATATCTTATAGACTTGCATAACAATCTGCAAATAAAACTGGCAGATAGTGAATGCAGAAAGACTTCCCATTCATTCCATAAGTGGTTTATGACAGTAATATTTTATTGATGCTCTGTCTATCCATAAGATTCAGATACTCTAAAAAACAGCTGAGCCCAAGCATCCCATAAGTAATTTTCCTACTGTACACAGTGTCCTTGTCAGGCTTTCTGAAATACTGGCTGACCAGGAAAAAGGTAGAATAAAAATATGTGTAGAGTGTAAATCAATCACATTCCTCTCCAATTGCATGGAAGAGTTAAAATTTTAAATTTGTTAGCTATGCCACTAAATTAGTCCTTTCCTATCACTTTCTCCAGCCTGAGTGTACCTTCTTCTGAGGTTTTCCAGAATTTGTCCTATTGCTTTGTCTCTTTATGATGGTTTTACTGCAAAAAAACCTCCACATATCTAGTATTCTCTCTGCTTCTTCCCTTCCACTGGGCCTCATCATAACCAGTTCTAATTTATTGCCTTGGGCTGCCGACAATTACCACTTAAGAAATGATGTCCTGATGTACATATTTCAATGCAGAGCAGATTGCTGAAGCACTGGTGTGAGACTGCTGCTCTGAATTCCCTCATGTTCAAGCACACTCACTGCCCTGTGTGCTACATGCAGACTTGCTGAGCGAGGAGGGCACAGGGGTGTGGAGGGGAGAGATGGGAGCACTGGCAGCAGGTAGGAAGAGCCACTGTTCTCTCTTCTCTACCCCTGTTCTTGAGTGTCCCCCAGGGTGCAACTGCTGCCCCAGCCTTGCTGATTCAGGTGCACTGCAGCAGCAGCCTTCTCCAGGGTGAAGAGCAGGCACTCCACACACCGTCTCAGATGGCCACACAGAAATCAACAGTAAGACACAGAGAACACTTCAGGAAATTACTTCCCATCTCAGCATCCAAAGCATCACAGATGAAACTTTCTGAAGAGTGTATCTGAGACCTCAGATACAAGCTATAGTGTTTGGCCTGTCCTGTTCCTGCATTAAAAGGCTTTCACCACCTTAAATCATAACTTTAAGACACACGAGTCGCACAAGAGTTGTATTGTATTTTTAGTGTGCAAAGTCTTCAATTTGAAGTTATGTAACCAGAAATAAACAGATTACACAAGTTATAAATTGTAGATTACATAAATTTCTATAGGCTTGGGAAAGATGGTTTAAAATTTTACGGTGCTTACATTTATTTTTCACATGCTTTTGAGTTTTTAAAATTCTTCCTTTAAAAAAAAAACTAGTCTTTAAATAAATCTGTCACGACTGAACTCAGAAATCAAAAATCAAATAAATAAACTCATAAATTTCTTTTGCTGTTCTTTGGCAATATTTTGAAGAAAATTCTGTGAAAGGATTGTCTAAGGACTTTTCCAATAGTTAACATGAAAGGAAATTACAAAGTTATGACACAAATGCAAAAACTACAAAACTATAAACACTTTGTTGCCTGTAGCATTGAACATAAAGTTATATTATTCACCCTTTGAGAAGTAAGAAGCAAATTCTCTGTAAGTAAGAATTTAAGGCAGTCTGCACATGAATTTGCATAAGTATTTTAGGTTCAACTGATGCATTTTTAAGCAAATTGGCTTACAGCATGCAACAGTATTTGATAGCAAAAGCTGTATTCCTCTTGGCAGAAAATTAATTCAAAAAATGTACCACAGGTACTTAATTGACTCCAGATGCTAATTTAGTTCCTCTAAAATAAAGCCCCTAAAACATGTTTTAAGTGGATATATGAAGAAACCAAAATTTTCATATTACAGAACCGCTCCTACTGTCCTGGGCTAATAATTAATGTAGCAATAGCAAAAGCAGGAGCCATTTGTTTTGGTAACTTAAAACCAAAATGTTTTCCTTCACTACCTGAAAATAAAATTATTTCTGAGGTAATTTTTTTTTTTTTTTAATTTGTCCATTGCTATAGTGCCCACAGTCATGACACAATTCTCTCTTCCTGGATTGACAGGTTTCAGTTATTTCCTGAAGAGCTGTGTACTGGTGAAGCCAGGCAGCCAGGCAATGGAGAGAACACCTGGGGCACCAGGACATGCAGCCTGCAGATTGCTCCCTGCTGCTGGGGTTGGTTGAGCTCTCACGCAGTCATTTTCCATGACCTTGGGAACTTGCTCTCCAAAGGGCATGGAAGGTCTGCTGTGGAGAAATTGGATGAATCTTGTACAAAAGCAGTGCAATGATTCTTGCTATCTTTATGTTAGTTCAATGAGGAATTTCTCTCCTTCACTTTTAAGGGGAGAAATACGGGATGAGTGTGCTCAGATGAGAGGTTCTCATGCTCTCCCAAGATTCTGAGCAAAAAAGGATCCATTCTTAAGTGCATAAAAATTAATGTGTGCTTCCTGGGAAAGAGATAGGGAGGGGAATAAATGATCCTGTGAAATATAGAACAGGACAGTTAGGATTATGAAGATGTGGTGGATAGCTCACAACTGGACCACTGCAATAGATAACCAGAAGCTCTTTGGGAAAGACAGACTGGGAAGATGGGACCTGGGGGATTGCTACAGATTGCACAAGTAATAAGGAAAGAAGGTGGAAAAACCTTTAATAACTTGAAGGATCCCCTCAGTTGAAAGCTCTGGTTATCATGGGGGACTCTAATCACTCCAACATCTGCTAGGAGAGCAACAAAGGAGGGCATAAATGATGATTATTTTGTGTAGCTGTGAGACAGGCTGACAGAGAAGGATGTTCTGCAGATCCTATTACTCATAAACAATGAAAAACTCATTCTGCAACCAATGACAGTCATTGGGAGTTCTGACTGCAGTGTCCATAAGCTGAATTTAAGCACCTAGGGAAATAAAGAAGACAAGCAGCAAAGACACCAGGGGGACAGTCTTGGCTACTTCAGGACCTTGGTAGGCAAGATCCCTTAAAAGGCTGTCTGAAAGGGCAAAGGAAGCAAGAGATAAATTGTCAAGGACAATCTCCTCAAGGTATAACAGTCTGATTAAATGGATAAGCAGACAGATAGTTTTTGCAGGAGGCCAACAAGGCTCAACAGATTACTCTTGACCCAAAAGCAGAAAGCAAGCTTATGGAAATGGAATATACAACCAAGGACAAATATGAAAAAATTATCTGGGCATGGATGTGAGGAACAAAGAACACAGAAAAGGCTCAGGTGATAGTGTCTCCTTTGCCCTAATCCTTACTGGCATAGTATGGTCTTCCTGGAGAAAGAAGTACTAGTATCCACTTCAGGGGGCAATCAAATTGGTGATCACTTTGTTCAGCTGGATACACACAACTCCATGGGATCGAATGCTGAGGCATCTCAGAGATGACACAGCAAAGCTGTGATCTGTTAGGCTTAGAAAAGGTGTGATGACTTGGCAGGTTTCCAGTAACTGAAAAAATAAAGCAAACACAATTCTCATCTTTGAAAAATACAAGGAAAATCTGGAAAAATGGTCAACCTCACCTCTATCCCTAGAAAGACTATGGATGACATTTGTGTGTCCTGAGACATAAAAATAAAAGCAAAAACGGTGAACCAGAGGTCAAATCATGACTGAACACCCTGATTGACTTCTGTCATGGCTGATTCACTGCAAGAGAGGACAGGAATAGATTTTGTGGTACCTCAAAAAAGGCTGGGTTTTAAGCACAAGCACTCCTGCTAAGAGTCAGTGTGAGGTATGATGGCCTAACTGGGTAGTTTATAAGATGTGTGGAAGACATGGCTGGACTGCTGGACTCAGAGACCCACGGCTGATGGCAGTTACAAGTGCCTGTCTTCATGTATCAGTATCTCCAGGAGCAATCCTGTTGAATATCTTTATCATCTCCCCTGCACATTCCCCAGGTTTATAGATGTCACAGAACTGGGAGCTGAGATAATTGTTGTTGTTGATATACTTGAAAAGAAAGGCTGTCATTCTCAGGGAGCTTGACAGAATCATCCTGAACTTCATTAAAGATGAACACAGTCCTGCACTGCTAACAAACAGCCTCAGACGCCTAGAGTTGGTCCTGCAAGCCCTGATGGGCAACAAATTGAACTTGTTCCAGTGTACCCCTTTGGCATCAATGGCTACTTGCACATGTGCTTCTTCTGAATCAAAATAGTTGTGTTTTCTTGCTGATTTTCATATAATTTTGAAAGTTTGGGATATTTTGACTGTGGAAGGTAGGAAAGTTGTTCTTACTTTTCTATTAAATAGATATTGGATTTTTATTGTGTGAAGTAGAAACATTTTTGTATATGTAGAGATAATGTGGGTCATGAAATTGCTTCAATCCTCACATTTTTAAAATATAGGCAACATGTTATGCATCTCCAGCAAACCATGTGATCATTATGACAAAAAGTCTCCCTATTGAACCTGACCCATGTTGTAAATAATTGGAGTTTCTAAGTCTTTTTTTTCCTGAAGTCAGATTTTTTTACTTCATGAAAAACTTAGAAATTATTTTCCTGTGTAGATAGAAAAATCAATCATACTGCCCCTCTCTGATATTTAAAAATCAAAAATCTTCCTCCTTATATAAGAAAATGGCATAGTAAATCAGTACTGTTCTGAAGCTGGATGCATTCTTGTTTATTAACAGCTTTTCAAAACTGTCTACTCCCTATCAAAAAAGCTGTAATACATGAAATTTAGCTTCCAACTTTGGCCTTGAGAAATGTTTGTCTTGGTTCTAAATTTGTGTGATCCCTACTTCTATTGAATTTGTATGAAGAAATTTCTGGGGTTGTAGAGGATTTTTTTGTAAACCTTTTAAATATTCTATTTCAGCTGTCTGGGAAACATTTTTGATTTTTAAGTTCAGACAGCCTATTTTGTAGTTGAGAAATCATTCTTTGCTACAATCAAAAGGTAGAAGAGTTGCAGCTTCCTTCACATTACTGAAAGCTTTTATGATTTAGATGAATTAATGGTCACTTTTTCTACATCACAGAAAGTGGCCCTTGTGAAATGTTCTTTCCTGCCTGATAAAATTTTCATTTTATTATGTTTGGCAAAGGATATTATATTTGTCTAGTGTGGGTTTAAAGTGTGCTTTTATAATTGTAGTGTTATTACCTTTTACCCTCTGTGGTGAACACTTATGAAAAAACCCACCTCAGCAGGAACTTTTGGCAGCTGATCAGTAAATAAATGTAGTTCCAGGAGAACACTGGGAACAGGGCTTATTAACCACCATCCTGTTGCATGCAATAACACCGTTACCTTTGTATATTGCCATGTATACCCCCTATATGCATGGCAATTTTTCACAAATTCAAAAATATTTTTATGGACCAGAAATGCATTAACAAAATATTCAGACTTCAAGTGTAATTCCACAGTCATTTTGGGGACATACATGCAATTGATGGGACGAAGAGAATAACTGATGGGGTTCTGTGTCTTGTTTTCACATGCTGAGATAGGATATTTGCCAGGAGTTCCTTGGCCACATGACAAGCTGACAATAATTTTCAATATCCTGCTAACAGCTCTTTTCCATCTGATGCCAACAGATGCCCTGGGTAATTTTCTAATAACTGAAGATTCATCTCCAGTTTCAGGGAAAAATTCTTGCTATAAAAAGCCTAGGCATGTAAACCTTGTCAGGAAAGAAGGTGGGGGGAACAGAGAGAAATTGAGCAGCAGAGGCCAAAGTTGAGTAGCAGCTGTTGGATGGAGGAAACTCAATAATGGATCCCTGCGCCAGGAGTCAATGTGGAGATTGCTCAGATATCAACAGTGTCAATGGAGATAAAGTGTGCTGGCAGCATCACTGGAAGCGTTCACTGTAGAATAGAGGGATTTCTTCACTGAAAGTTTGCCAAACATTGGAATGGACTGCCCAGGGTGGTGGTGGAGTCATTGTCCCTGGAGGTGTTTAAGGACAGACTGTGGCACACAGTGCCAGGGTCTCGTTGACAAGGTGGTGTTTGGTCAAAGGATGAACTCAATGATCTCAGAGGTCTTTTTCAACCCAACTGAATTTGTGACTCTGTGATTCTGTGAAAGGCTTTACATTGCTCACTGCATAAGGAAAACTCAGGGAAAGCGTACAGCTATACATGGAAATACATGCTTTCTTCACAACAAGTAGATACCTCTTCTTATCTAGAGGTAGAATGTTTCTTCTCTTTGTGGCACTGAAAATTTACAGTGATTTACTCATTATCTCTGTGAGCAACATGCTTTTTATGTTTTGAGAGTGTTTTCCTTTCAATGAGATCTGAATTTTGTTGTCAGAAAAATTATCTTTAATAGTCATTAAGTACTAAACTCAGTGGAAGTAAGACCTTGAAGACCTTCCGGCTGACATTTTATCCATTTTCTATTACTAGCAAAGAGGAAAAGTCAGCATAGTTTGAGAAATCATCCTCTTGCTTGATCAATAGCCTATGTATAAAACTTTCCAACAGACAGAAAATTCGTGAAGTATAATTCTTCAACACAGTTAATCTCCCAAATTAAACTCCACCTATGCACAGATGTACCATCCTCTGGAGCACTATTTATCACAATAAAACTTAAATATAGGCTTGACTTATAACAGGCCCATAAATTGAACTGTCTATTAGATACTTTATGTCCCATTGGTTATGAACCTGTTCACAATCTTGTCTGTAATTACTAAAATGTACTGCTTGAAATTGTTGCTGAATTTATGTATTTAAAATATTAGGTGCTTGATGAACACGTAACTTGGAGAAGAATTTAACTGCATCTTAACTTGAGAGAATCCATAATAAACAGTTTCTATTAATTTCAAACAAAATCAGAATACCTTCTGCTCCCTAACATCTGATAAAATACCTGTGGATCATTATTATGAAAGACTGGAATTTCCACCAGTCATTTCAGGCAGTCTTGTATATTTTGCATTCTATTTCATGTCTCCATTAGACATTTTCTCTGAAAATAACATAAGGGTAAGAGGCTTTTAGAAACCTTAGGCTGAAATGAAATGTTCTGGCTGATATATCTGTACTGTCACTTTAGTTTGGGTTTGAGCTCACCCTTGAAACAGAACTCTCTAAATAATCCTCCTTCAGATTTTAACCATGCAGCCACTCTAACTGGAATCCCATATGGGGAGAAGCAAATGCATGATGGGTGCTGGCTGCAACCTCACTCCTGTCCATACAGGCATGGGAAGCAAGCAGCTCAGGGTATGGTGAATAGGAATCCACACTACACATCTAAAAAAAAATCCATATTAAAATAAAACCCTTGAGACCTCTTGTTGTCAATGTGCCTTATTGGGTAATGGTGATCTCATGCCCCTCATTGTGATGGTCTTCTGAGTACTTGCTAGATTGCCTGTTGTTATGTGAAATAGTATAATGACAAATGTCAGCCCACAAGTGTCCAGGAACACTGCATTGATATGAACATTTGTTGTGATGTTGCTAATTTACAGATTAAAACATTACAGAACTTAAATTTGTGAGGAAAGTGTCATGTTCCATCATGAAGACAAGCACATACACTGTAATTTTTTTTAATTGAACCATGTGGATCATGGCTTTTTGGCTTTCCAAAGAAACTTTGGAGAATACAGCCTAACCTGTAAAGAAAATTAGATGCCCCAACATGCACAGCCCCGGGCTCCTTTGTTTTTTGAGTGAATCCCACAGGGTTCCTACCCAGCCATCTAAATATCTATATGTCAGAAATCCATTATGAGTCTGTCTGCGAGCCTCTGAAATTCAATGACATCTGGAAATTTGATTGCAGTGTGATCTAGTGGATGAAACTCAGAGCCAGGAGTTTCTGACTCCTCAATGCTTATCTGATTTTGCTGCAAACATATTGCCTATCATTAGGCAAGCTATTTAAATGCCATGCCCTGGTTTGTCATGCTGCACTAATGGGAACAATAAATACCATGTAACCCTGCTAATTAGAGCACCACACACTCCTGCTGCTGGTCAGGCTGGTGAAAAATTGCTGTACTATAGCTAGAAGCAAATACATATTCTTCAACTATGCTACAGATATTTCCAATCAACATTAGATTTTCCATGTAAGATGAAAGAAAATAAGCTATTGTTTTCATATTCTTGTAATAAATATATTTCTTAGGATAACCAATGCAGATAGCATATACAGAAGTTAATATTAAGAGAAATCAATTATTTGTGTTATTTAATAACCAGAACAGTAAGGTTTCTCTGGGCCTGTACTTCTGGGTGTTTTGAAATTTAGCATGTGAATACATTCTGCAAAAGCAAATTGCATATAATTTTTTTATCCTGCATCTATTTTTATGCAAATACCACAATTAGTAGTAGGTCCACTGAACATGAACACTTCTAATTGCTTCCATGTTGTCATGTGATTTAAAATGAAATCTTCTGCTTAGTAGTAAAGCATTTTTCAAATTACAGCACAGACTGTTTAGTTGTTTTGGCAGCTTTAATATGGTTTACAAACAGGAATTCCTGGAAATAGGAATTATAAAGGTGTCATGTGGTCGATATTTGCGACCTAGCTGTAACTGTCAGGAAAGTCTCTGGTTAGGAGATATACCCCTCACTCTTATCCTGGCTATTAAAATTTCAGCCTTTTTTCTCTAGCAAGGTAAATGTGCTGCAGATCTAAGACTACTGCTGCTGCTGCTCACAGTAATGAGCTCACCTTTACCCTTTGTTATTTCATACTCACATCAGGTGTTTTGCCTTTTTGTACTTAGTTAATTAGATTTGTAAGGCAGGAACCATCTCTTCCATTTTGTATTCTCTCAGTACAGTGAAGGCTGATATATTTTATAGGTCACATTTACCACTCAGACACCATTTATATGTTGCTTCTTACCATTCATAGGTCATAAATTTCCATATTGGTTAAGTATGACATCAATCAGAGCATACTAATGTAGATTAAATCACAGTTAAGGAGAGGGTTACATCCTAATGTTACAATTTCATGTTTGGATACAAAACCTTTCATGATTTTTGTATGCAGGAAGAGACAAAAAAATTTCTGTTTTGCAACCAGGACCCCCAGTGTGTATAAGCATGTAGTGACAGCAGGGGACAAAGGCAGGTCTGTCCCATTGCTCCTGCTGGAAGGTTGCAGAGTGATGTGGGCTGGTATGTATGGGATGCAGAGCCCAGGAACAGCTGTCAGGAGCTGCACCATCCCTCAGCTTTATCAAGGGTGTTGTCAGGGGACCTCCAGATGATGAAGTTTATCTCCACAGATCTTTTTCAGAGTGGGAGGTAGGGGGATATTAGGCCTTAAGTCTTATACGTCACTTATGATTAATATATTTTTAAAAATAAGACAAAAAATACTTTTTCTCTCCAAAGCAATAATCAAGATAATTTCTAGAGTGTCAGAGTGCTATTAGCGTGTAGAATCTCTTTTCCAGCCATCCCAAAGTATGGGTATTCTCACTGCAATCCCCTGTGGTCACACGATGGAAACAGTACAGAAGTTGGCAACAGGCTGTCAGCACACTGAGACAAGGACAGGGGCTTCCAGTCATCTCAGAAGGCCAACTGTTCATTTTGGCCTGTTTGTGTCTCCTTAAGTGGCATTGCAAGATCCTCAGCTGCACCAGTGCCTGTACATGGATATGGGATCACTGTCTCCTGCTCCATTACTGTCACCTCCTGTCACACCACCACCATGGACAGAAGGAGTTCTGTTCAGTGTATCTTTTACAAAGAGCTCATCTAGAAAGGAGATTGCAGGTTGAGGCTGGTTTAAAGCTGATGCCAAGATGTCTTAGTTAAATATGTTCTATGGCTTCTGCTGGAAGTTCCATCCTCACCACAGCCTGATGACTAACATCTCCTCTTAAGCCACTCCCACCCCACTGAAGACCACAGACATGCCTCAAAGGTAAGGCACTCTGAAATCAGCATTCCTGTGAAATTCTAGGTCCAAATTTGTGAATTAAACCATCTATAGTCTTGTTAAATTTTGGCATTTGAGGCTCTGCATGCAAAACTATCTAATTTTGAACAAATCCAATTAATTATTCAAGATAGTGTAGTATTATCATGCTAATACTTTAATATACATATTTTTATTACTTTGTGCTGATATAATTTCTCATATGCATCACTTTAGATAACTTTTTTGAATAATTGTAATATGGCTAATAGTCACTGTAAGAATAAGGAAATGCAACTAATGAAAAAGTAGATGAAATTACTATGTAGAGTTATGTGGGCTGTATTTTGCAGCAATTTAACTTTCATACACTAATGTATTATTTATGTAAAATATAAACATCCTTTAGTTTGCACTAAGTTTTTAAATCAGTCATTTGAATACAGAGGACTGAAATAATCTGTCATTAAAAGACATATGCATACCTAAAAAATCATTTACAGAGGCTTTATAGTATACCAACTTTCAGGTGGTGAAATTTTCAAAAACTCTTACCTCTGACCAAGTTAGATTGTGATTGCAATGAAACCTGAGTTAAATTCATGGTACTACTATACAGCAATTGCATGCAGTAGATCCTAAATGTGCTCTACAAGATACCAGCATAATATTTTGTTCTTTTATAGCTAATAAGGAGATTTTTATGTTCTTCAGTCTGTAAGAATGCATCACTAACAAAACAATATATACAGACATTCAGCCACTCACTGTTTTCCCTGATACAATGAAACAAAGAGGTGTGAATCAAAAAAGTGCTGCCAGGAAAGGATATCCACTGTCTACTTGGTGAAGTCAGGGAAATGGTTCCTGGCACAGGTTTGACCCAAACCACCAGTGGTTCCCAACAATCCCAAGCACAGCTTGGGGAAGAAAACCAGTCAATCCCTATAGGAAATTTGGCTATGACCATCCATTTTTAGATGATTCTACAGTACCTACATAGCCCTTCCCAGTTGTCCTCCACTCAAGCAATGGCATGGTAGCATACTAACATGGTAGTTATGGGGTCATATGGTTCATGGTGAAACACAGGGGGAAATGTTCTCATAAACAGAAATTTCAGAAAAAAAATCTTATTCTGTTAACTCTGATTTTCTTGTAAGCACCTCTGATATTTTATTTAAAACTTAATTTCTGGAAATAAGTGATCTCATTACCACCTTCCATTCAAGAAGCATCTTCTTGATGTGCTTGAAAAGCACAGTTCTTTTTCAGTTTTATTTTTCTCTTTTATTTTAATTTTTAATCTTAATTTTTATTATACTAGAAGGGAAGGGCTGCAGAGAGCAGCTTCATACTGCAGCCTGAATTCTAGCATCACTTATTTTGGGAGTCAGTGCCGCACTATGACGAATAATATCACTTCACATTGCAAATACTGCACTTCAACCCATGAAAGAGGTTTCCTGTCATGGGGATAAATTTGTGCTGTAGCTTCATATTTTACCAAGTCTCTCCAGCCTAAAACCACTGTAACTCCTCAGAAAAGCTTGTATTAGATGACAGACCCAGAGAAAGGGGCTGAAATGAAACCAAAGACCTGTCTGGCCTTTGAAAGATCTTCCTTCACTTTAAAAGCAAGATCTCAATTTGTCATTTCTTCTGGGCTCTTAAAAAGAAACCTCACTTGAATTCTGTTTTTTTACCTTAAGGGAATGGGGATTTTGCAGCAAAAACTGCTAATGAGATTTTATGTTCTGACTGATAAACAACAGCATACACCAATGGCCAGTGTACGAGCTCTTGGGCTTTTACACCCACTGCCAGGAAATTATTGTCAGAACCCTCTCCTGAAGTATTGTATAGTAAAAGCTCAAAGGTGAAAAGTGAACTATCAGTAAGAGCAAGATGTTTCTTATGGAGACATATGAACAAGTTTTAAATTGACATATTTCAAATGTTGATGCTTTATGATATGAGAAGTGTGTGAAAAATAAGATTACTGTTTTAATAATATCTTTTATTGGTTTTTCCTGAAATTATAATAGCAAAAAATATGGATGTTGGAAAGAATCAATTTTAGCCCTGTGTTTTATGCTGACCCTTCCTGACATCTCAGCTTCTGCAACATTGGAAACTGACATTATTACTTGTTCAGCGCTATCAAACTGGAATTTTCACCTTATTAAAATGCAGTTGCTATGGAAACACCATAGTTCTGTGATTTTTGCTTGCAGGCGGTATAGAAAAAACCTTAGTATCAATATACAAGTCAATGCATGTCATTTTAAAATACCTTCTTGGTTCTCTGATGCTTTTATATACCAGTTGGAAATGTAAGATGTAGCACTTTATCTTAATGTGCTGGAAGAGTGAAAGACATTTTTCAACAACAATCTTGGGTATATGCCATAGAGACATAATACCTAGATGGAGACACCTTCTAAAATTGCTTTTTTTTTTTTTTTTTTTTTTTTTATTAAAACCAAAACTTCTAAAGGCCCAGCTCCTGTCTCTTTTTTATTCATACTTATTTCATTTGAATATTTTCATTTTTATAAATTTTTCCTTGGGGTTTAAAGGCCTCTTTTCTTTCTTGAAAACCCTGAAAAACCTTTCGAATATATATCATGCTGTTATTCATTATGACAAGAAAATACAGAACCTGATAAAATTTGTACCTAGGATGTACAAGAAGCACTGAGTAGAGGAGAAAGAAAACTGCAACACTGTAGACTGACCTTTATCCACTGCACCATGTTAGCATTACCTTTTAAATTGGCCTTTTTTGACAGTTTAATTTTCTTATTCTACCTTCTGTTATTTAGGTCAGGAATTCGGCTTATCAAATTCTGGGCAGTGAAGGAGTTATTCACAACTCTGGCACAGATTTTCTGGATGTGTAGTACAGTCATGGGATATGAATTGGGTCAAAGCAAAGGTTTGGTGTGAATAAAGGTCTAATTCGGAATCTGGTCAAATATGGATGCCTAGGAGAAAAGATCTTTTCTGCTGCTGTCTTTTAGCCTCCAGCAATGAAGTTCAGGGTCCCCCATAAATTTTTTCTTCCATAGTTTTGTCTAATGCATGGTTTGGTCAGACAAGTTTTATGCCAACCAAAAATCCCCTACTGTGATGCCAAAATTTTGCCGGGGGAGTGTGTGAAGAACCTCAGCGGTTTTAAATTTGCCATCTGATTATCTCACTTGGTACTCTCTAGTTCCTGAATTACAGGAGTCAGTCAGAAATCATGAATTAGGTATGTGATCCACCTTCTCCACAAATTCATGACTTCATAAATCATTATTGCATCATTCTCAGGGTATTGGTTACAGGCCAGCCACTGCAAGTCCATTCTGCTGTGTCTCACCTTCAAACAGAAATAATGAGAACTCTCATTTTCAGAGAATACTCACCACTGCATACTAAAGAAACCACTGTATTAAAGTCAGAATAATAACTCAGATTATGGGAATGGATTGGTACTAAACATGACTGAGTGAAAAGAGAAGCATCTCAGACCCTACTGCACACGTACTGGGAGTGACAGACCAGGGTGGGCTCTTCTGTATCAGCCACTTAATTTTCAGCTGCTTTGGCAAGGTACTGTCAAGTGGGAAAGGGAAGGGGGCTGGTCACAGTGATTCAATTGCTGTGCTTTGGAGCAGTATGGATCCCTGTGTTTGGATTGCTGAGGTACTAACTATTCTGCAAAGGGCAGCTTTGGCAAAAAAAAAAAAAAGCCTGTACTTGGGACTGGTGTGGCTGCACCTCGAATCCTGTGTTTGGTTTTGGGCCCCTCACTACAGGAGGGACATTGAGGTGCTGAGGCATGTCCAGAGAAGGACAATGAGAGTGGTGAAGGGTCTGGGTACAAGCCTTACAAGGAGCTACTGAGGGATCTGGGGTTATTAATTCTGGAGAAAAGGCAGCTCAAGGATGACCGTCACTCTCTACAGCTTCCTGAAAGGAGGATGTAGCCAGGAGGGTGTTACTTCTCCCAGGAAAGGATGAGAGGAAATGGCCTCAAGTTGTGCAAGGTGAGGTTTCAATCAGATATTAGGAAATATTTCTCCACTGAAAGGATGGTCACTCATGAGAATAGACTGCCCAGGGAAGTGGTGAAACCTCCTGGAAGTGTTTGAAAAATGTGTGGATGTGACACTTAGGGACATGGTTCAGTGGTGAACATGGCAATACTATGCTAACAGTTAGACTCCATCTTAAAAGACTTTTCCAACCTAAACAATTCTATGATTCTGTGACAGTATGTTTGTCCTGCAAACACATCCTGGAGCATTTATAGTCAAAATAGAGGACACTGTGATTGTAAGATTGAGGTTTATAAAAAGGCATTGAGCACTGTATTTTTATGCTGAATAAGTGAAATTTGGAGGTTATTGCTTTTTCCAGACATCACTGCCTCCCCCTCCTCTTATTAATTGAGGTTTTTCCTCTCTATTCAGTTGAAACCAGATGGTGACTGGCTGTATTTCAGTCACCACAAGCACAACTCTGCCTGCATGATGATGAGGGCTGGGTGGCTGATTGATGCCCAGAACTGCAAGAGTCCAGTAGGGGAGACATTTCAGTACAGAAACTTGAACATGCAAATATTTAAATCTGAAGAGAGTATGTACTGAGATACGACCAGGTAAGCTAAGGCTAGGACTAAAAGGATTTAGTTGAGCAGATTTCTGACCCATGCAAAGAACCTTAAAGTGAACAATCAAATGAAAATCCTTGTAGTAAAATTAAATTAATTGCCTTTGTAAGAGTTCATTTCTTGCTTAAGCTCTCCTTCAGCTCTGCATAATTATGTAAGTACATATCAGTAAATTCACAATTTTAAAATGCCTTGAAAACGCTCCTTTTAATGTAGTACTACTATTAGTAATTCTATCCTGATATGACGCTACTAGAAATACTTTCTCCTCCTTGGTAAAGAGAAATTATCAAGAGACTTTTTCTCATTTAACCCCTGCGTAGAACTCAAGGAATTTCAATAAACTGTGTTAGTTCTTGGAATGACTACATTTTCTTCCTTATTTAATCTTGAGGGAA
>VWZU01003218.1:1019085-1166769 GCA_013397095.1 Sterrhoptilus dennistouni | reverse complement strand
TGGGGAAAAAAAAAAAAAAAAAAAAAAAGAGTCTACGGTACGTTATCTGAGGCTCACTAGCACTCAGGAAGTGAAGCCACTGGGTGAACAGAACTATTATGTGCCCCAGGTCATTAACATGAAGAAATGAAGAATATATTTTTCATTTCCGAGAAGTCTGAGTCTGTTAGTTATTCAGTATAGTTGTAGGTTAAATGTTAACCTGTTTGGTATAAGTGGCAGGGTCCAGATGCTTGGTAAGAACCGTGGTGAAGCCTAAAAACTTAGAATCAGGCTGCTGTTTCTTCACAGGAGTTTTGGCAAAGCAATGTAGGAAGTGGAAGGTGGTTACATTCTCCACATTTCACAATGCATCTTTCCAACATTTCTGTATTGTAGTACACCCCTGAATTATGTTTTTGTTCATGAGAAGTTTTTAGGAGAGCAGAAGAAAGATGGAATTCTGTTTGATGGTTTCAGAGTACTACAGGTCTGAAGGGTCCAGCCCTCTGTTAAATCCAATCCCATGTCACAGTGGTGGGTAGCAGTTCATATAGATCTGTGTGTTCAAAACCTTCCTGTAACATCCACACATTTATTCATGGGTTGTTTGCACCACCTTGCTTTTGTGCCATCATCTTGCACAGCCATTTGCGCTCTATTTTGAGTAGTGTTTTTTGACATGCTCAGATTAGGTACTCAATAGCACCTGGATAATCTAAGAACACATGGACTATTGAATTGTACTCCCATGTCAATAATTTACAAATTCCTATTCAGATTTCTTCACCTTCTTACAGTGTAAGAAGAAAATACAGAGAAAAATAACCTAAATAAAATTCTACTTGAATGAGTTGCTCTACGAGCTACTCTCTGGAGAGTGAAGGGAAAGGAGAAAAGAAAGTCCATTATTTGAACAGCAGGCAAGTACATAATGTGATAGAAATGATGATAGTTTTAGGGAGATATTAAGGCAGTATCTTTGTGCTGCTACATGATCAGGCTCTAATTGCTAAATTAAATGACACAAATTAAAAATACTTAGTCATTATCATAACTCCAGAAAAATTCTTCTAGACTTCAGAAACAGAAATACTTCAGGGATAAAAACACCAGCAAAAAACTGGGGAAAAAAGTTTGATAAACAATGCAAGCTGACTTGATTAAATACTCAAAATTAAAAGTAAGTTTCAACATTTTATTGTAAAAAATATTTTGCCCTTAGGTAATGGTAGCTATTTTCTATGGTGCAGTAATGAACCAAACTCAGAAGCACTCCTACTGTTGAATTATTTCAGTTTGCTGACGGTGTTCCAAACTCTGCCATGATTGCATTCATGTAATTTTTACAAGGTATGTTATACCAGATATGAGCAGCACAATATTTGGAAATGTTTTTTCATATGTTTAATTTATTGTGCACCAAGGACTTTGTGTCATGAGGACTTCCGTTCTGGTTAAGTAGGCTGCTGTAATAGCAATTTGACATCCTTTTGCTGTCACTCGTAACAGCAACTCAGATAGTGTTCCTATCTTAGAGCTGCTGTCTTTGATAAAAAGAATGAAAAAGATTACTTATTCTCCTGAAACACCCCAGGATATTTGGCCAGGTGTATATCAAATCAACTGCATATGGCTGATATACTGAACCTTAAATTTCCTTCCTTAAATTTTCTTAAAAGTTGATTTCTGATAAATTCTTAATCTTCCAATATTTGTGACCCTTTCAGTGCTGTAAAAAAGTCCCCCTTAAATACAGTACTTAACAAACATCTCTGAATTTCTAGAATCATTAAAGGAGCCTAGTTTTTGGAGCATGAGTATCAGTGGTAACTTCTGAGCACTGAAGAAAAAAATTCTAATGAAAATTGACGCCAACATCCTGTAATAATACAAAAATAAACTACCTGTAGTAAGCTGTTTTGTTAATATTCCTGGCTTGCCATTGCAATCAAAATTCTGTTGTTCCACTTGTGAAAACTGGTAATTTCAACTTCCTTGCTCTACCATAGTAGGTATAGATTCTAACCTGCTTATTTGAGCTCTGACTGAGGTAACTGTAGCAACATTACAAAGAAATGGCATTTTCTATGATCAGATAGCCATTATTTTGGGTAATCAAAGAATAACACAGCAAAAAAATCACTTGTGAAATAACCGCTACCTTCATGCTCTCCTGTTTGACCTAATTTGCTACAAAACTGGAAATAGAAATTGCATCATCACTAAGTCTTGGCAATTTTGGATATTGTAAAGCAGAAAGCACAGTTTGCTCTAAAAGCAAACAGTGATGACCACATTTACAATGTTAAAAAGAAATTAATCAGCTGTCCTGCACAGGTAAACTTAGATAAAAATTCACAAGTATCTTTTTTTTCTTAGTAGCCATAGTCTCCTTAGTCCAATCTCACAATCATTTCTAACAAGTTGCTAAATCGTTTTGTGACTTTATCTTTACAAAACTAATGCCTTTGAAATGGGCTTTTGAGTCTGCAGTAAGAAAAATTACACCAGCCTGGCAGATTATAGAATGCAATAGAGACAATGAAATATTCAAGTTGAAATAATGCTAAAATATCACATTCTCAGATTTAAAAGTTTAGATATCTTAGAATAACTTTTAAATTTCACAGCAAACTTCTGCCCATTGTTACTTCTGCCTGTATGCTATGTGCACGTGTTACAAGGGAACACTGAAAAAAAATCTACATTCAATGTACAAAAAACCTAAGACAATATATCTGGAGCTCAGAGCAAGGTTTGTCTCCCTCTAAGAGTCTGGTTGGTCAGCTAGATTCTTTCTTGTGCTCCACTGAGTTGATGAGGGGCTTAGGATGCACCTGTGACACTGTACAACTCTCCAGGACATCCATATGGCAGATGTGGCAAAAGATTTAGGCATACTTGTGTCCTGCAGGGTAGAGGACTGTGGGCCAAACGTGATATCTGACATTTCTTTCAGGTCTTAACAGAGGCATTGAATGCCCTTTGATGTGAACAAGCTCCAGAGTGTCTAAGACATCCATATGGGATTGGCAGGTATGGTATTTTTGAGGGACCTCTGTGCTTCTACACCAGAGACAGGATATCCAGCAGCATCTAAAATATCCCTGATCATTCAGGTTGGTCACAGACCTAAAACATTCCTGACCATTCAGGTTGGTCACAGACCATACTGTCATAGTTTTTTGTAGCAATGTAAAGGAAGACATGTAATTTATGATGAATAATCAACATGGATAGTTTAGGCATATTTTTCTCAGAGAGAACCTATGAGGAAACTTGGCTTTATTTGTATCTATCCATTATTTTAAGTTATTAGCACTTTTTATTGTTACAGTTTTTATACTCTATAGATCGACTGCACTTAATTCTCTAAACATTATTAATATTTGATGTTCCAGTTCTGCTGTTGTTGGGGAAAGAAGGCACAGGGCAGGAACGTATATATCTTACGTTAGAGTCTTGTGTTCTGTCCCTGGCACCTCTCACTGCTTTTCCTGATAATAGTGTCATATTTAGGTGAAGGAGGGTTTATAAATACTGTAATTTGATAGTGAATAATTGCTCTAATTGGTTGTTTGTTGGGTTTAAGAGTAAAGTATTTGCTTTATTCTTGCAACTCCCACAGTCAGTTGCAGTGTACCCACTGTGAGGGCAGGTGCAGGTTTAGCTCAGCAATGAAGACGTCAGTCACCTCTCCAGATCACTGTCTCTCTCCATCTGGAAGGCTGCCTTGAGATGACCACCCTGTGGCACCCTCTGCAATCTGCTGGTGCCTTATGCCATGGTAAGAGCTGCAGGAAATCAGCTACATTTCAAGAAAACATTTGAGTCACACATAGAAAGGCAGCTGAAAATGAGCAGCAATGTTTAATGTCCCAAGATGCAGAAGGGTTGATAGTCCTTAAGTCACAATTTCAGTAGGAGGAAATTAATCCACTTGCTAAACACAGCCAACAAACTGAAACAGATCTGCCCCCAAGCCTCTTTGCTTTACTTCATGGCTTAATATAAAAAGTAAAACTCAAAAAATTAGCAAGTACCTCCAATAGGAACATTGTCATCTTACATTTGTGAGGTTATCTGGGCATTTTAGGGAATTTTTGAAGCTTTTGTTCTTTGCTGACATCTCTGTGGGTCATAAGAAGCAAGTTAAGGGGTATGTCTAATTTAATTACGTCTTTTGTCCAGATACTCACTGAGACCTGTGAGCTTTGTAGTGGTAAAGTACTGGCACCATTATGGAGAAAGATATCCTTCTTTTGAGCTGCAGAAGGAATTATACTTTCTTCTAGAATTGATTTCTTAATGTTATTTATATTACTAAGTCGCATTTGGTAGGAGAGGATTTGGTTGGCCCTTGGCTAGGAACACTGTTAGTCAGTCCATGACTACCACTGCAGAGGCTCAATTAAGTGCTTATGAAGTTTGATACAAAAAGGAGAGATTACAAGACTCACCATGGGTTTTATGAGGAGAATAACCCAGTATGATGTATGGCGCATTGGATTTTCTTCCCTAATTAGTGTGGTAAGGTGGAAAATATATTGAATTGCAGCGTTCACTGGCTTAATCAGACTTCAAGATTAATTGCTATGCAATCAATGTGCCAGTGAGCAGAGGTGCAAGATATCAAGGGGTGATTCTCAAGGGGGATTCAATGTTTGGGTCTTCCCATTTATACTAACAGCTGCTAACTCACAAGGTCACAGGACACATAACAGAACAGTTTAAAGGACACAACAATAATTGTGATGAAAGGGGAGCTACCTGAGTAATGCAAACTGTCAGCTGCTGTCTTAAAAGGGTAACATATCAGCCTTTGAACACTGCTGCTTGAAATGTCAGTAGATGTCTGCTTCCTTCCAGGTGTACTGCCACAGAAGGCATCTTCCTCAAACAAAATGCAACTTATTAGAAAAACAGGACTGTAATGCTCAGAAAGACAAGAAATTGTTAAACACTTACTAAAAAGGTATATATATTTGAAGCTATTCTAGAAAATGCTGGTCATGCAGAACAGCTTAACTGTTTTCAGTGTGAGACTGCCAAACAAGAAAATTTAGCAGGCAGAGCACTGAAATGCATGACAATTTATAAGGAGAGAAACCAAAATTATCATCATGGGAATAGCTGTAAAACACACAAATCTCAAAATTTTTACATGAAAGCACAAATAACAATCTATGACAAAGAACAGAGCTTCCCAAGGACAGAACTTTCCAGATGCAGATGAGAACAAGAGTAATTAAAATGTTATTTTGAACTCAAATAAGTATTCTAAACCAAACAATTTAGGGTTGTTTTGAGTTTTTTGTTTTCTCCAGTTTCTAATTTTATGGACTGGAATTACTGGAATTAAAAAAATGCTTAGAGGAATCTTAATAAAATTTAACAATGACCAATTAAATTACATATTTAGACAACTTCAAAGAATCCTAAAAAACAATATGTTGGGCAGACTGTTGGGATATGGAAGGCTGGGCAGAGTTTTGTCTTGTTTTGCCAGAGCTTGGGATTGAGCAGCAGATATGGAAAAACATTTCCTTCATAAAACAAAGGATGGAAGACAGTTATCATGTTATCAGGTCTTGTTTACATAGCCCGGACAGATGAAATTGCTAGCCCTTTCCTTTGAGGAAATAAGCCTTGAGAAAAATAGTGTCTGGTAGCTTCTGTTGTTTTAATTCCCTCTTTACATTACCAGCTACAGACCTGCAGAAAAAAAAAGTCTTATTAGTAGGACAACAAACAAAGGCTTGCTATTGATTGCATTGTGGATGACTTTGATTTTATAAGCTTGTCATATTACACCTTTTCCATTTTTTTTTAAGATATCAGTTACTACTCCCACGCTGTAAGGAAATGGAGTTACACTTTTTAGTGCATTTCATTTTCTCCTGTTGCCCTGTAACAATACAAACCAGATCTTTCCATGCCCTTGTGAGCCTGAAAACTTTATATATCCTGGGGATTCATTGTCAGACAGCGCGAGCAGGAAAACAGAGGGAGAAAGGGTTATAATAGACCTTCTATTCCTTTCTCTCACCAACCCACTCAATCAGTTTAGAAATGCTAGAAAGAGTTCATTTCAACCTCAGCTCAACATACCCATTTTCACTACAGCCTCAGACCAGAGACCATTATAACAATCCTTTTCTCTCTATTCATAACACCACACTTTCAGACATCATCCCTGGCCTCTGAAGTGACAGTCTAGTAGCATAGTGCAATGGAGTAGATTCAAATGTGGCTGGGAGTTTTTTTCTGAAAATACTTTCCAAATTAAATCAACATTATTCTGACAGGTCGAGCCTAGTAATAAAGAATAGCTAATCTTCTCAGTAGTGGTGGTAAACTGGGAGTACAAATGTGAAAAATTGGACTCTTAGAGTCAAAAAAATTTCCCAATTACAATTTTTAGCACCTGTTAGATGAATTGTGCTAAAACTAACATGGCAGCAAGGATTCAAGCTCTTATTAGATACAATGAACTTTATCTATGCAGTTCAGAAAAGAATGTGCAAGTCTTGTCTTAAAAACACAAAGTTGTGATAAATGTTTGGTTTGGGTTGGGTTGGGTTGGGTTTTTTAGGGGTTTTTTTAGCCAAACCTAAATAAAGTTTAAAAATCTACAGCTGGCCCAGAAAATTCTCAGTTGGACATCACATGCCTTTCACCTACCAAAGGAAAAAAAATGGTTGGACTTGGGGATTTTTGAATATTTCTTGATGTTTCATACTAATTAAATAAAATTTATATGTTTAATTTTGAAAAGATCAAAAATGCTAAATTTAATGTTCTTTGGTAATAAAATATTTTCTTATTTTAAAATGAATGTTTGGTCTAAAACATTTGTGTCAATTTTCCTCTTAAAAAGTCAAAAAATTATTTAATATCTCTGAAACTAGAATAAATGAAACATTGCACACAGAACCAAAATAAATTCAGCATTTTGCTTCAAAAACCAAAATCATTCAGCTTTTGTTCAAAGAAAATTTCATTTCCCTGATGACAGGAGGCAAATAGGCACTGAGTACATTTTATTTCCTGACAACAAGCTTGCATTTGAGAATGACTATAATATGCAATTTCTTGGCTTATATTTAAAATTGTTAGGGATTTTCTCCTTTGTTTCTCTATTATTCTACTATGAGAGAGAGCACATCTTAAGATACAATCCCTTGTATTCGATTTGGAAACATAGGAACCATCCTGCTGGGATTCTATCTTGTTTGATTATACCAGAGGTTACAGGAGCACTTTCTGCTTGAGTATGTCAATAGTTAATGAAAAGCCAGTAGATGGCACTCAAGAATGTGTAGCATTGATCATAATAAGAGTTAGAAACCTTGCTGTGCTCTGCAAATGGCTTCCTCAGCCTTCTCTGCACAGGAGACCTTTAACACCTGGCACCCAAAGGAAGCTGAAGGAAACACTCTACTTTGGATCTAACTGTTTGGTCTGTTCTTCTCCATGAACTATGCAAGCCTGGATTTTGTATGCCCAACAAAAATAATTTGAATTAGCTGCTAAATGCAGTAAAAATAAATGAGAAACCTGTAGGAATATTTTCAGTTCCTTTTTGGCTTTTCATAGGACTGGACTTCAGTTTGCTAATGCAAATTACTGCATTTTTTTCAAACACAGTATGTTCTGATGGTGTTTGATATTTTTTCCAAGTCAGGATTTATTATTTTAAAATAGGCCTTGCAACATTCCCTTTTAACCCAATATAAATTACTTGTGCAAACAGAAAAAAAAAAAAAAATGTAGAAAAAAAAAAAAAAAAAAAAAAAAAAAAAAAAAAAAAAAAAAAAAAAAAAAAAAAAACCACCAATCTAGTGAAGGGAGTTTCTTGCTTTTCTTGGAAATATCCTCATCACCACATTGGAGTCTGGGGAGATCTGGCCTCAGCTGGAAATGTGGGAATGTAAAGACTGCCCTTCCAAGTGACCACTGTCATGGTAACAGGGGAGAAACTGCCTGGGGTCAGTGATCTGTGCCCTGAATGGCCTCCAGGTATGGCTCTGCTGCTCGTAACTGGCACAAAGACCAGTCTGATATGGGGACATTTATAAAGATGGGCTTGTTTGAGTCCAGATGTGGGCCACAAATATGAGCAGAGGTACTGGAGCACCTCTCCTGTGAAGACAGGCTGAGAGAGTTGCAGTTGTTCAGCCCGGAGAAGACTCTGGGGAGATACTATAGCACCTTCCAGTACATAAAGGTATAAGAAAGATGGAGAAGGACTTTTTACAAGGGCTTGTAGTGATAGAACAAGGGGGAATGGCCTTAAGCTGAAGGAGGGTAGGTTTAAATCAGACATTAGGAAGAAATTCTTTACTGTGCAGCTGGCAAGACACTGGAACAGGCTGCTCAGGGAAGCCGTGGATGCTCCATCCCTGGAGCCATTTCTGGCCAGGTTGGACAGGACCCTGAGAAAACTGGCCCCTGCCCAGGTCAGGAGGATTGGAATTAGAATATCTTTAAGATCCCTTCCAACCCAAACCATTCTATGATTATATTAAGTTCCTTGAACATTTATTTCATACTTATTTTTCAGTTCTCAGGACTGATCTGCAGGAAACATCTTTTGTTAGTGGGCTCTTGTGAAACCAGTGAGCAAATTTAGCACAGGCTCAGCTGAAAGCTGCATGATTTTGGCCAGCCTAGCTGCTTGTCTGAAACATTTCTCTTATCCTTGCATGAGGCAGACTTAATTTGTACTCTGACAGTTTACATGAATAAAATTAAGAGAAGAGAGTCAACAAATGTTACTAAGTTAAAACTATCAGGAGGAACAAAATGCAGCTGGGACAAGGAAAAGACAAATCAGTTCTAAATTTCTATTTGTGCAACTAACATAAACTGTCCACCTAGATATGAGGGGCATTGACTACTCTGCTGTGGTAAAGGGAAGGAAAAAGTGGAGAAAGCAGGAGGGGGAAGAGAAAAGAAGAGATACAGGAAGGAGGGGGAAGAGAAAAGAGAGAGAAGAAAGCAAAGCCCTCCAGAGTTCTGTTCCCCACAGGGAAATGGGAGCATGTAATCACTGCTAGTGGCCAAGGCAGCCTGCTTTTCCATCCCCAGCCACTGTTCCCTGTCCCAACTCAGCCCCCCATGGTGCTCCCCTGCTTGTGCTGGCCCTGGAAAAGCAGCAGGCTACACAGTGGCTGACAGAAAGCAAAACTGAGGCATGGCCATGGGGTGTGGCATCCTTGTCACTCAGGTCTGCGAGTCTGACAGCCTGCATGACCTCTGTAGCCATGTGATCATGGGGCTTATGAGGAGGTTTTGTAAGAGAGGAAGAAAAGTAAATTTCTACTGTAGGATAAAAAGACACTGAGAAATACTTGTGCCATTCTGACGGACCTGAGAGATGAGAAACCTCATCTGACACTAGTATAACATGAGACCTAAGTTAAAGAAAATAGTATTGAAACATTGTCTTTTTAGTTTTATGCTTTAGAAAGAACATGCCTTCTTTAGCTTCCAACTTTGCTAAATCCTTTTCCCAACCATCGCATGCTAGGTCCCTTTATCTCCTGCAAGCTAAACAGGCTTCAAGGATCTATCCAGTTCTTATGACAGATGTTGCCTTGATCTTCAGCTCTTACTGCTGTGATAGGTTAGTGTATTTCCTACCTGGGTCTTGCTCATGCTCCTCTGCATCTTTTTCCTAAGCTGCTTCATGCATCCTTCCCCTATCTCACTGATGTCAGCTTTTCCTCATTTCCACCATATTCCCTCACTCTCTACCCTGCCCCAACACCCTCTCTGTTGGCAACCAGCCTCCTAATTGTATTTTTGAGAATAAAAGCCTACAGGCAAGGAGTAAGAAAAGGCAGGTTATGAAGGATTACAACTGAATAGGCCCATAAGGTGCTAAATAACCCCTCTCAGTAGCAGAGAAAGTCTGACAAATGGAGCCTTGCAGATGTTTCTAATCCAGCAGTTTTGCCTGGTAGGGAACATGTATTGAGGAGTTATTTGGTAATTCTGATATCAAAGAAAGAAGAATGAATGAAAACCAAGTATTAATGGCTTAGCAAATGGTAGCCTAAGCAGCAGATATATACTGCTTTGTACCACAAGGCAGTGCACCAAGAAGCTTCTTAGCACTAAAACAAAAAGAGAAGTAATTTATTTTATTTACATAAGAAAAAAACATATCTCCTGGAACAGTTTCAGCTGAAGGGGACCCCTAGAGTTCCTCTGTTTGGCCCTCCAAAATCACCACCATCATCAAGAATATTGGTTCTCTCTAGTCAGAACTGCCCTTGCTACAAGAGCCTGTTGGCAATTTTCTGCCAACAGCAAGAGCAAGTTTTGGTAAACATCAGGTTTTTTGCAGCAAGCCTTGCTGAATGGAGCAGAGGTGTCATCTTAAAGGCCTCTCAGCATACTGACAAAATCAGTTTTATGTGTTCATATTAACTAACAGAAAGATGCGAGATCCTGTCAGAGATTTTTATAGAACTCTGCAAGTTCATGCTGCCTTCTGTACATCTTTTTTCTATCTTCCTTAGGGTGTGTTAAAAATACTGAATGAGGAAGGTTTTTTTCAAACCTATCTGATACCAGAGGGATATACTAACATTAGGAGCTCATCACCCCAGTCCCATCCTGTCCCAGCTTTGCTAGTTCCTCCCAAATCTAAGCAGTCTGACATAAAACACAGGTTGAAGACATTAACTTCTTGCCAACTGGACTAATATATAGTGACAGTATAGTTATTTGAAAGGTCATACACTGTGACTATAGCCAAATCACAGGTTATCCTTATCAAAAATATAGAAAAAAGGTGAGAACTGGGAAATAAAACACTGCAATATAATGTAAAACAATAGTGAGGCACTAGTTTAATACTAAAAACTGTGGAAAATTGTCAAATCTAAAATGAACTGCCTGCAGAATAAGACTGTGAAAGAAGCAAAAAAAATCAATTTTAACTTAAACAGATCTAAACTCCTTGCATATAATAGCCAGATTTTGTTTTTATAATGACATACAATTTTTACAAATTATTTATCTAATTTTTTTGAGAAAACGGTTTTTACAGCACCATTCATTGCCTGGGTTTACATTTTTTCCAGTGATACACAAAGTAAATCACACATGGGATACTATTAAGAGTACACCCTTATCCAAACATAAATGGACTCTAAAGAAATGCAGCTGGTTTGGAACAAGTAGAAAATTTGATAGAATGAGTGCACTCAAAAGGGCTGAAAAAAACCATGAAGATTTTTCTTATGTCTGCAAATTTTTTTTCAAATGAAGTTTTCTCTTTTCAAAAAGAGGACGCTGATGATAACAGAGAGGCTGTAGATCTTAGGCCCATTTAACACAGAGCACTCTATTCCCAATGGAACACTTTTTGTAAAAGTTCAAAACATTCAGAAACCTAAATTCCATTAGAAATCAAATATTGCCCCTACTTATATTTTTCTTATCTTGAAAAGTAACCACATTATAAGGAAAAGTTTTCCAAAAGCAAAAAAATGTAAAATTAATTATGTTAAGGCAAATCAGAAGATAAACCTAGAAAAAGTGAGCACAGAGAAAGATGCCCATGTATTAACTTACACACGTTTCATCAGCTCCTAGCTCCTCGAAAATCCATTGACACACTTCAGCAAACTAGCTGGTGTCTTAGTATGAACATTTCTGCTCAGCTGAGAGGCAGTGATTTCATTTTTCTGTGCTTTACAATCCTTTCAGAAAAAAAAAATAAAATAAATTGGAGGGAATAAGAAACCCAAACAATTTGATCTGCTTGATATTGAGGTCAGATATACTTTCATACAAAGACTCAGCAGGGAACAGAACACAAAGCTACTGTACATAAACCTTCCCAAATAGCAAGAACTACATATTAAAGATTTTTATTAGATGGTGTTTTAAAGTGTCCCTAGGCATAATACAAGCTTTTATTTTTTTATGTGTTCAAACAGCACAGTTGTAAGAGAATGAAACTGTTATATGCCATGTGTCATTAATTCAAAAAAGAAAGCTTGTAAAAATTAAGTCAGGAAATAATAAGTAGCTGTATATCAAGAGATGCATTATTAAAACAAGAAGGATCTGAACTGCCAGCATATGGTGAATGCCACAAAACAAGAAGGAAAAAGGCATTTTGTCATTTGAGCAGCTTACACTTATATGCGCCCCTTTGGCCTCAAAGCTTCAGTGGAGGCAATGATTAGTCTCCAAGATCAATGGAAGTTCCACAGTTACTCTCCACAAACTCTTGTTAATTTTTTTTTTCTTTTGGCATATTTTGAAGTATATTCTTAACTGTTGCAAGGCAGTAATAAAGTAGTTGACAACAGCTCAGTGTTTTGCAGACACAAAGAGATCCTAGAGCCCAAGGTTAGCCATGATGCATATTCACTACATTTGCTAATCCCTCATCCCAAAGCCATGATTCAAGACAGTATGGTAAAACACAATAGACTCACAGAAAGACAATGTGATCTTCTGATTTTTTTTTTTTTTTTTTTGCAACTCATTCTATACAGGCAGAATCTGATCCCAAGATGCTTATAATTCCGATTTGTTTCCATATTTTTGACCTCAAAGAAACATCAAACATGGAGCCACAATTAAATGCCTTTTTTTTTTTTTTTCTTAGGCTGATGGCACCACAGGTGCTGTCAGGCTGTTCAGAACTTAGTGTTCAGGTTTGATCAGGAGTATGAAGGCTCATGCAGCAAACACTCTTGTTTGCCTCTTTCTTAAAGGAGGGATTCTGTGGTTGCAAGGTCAAATGTGGTCCCTGAAAGTTGCCATGGCAACTGTATATTGATTCATTACACATCAGAGTTTGTTCTGAAGCCTCTCCAAGGCAGGATATTGTCCTACCGTAATTGTGTTTCTCTGCTCTTCAACTTCAGTGTTTTGTGAATGGATAACTGATTCTGAATGCAAAGAAAATTGATGCACACTGATGTGTTAGTTATGCAAGGATAAAAAGAAGTTGAGAGAGAGAAAGGAACACCAGAGAAAGAACAAAAAAAAAACATAAATAAGGCTGAAGGGTACACAGTGCACACATCAGGAGGAAGAGGAGAAAAAGGGATAAAAAAATGTTCTGATGTTGACTGTGTTGCAGTCAATAAATTCACTTTAGAGGATCTTGAGATTAAATATATCTCTTCCTCATATGAACTGAAATAAATGCTATTATGACATGGTGAATCCATAGTCCCCAAAGCTGGCTATGGAAAATATGAGTGAAATATATGTTCCTTTAAGTTCTGCTGGTAGCAGCAAGGTAGACAATCTGCATGCTAAAGGGATAAATGTACAGAATCATAGAATAATAGAATATGGAATCACAGAATTGTTGGGATTGGAAAGGACCTTAAAAATCAATCTGTTTCACCCCCCTACTATAGGTAGGGACATCTTCCACTAGACCAAGTTGGTCAAAGCCCCTTCCAACTTGGCCAGGAACACTTCCAGGGATGGATGGAGCATCCATAACCTCTCTGGGCAGCCTCCTCCTGTGTCTCAGGACTCTCAGAGTAAAAAATGTCTTTCTAATGTCTAACCTCAACCCACAATATTTCAGCTTAAGGCCACTTCCCCTTGTTCCATGGGAACTGTATGCCCCTGTAAAAAGTCCCTCTCCATCTTTCTTGTAGGCTCATTTTGGTACTGGAAGGCTGCTGAAAGGTTTCTCTGGAGCTTTCTCTTCTCCAGGCTGAACAATGCCAACATTTTCAGTATCATTATCCTGACCTCTCTCTGTTGATGCAGTATTTAAAGAACTATGGGGTAAGCATTGATTATAGCCACAGATCACCAGCTGGATTTCCATTTCAAATTCACATTCAGCTTGACAGTGAAAGGGGCTTGCCCCCTCCATGAGGTCTTGTGCTCTTCATTGAGTGTTACAGGTTTTTTATTAATTGTTTACTAATAAGCTTTCAGTTCTGCCTTTTGTGAGGGAAGATATTGAATGTCCATCACAGGCCAGATAACCAAGCATAGCTAGCCACCACCTCTGAACTTCGGTGATTTCCAAAAGCACTAGGTTTTTTGCATGGAAAAATTAAATGACCTTCAGTGGGCTGGACACAAATCAGACTTCACATTCTTTCTCCAGCACACACATCACCAAAACAAACTTGGTCCTTCAATCAGTCAGGAAAATCAATCAGCAGATTATTGCCCATCAGCAGAGCAGGAGATTTCAATTTTAACAAACATTATGACAGATTTACCCTTGCATTGACAGTAACAGATACACATGTATATATAACTCCATTATTACTTCAGTGCAGGGATTACAAAACTGACATAAAAACTAAGTCATGCAAGTTGTTGACAAACACTGAACACTGTACTTTTATGAACTTCATGTAAAAATTCATATGTGTCAAAACACAGTTAAATAAGAAATATTAAAATTGTTATTTAATCATTGATACTTCGAAGATTAACCTGGTGTTCTGCTAGTGATAGTCAACAATTTAGTGTTTTATTTCTTCCTCATAGATACACAATAGCAGATATAGATGCAAATTTTTCATAAATGTTATGATTTACTATCAAAAAATCCTATGTTGACCTCTATATGATCAGTGAAGCAGAGTGCCATGTCATAGAAAAGAAAATATGACCAGTTACTACAGCTATGGTTTAATGTTATCTACTTCCTCATAAGCCTTTACACTAAATTTATGCATGGGTTTCATCTCTTCTAGTGTCATTAGGTTTGCTGGATATGTTCTGTTTTTTACCATTAGTAAAGGGCAGTAGGATCACCAGCATCTCTGTGTCAAATTTCCCTATTAAATATTTGTATTTATATGCAGCATTATATGAATACAAAGTGAAAATAATCAGGTGTTGCCAAAATTTTTGATTTTATTTTGGCAGAGGAGTTATGTGGTTTTTCTGAGGAAAGCAGATATCACTTTTTATGCTTCTCTCATGTCTGCCAAATAAAACTCAACTCCACACCCAAACACGTTGCTTTACAATGTTTTTTCAGCCTTCGGAAACAAAGTAGGGTCTGTCTTGGTCTATAAGGAAGTGAAAAATATCAAGAATATTGCCAAATATTTTATGGGAAAGGGATCCCCTGAAAAACACAAGACATTGGATCTTTATTTGATTTTTAACAGACTTTGCACATATATTTAATTCCTAAGCATCTAAAAATGCTGGGTTTAAGCCTCTATGTTGTGACTTTGCTTAGCACAGGGAAGTGCATATTTGTCCACTATGTTGTGCCTGTAGTGCAATGCAATAGTTCATCAGTAGAAATCTTCCATGGATGGCAGGGACAAGGAATTTTGCAGACCTGAGGTGTTCTAGAAACACATGGCTTTATTATTACAAGGGTCGTGGGTAAAGAGGGCCTGCTTCCAGCCACCAGCCTCGGCTGAAACAAAGCTTTAAAGAGAGAATAGGGGGAGAGAGAGTTAGAAGAGAGCTAGGGGGTCGAAATGGGGTAGGAACAGGGGGAAAGCGTGGGGAGAAAGCAGGAGCAAGAGAGGTAAGAGAGAGGAGAGGGGAAGGGTGAAAGAGAGCAAGCAAAGAGGAGCCAAGAGGGTAAGAGAAGAGCGAAGAGAGCAATCATCTTGTTACAATACATTATATCTCTTTTTGTGTTGAATATTCTAATTTACAGTGACCAACCGGCGTGAGATACAAAACCTACAAACTTTGCATGCAGCCTATAAGAACTACTACATTACCATGTCATTTTATATTCTAAACTCTAAAAGCTACATTTCTTATCTGTTTTTTCCCTGATGCCTTTGCAGAGTAGAAAGGCAACATTCCTGTTGTTTGTTTTCCTGTCTTTTCAACCCATCTTCAGCTAATCACTGTCTTCCTGCCTGCCATGCTCACATCTCGAAACTGGCTTTCACTTCTATTTCACTCACAGGTTTTACATCTGCAGTATTTCTTACCATGCAGTCATATCCATAAGTCCTTCCTGTCCCATCTTTCCCAACATTCATCCTTGGGGAAGTGTGGTGGAGTGCCCTGACTCTCCACAGAGGAGGAGAACCTGGCCCATGCTGCACTGGCCAAGGGAGGTCTGTGCCTGTCTGTGCACAGCTCCCATTTCTTGAGCTGGTGAATAGTGTGAACAGTATTGATTGTTGAAGGGGACTGTGTGAGCTGTTAGTCTTTCCACCACAGCAAGCAGCATGAGGTCTTGTGTTTGCTCTGCTTGCCCTCTGTCCTCTTCCCATCACAGTGACGTGACCTTTTCAAGCACAAAGAGGAACACGGAACCAGAACTCCCCTGATTTATTGATGCTGCCGCTCAAATGTCTTCCCCTTGTGTCTCCTGTGATGCCCAATTTTCACTGCTGAAAATTCCACAGGGGCTGGGTATGATACCCAGGGTGCACCTCAACCAAAAGCCATTCTCTAAACTCCTCTGGCTAAAGTATATCTGACTGAGTTTCCAAAAGGCCCTGGGTGGGATGACAGCTCGTAAATGGTGTCAGGGGATGGCGCCTACATCACATCTTTCACATCCCTCACAGCTCCTGGGAAAAATGGAACATACAGTCTTGCCTAGAGTCCTCCCTGCTGGTGCTTTGTGTGGGTTTTGGGGGCTCCAGGGGTGCATGTGGAGCCATGGTGATTTGACATAAAAACATCAGTAATGTCACATTGACAGACCACATGCTTTGTCAATTTGGCAAAGATCTTCACAAGCACAAACACTTCTTCACAGCCCTCAGCAAGACACATCCTATAGGATCACAGCTCCATCTGCATGTCCCTCTCAATGACCACATTGCTTTGTATATCAAGGTCTTTGCATTGCTTGGATAGCTTATTTTTTTCAGCAAATTTCCTTTCCATTTAAAACAAGATCTTTAAAATTTCTATAGTTAGTCTTATGAGAAGTATCAGACATCTGCAGAACTGCCTTTTTGCAGTGATGAATGAACACAAAAATCTTCTGAGAAAGCTGATACACTGACCCTTTTTAGTGGTGAAGAGGGCAGAGGGGAAAGATCAGTGATGGAAGTGTGAATACCAGCCTAGAGCATGTACCAACAGCTTAGAGCTATTTTAAAACTTGTGAGAAAATGCTGAAGAGGCAAAACAGCACAAACCCTTACGTGTTTCTGTGTTTGCAAGTATAGAGTGTATTCATTTTTTCCTGTGCTGGTAAAAAGCAGAGAATTTTCAAGGCCTGATCCTGCTATCCTCCTGCCACTCCTACTTTTTATGTGCACTCACTGGAAGAAGTGTCTCAATAACACAAGAAAAATAAGGAATTTATATTCAAAGGTTAAGGAATCTCTTAAGATGTGATCATATCTTCATATCATCATATCTTTAAATTATATCATATAATGATATCATATCTTTGAAGATGAGATCTGTGTGTTTCAGCCCAAAGGTAACACAGCTGAGGGTCAAGGGCTGAAATTTAGGGATCATTTTATGCAGAAGCTGGGTAGCATGGCAAGGTATAAAAGGTATGACTCTTCTGGAAAAACATGTTCTGAGACATCAGAGAAGAAGCAGAAGTGCAATTAAGTCTTACTTAATAAGGAATTGTAGTTCTTAAAAGTATTTTTTTTTTTTTAACCCATCTGATCCATAGTATTGACCACAATTTAAGTTAGCTCTCCCCATAGACATTCATCACTCTGGTCTGGTATCTTAAGCATGCTGCTGCACAAAATAGCCTGTAATTTTATTGCCACTCACACACTGTCACTGAAAGGATCAAAGAACATGTATATTTGAGAGAGGGTGGAAATGAGATTTAGGGCTCTCCACAGAGGATTTCAGAGTGCTAGCATTCAGGGTTATGTATGAAACCACTTCAGCATCATTTTAAATGTGGGTTTTATTATTCCTTTTTCCCCCCAGTATATTGACCCAGCAATTAGCACAGATTAAGAAGGGGTCAAAAGAATTGCAGACAGACTTTTGTCTCAATTGCCCTAATTCAGGGAGGCAATTCAAGCAACCTCTGTTCCATTCTGGGTGTTAATACAGCTATATAAATTCTAGGAATGATAGATGATCAGTAGTGAATGACAACTGCAAGTGTCAAAGGGTTGTTTTAATAATTGGTTTTTTTCTGATCATTTTTTAAAAATGAGTTTCTGGAATTGTGTTTTAACAAATTATGAAAAAGCAAGGTAGTGGTCAATGTTAAAAATATTAAAAATGTAAGGCTGTCATTGTAATGTCCAAATATATACCTTCCTGCTTTAGGGGCCAGACATCTTCCTCAGTACTATGGCTACCATTTATTACCTCAGAATAAGCTAGGACTAGTCCACTCAATACAAATATTTTAGAATGCAAAATGCCATTTCTTTTCTTATAAAGCATCTTCAGAAAGAATTATTTTCCACTGGGATTATTTTGACAGCAGCAGAATAAAATGATGAGATAGAATTAGTATTTACTGACCATTTGAGCTAAAGGAGAAGCTACAAAACCATTCCTGCAGGGTGAAATAGTCAAGAGAGTTTAGCCTTTCTGCTATCGCCACCAGGAGTAATATGTGTTTTAGAAATATTCTATCACATCATGGCAGGCAGTGTTATAGGAGTAAAACTCATTTATCAGTGAAGCTATTTATCAAATTTGATGAAAAAGCTGCCTCCTACTACAAAATAATCCAAGCTTAGAAACCCATTTCCTTAATATTATCTTTCGACACAACATCATTGTCTTTTACCAAATCACAAATGTACGTATGAACGACAGCCTACCAGATTCTTTCTTTAGAGGAATAAAGATAATGAATGAAGGTTGTTGTTGTGCTCAATGAAATTCGTTGACATTTTAACCTGTACATGAATAAAGTCTAGGCAGCTATAACCAAAAATACTTTGATTTTTCAAATGTGAAGGTCAAAAACATAATTAATCTTTTCACTTAAGTTGTACTTTGAATAAAAAATACTACTTACTGTATTTCTAAATTAGGTCTTTGTATAAATGATAGGAAAAGTTCATAAAAGGGTGAAAAAATATTGGTTTCTAATTGCAACTATAAGATGCAAGCTGAAGGTGAGGTAATACAAAGAGGAGAAAAAAGAGGGCTGAGATGAGACCATATTAAATGAAACAAGGGGTTATTGAAGTGAATAGAGAAATAAGGGGTCTTAAATTTGAAACGTTGCATTTGATTAATTAAACTGCATCCTGAATTTGCTAATTGGATGCTTGCATGTTGTTGTGGGACAATGACAGATGGCATTGCACTGATGGCAATTAATCCTAGTAGCACTTTTAAAATAAGGCATTAAACTATCTGGTTATCCCTATTTCTGCAGTCATTCCTCTGAAAAACTAGGACAGAAATAGCTATGAGCCTCATTATGAGGAAGAGAAAAGTGATGAGTATACAAGTAGTTCTAAATAGCATTTATTTGCAATTTAGAATATAATACCTTCAAATAAAAATATTTTTTGAAATTAATTGATAGTGTCTCCCTTTTAATTAACATCTATAGTAGAGATGAAAATACACCCTTAAGCTTACATCTTTTTATTGTATCCTGTACAAGGGAAAGACATGAAATATAAATAGTTGAAATTGAAAAGTCAGTAGGGAAACCACATTTCTACTGGGTTTTGTTGGATTTTTTCTCTCCATTTTTAGTATCATTCATATCTATTCTTAATATCATCTGCACAGGAGAAGATGTCTTTTTGGACTGATGGTGGTGTAAAATACCAAACTTTGCTACTCTGAGTTCCCAGGGAATTTGCATGAATACCAAAGCACAAAAAGTGTGTTCGTTTATTCTACTGGAAAAATCTTTGTGAGAACTTTTCTAAAGCCTCACTGTGCTATTCCACGAGAAAGAAATTAATAATCACTGTGATTTAGGTCACTTAAAAATAGACACAAGGAAGTTCAAGGTTCAGTCCTATACATGCTGACTCATCCTTTTTTTCTCACTTTGTAGTTTAAATTGTTGCAAAAGTCCATGTGGTTGACTTCCATCACTTCAAGCCACTTATGAAAAAAAAATCTACACATTGTCATCACCAGAAAAAAAATTGCTAAGATTACTTTACACATTTGTGTATCTGCCCCCTCCTACTCTTTTTTTTTTTTTTTTTTTTTTTTTTTTTTTTTTTTTTTTTTTTTTTTGTTTTTGTTTGTGTTTTTTTTTTTTTTGGTTTTTTTTTTTTTTTTTTTTTTTTTTTTTTTTTTTTTTTTTTTTTTTTTTTTTTTTGTAGGCAACTCAATTTTCCATTAACTTAAAGGAAGTTAAGAAAATTACTCTGCTTAATCCATAGATTTGGTTCTGCCACAGACTTCCTTGAGGTTTGGGCAAACCTATAAAGCACTCTGCAAAAAAGACAATAATAAATTAAAACAATAACCCTCTCTTTCGTATGTTTTAGCCTGTGATGTGACCCTGTAGCAATGAGTGCTGAGGCAAAGAGTAACTAGGCTGTATGAAATCTTGTATATGAGGTCTTTAAGAATGCTGAGATGCATCTCTTACAAAAAAAATATCCAATGTCTAAAATTACCACACTTCAGTTAATGCCTCTAAAAGCTATTGGAATTAAAATAACCAATTTAATTATGTTTTGTGATGTGAAATCTCTAAGTCAGTCCATGTAACTGTATGAGGAATGCATGTTAGCTGATTGCAAAATAGATGGGAGAAAAAAAATTAGATTTTTTAATAAAATATCAAGATTTCTTAAACTAAGATGGTTCAGGATTCTTTGCTCTTTGACACTGTTTCCAGTCCCACTGAAGTTTCACATTGCAGGAATCTACACGTATGAATTGGACTTAAGCCACAGATTCAAGAGTACAGATGAATATAGGATGATAGTCATTGAAAACAACACTAACATTAACTGCACTTGGAGCGTAAGAAAAAGAGAATGAAGACTTTTTTTCCTGTATTTTTTAAGGACCACAGTCATAAGATTCCAGCATTATTCCAACCATCTAATTTATTGATTAATGACTAGCACCAAAGGGTCTGAATTATCACTTCCAGAGCAAAGGTGCGAAATAATTCTTATAGGTACTGAAAGGGGAAGACCTGATCATGAAAAGTACTGGCCTCAATCTGTGATTTCATTTACACCTCTTTCTTTGAAATGCCAAATACTTCTTAAAGGTAGTACTGGATCACGTGTGAAATAAGCAATGTCCTTTAACACTTTTTCTATCTTATCAGCACTTCTTCTAGATGATGGTAGAATTATAGCAAATCAGTGGGATATTAATCGTGTTTTGGTCTCACGCATTGTAAATTCAGGTCATCTGTAGGGGTTTGCACTAGAAGCCTCTTATTACCATATTATTAGTCAAATTTTATAGTCTTCAACATCGTTCTATGCAGTACCTCTGAAAACAATTTCTGTTTTACAACTCTGGATATATAACACATTTGATTATAATAAATAAATATAAGCAAGAAGTGGCATGAATCTGACTGAGAAGCCTGGAACAGCAGTATTGGGACATAGAGAGAAGGATACTGGTAACTCAGATTGAACTCAGGTCTTACAGTGCCTACTTAATCTTTGCCATTCTTGCTGGTGCATTTCTGACCATTGCAATGTGGTGTAGAAACAACACATAGTTCAAGAGAAACTTAGAAAGTAAAGTTGTTCTTCTTGTTATTGTTATATTACTATTCTTCTTATTATTATTTAAAAAGCGCCTTTCTGAAGCAAGCCATTGCCAGCAGTTTGCTATTCTGTGAATAGCGAAAAATGTTGGACTCGTAAAACAAAAGTCCCAACTGCTTCTAAAGGCACTAGAATCAGGGAATATTCTGGATAAACCTGTAAAGCATGTTTTTTCCAACAGTCTCTTTCATAGCCCCAAAATTTTAATTTATTTCTTTTCCCATATGTATTTAATATTGTGTTTGAGACACCTTATTCCCCTGAGCTGATCTGCAATACATTTGACAGTACCTCAATTCCACACTTATGACATGGTTATGGACATAGTGACTTTAGAGAATCTTATAAACTCTTTGGTGACAAATCAGCAAAACCCAACAAATACCTTGATGAAACACAACTCATACCCCAGAGTTAAATCATTCTCATCACCTATCTAAACACATTTGACCCCAATGTAATATACTAATATATCACATGGCTGTGCTGCTTGACAAACAGTCCCAAACATCTTTTCACAGCAAATATTTTACATTTCCATTATTCTAACCATCATTGTTAAACAATGAATTAGGTATTTAAGGAGCATGGATTTTTATTCATACCACAGAGACAAAAAAAAATTTATAGTTCAGGTGAAAGAATAGCTGTTTTTTCTCTCAACCAGACACCAAGGTGGGGAAAAAAAAGTAAGATAGCAAAGTTAGGACTACCAGATCATTAGAATTTTTGAAACCTAGCAAATTACAGCCAGAATTGATGCCACTGCTCATGGATATACCCACAGTTTTGGAAGCACTTTGTTTTTTACCATTACATTAATATATTATTTCAAAGACTTTACAGCCCCCTCTATACAGATGGTCCCCTTAAGATTTAGAGGATTAATATCTTCAGGATAAGTGGCTTCAGGAGGGACAGTTTTTGTATGAGAAGTCATTAAATAAAATACAACCACCACAGGGACTCCCATTGGTGAGTTACTGAGCCCTGCCCCTTTTTTTGTTTCTATATGCTCTCATAAACTCTCAGTTCTTATCAGAACAGCAGCCTACAGAGTATAAGAATGAACATTTGGGCATTTCCCAGGGCCTGGGCTGCTCAGCTGACAGAGAGAGCAGGGGCTGCTGCTGATGTGCAGGGCTGAGGCCACCTGCTCCCAGGGGACACCCAGGAGGTGTCTGACAGAGGAAGAACCTACTGCCATGTCCCCATCAGCAGCCACAGGGTGTGAATGGGATGTAGCTGCCTTTGGAAGGTGCCCCATCTCCCTCTTCCCATTGATTCTTTGAAACTGAATTACTTTTATGGGGGCTTTTCTGACAAATTATTTTGTCTAAATAGGCAGTCCATAGTGTTGTATTCAGTATTGACTGTTTGTTATCCTTATTCAAATCTGTAGTCTGACTGCATATAGCACCCAGGAAGAGTCTCACACACCATAAAACACAACCCAGTGCCAGGGGGTGGCCTGTTATGAGCACCAACATTACATTTTGCTAGACTGTCTAGTTTTCTCCTGAGAAAAGACAATTGATTAAGGTCCTGGGGCTATCCCAAGTGTTACAGAGAATCCTGATTAATGAGCAGCTTACTGAAAAATAGACTCTTCCCAAGGAGCTGTCAAGCCCTGAAGAATTGTGCCAGCACTTCTTAGCTGTGCCCTCCACACCTCAGTGAGCCCAAATTGTTCAATTACTCCTGTGTATTTTTGGAGGCATGGGAGGTTTTTCCATCTTTCACAATGGATCAGTCAAGACATTTGCTTGTCAAAAAAGTGACTTTCCCTATTCCAGGGTATTTTTTTTTCAGATAAAGTTATATGAAAATGGCTTTCCTTTCCATTTTGGGTCATAGCTGCTGCCTGTGTATTGGGCACAGACAAGTGTGTAAGGAGCCCATACCCAGAGTCAGGTATGGGTGTCCAGCTAGGACTGAGTGGGACAGGACTGCAATGGAGGAAGGAGTTGGTTTTCTTTCCTTCATTTCACTAGGCTGATACAAAGTGGAGGGACAGCCATTTCCCCTCATGTAACAATGCCAAGCCTGTTTTTGTCTATATTAGGTGGCAGAACTTCTTTGTGGTGATTATATTGGTGAACAATTGGTTCTAATAAAATACATTCCTTCTGGCAGGTGCCTTTGCTAAGGTATAGAGTTGACAAAACCAAATATTTCCTTAGGGAAAGGAAAAACCTAGCAACTTCTAGGATATTTTTAGGGCTTATTATAGAGTCATTTCCTACACAGGATAGAGACAGGCCAGAGCTTTATGGGACTTCTTTATAGGTAGGTATGTATGTATGTATTTATTGTGGTTTGAAAGCAAAACGAGTGAGAGGCTCCAAGTCGGAGATACAATTTAATAAGAAGAAAGGTAAAAAGGTAAAAATAAAATAAAATAAATACAATAACACAAAGGACCACTGACAGAGTCAGAATACAACCTGAGCAGGATGGTGGAAGCAGTCCAGGTGAGGTGCTCTTCCTGAAGCAGTGATCCTGTAGAAAGGTCTGGTAGCTCTGGTCCTCTGGGAATCCAGTGGGTCAGTGCTGCTTGGCCTGTCCCACATACCAGCTTATATCCAGGTGAGAATGCTTGGCTCCTCCCCCTGGGCAGAGCATCTCACAATGAGATGATGAGTTGTGAAGTGGGTCCTTGATGGCCCATTAAACAGAGAAAACTCCTGGAGGGAGTTACCTGTGAGTCATGGGCAAGGCGTTGATGGGCCATTAGCAGAAGACAGCCCTACACTAGAGCACTGCCCCACTTGGTTTTAACAGTTCATGAAGATGATGATAGAATAAATACTTTGGGCATATCCTACACTACAACCCAGGACAGTATTGTATGACCATGTATGTCCTGTGTCAAAAATCTTCCTGAAGGCAAGATCCAAGATGTATAACCCTGTTCCTCAGGTGACAGAGAGGAATTGCTGTGGAATGATGGTCATCCAGGGATTCACAGTAATGTAACCCCGCCATGTCCTGCAGTGAGTCAGGGAAACAGGAAGGTTATTGAGAAATACTGCTTTGGCCTTCAGCTCTCTCAGAACAGGAGGGCTGGATTGCTGACACAGTGAAATGATAAATGTGAAGTGTATGTACCCTAAACTACTCAGATGGAGTTTGGATATTGACTACTGGTTTAAAAAAATTAAAGATGAGGTAGTACAATTAGTCCAGCACATTATAATACTACTATTCTTTAAATTAAATATAGGATTCATTGAATTTTCATCTTTATTTCAACTTCTGCTTGCCCTCATTTACTGTCTTGACAGGGTTGCTGGCCTGAGACTTCCTTCTAAAATTAATGGCCTATGGCTATAGGCCCCAGAAGATGAAAGATTTTTCTTACTTTGTGACTGAGCACTCAATTCAACTCTGAGTTACACTTGTACAAGTCAAATAGCATTGGGATAATCGAGAAAAAAGCATCAACAATGCTTCTACAGCCTTCAGTCTATCTGCTTTTAATAAGCTGCACTGAAATTATTTCAATATAGGAGAAACTAGAGACCCATGTAATTATTAATTATCTCTTCTGAGGTAGGCAAGTCAATTCTTGGTATATCTAGAGCAGATGGTACATTTTCCTCCAGATTCTTAAAAACTTTCAGGCTATATGAATGTTTTTTAATTACAACTATGCTGTGAAGGCAACTAAAACCAGTTGGCTTAAGATGATCTTTATAACCACTCAGAGGAATCAGGTAATGATTCTAGCATCTTCTTATATTTTCAGTATATTTTGTAATAAAGAAAAATCTAAGATAAGGGTAAGGATGAATCTCAGCTTCCAAATAGCCCATGGTATTTCAAAATACAGGTTTAGGGGCAAGAAGCCTTGCTGCTGAAATTGTCTCCTTTTGCAATCCAGTACCTGTCACTTATGGGCCCAGCCACGTCGTGCAGGGCTCAGACAGAGCACCCAAATGTCTTACAGAAGACTGGGAGTTTTGGAGGTTTCTTTAAAGAGAGAGAAAAAAAATTATACTACATTTAAAGGAAAATGAGATAATAATTTGTCAATAAATCACATTAAATTTGTCAGCAACATCAATGTTGACACATAACACATACTCCTATAACAGTAGTAAAACGTGCTTCTTATACTGATACCAAGTGTTTTCTATTTTGTTCTGCAACTGTCAGATGAAAATACTGTCTCGGTAAACCATTTGATTTAATCTTAATTGACTTTTATCTGTCTGCTCCTCCTGTCCTGATGTATTTTTTGGTTAGACAACCAAATCTGAAACTAAAACAAATTTGTTTGGACGCCCTATTGGTTCTGAGTGGCACAGGGAGGGAAAAAGCACATTCATATTAAGTCAATGCTTTCTCATGTAGAATAGAAGAATCTTAAAAATGCTTTTTTCATAATGGCAAACTGAATTATTTTCGAGCTACCTCCCACAATTAGTTTACAAATTTCAACAGTGTTAAAAGAATGGCAATACAAAGAAGCCATGCATGCTTTTCACTGCCTACATTTTCCATAACAATTATGCAGCCCTGTGAACACAGTTAATATCACCTCTGCTCAGAAGGCACACTCCAGGGCTACAGACTGAGATTGCTCTATAATAAAACATCAGGTCCATTACTTGACATTAGAAAGCAATAATTATATCAGTGCATTTGAGGTTCCTTTCCCTTCATAAAGCTACCTTTCTTTACAGGATTATCCTGACAGACAACACAGCTGCCTTTTTAAAGAGGCAATACAATTAGCTTCCTCCCACCCCACTGCTACTTGTTTCTCTTATCTCTGGGTTGATCTGAGAAATAAGACCATAGCAAATGTTTGTTCCAAGAAAGCACAAAGGCAGCAGAGGCAAAACTGCTGCCTTGATTTAGTGGGTCAGGAGGGTCCCTGCGGATGCAGGAACCCCAGACACGTAGCCCTGTTGCTAGGGAACTGCATCGACCCTTTCCAGCATCTTCACTGACACCCTCTCTGCTCCACTGTGATTGAACACCATCCCTTACAGGAGTGGAAGACTTAGAAGCTTTGGCTCGGCTTTAATATTTATGAAGTAAACGTTTTAACCATTGAAGCTTTAAATGTCTAATGCTGTTTTCTTTTTCCAGAGCAGCAGCTTCCTTTGGGAATATTTCCATCACTCTAGTATGGCAAATTACTTGACATTGGAGGCAGAGAGCTTATTTTCTCTGAACTAAATGCAATCACTGGAGATTTAAGATGCCTACAAAAATAATTGAAGTATATTTTTCCTCATTCATTTTAATTCTCTTATTATTTCAAGATAATTTACGCTTAAAATGCATCATGCTACAGGCTTAACTGCAAATCATCAAAATCAGATTGAAAGGTAGATCAGAATATTCTGAATATTCTTATGTAGGCTAAAAGGTATAAAGCATGTGTATAAAATGTGGTGTGTACATACAGAGGATGCTGTTACATGGAAAGAGTTAACTGAGCCCAGTGGGGCGCTGTGAGAAATGTCCACTCCCGTACCAAGAGAAATGAGGAGAGCAGGCTATAAGTCTTGAGCTAGCTGATTGGGATGTTCATCTCTCTGCACACACAGTGGGAGGTTTTTAACACCCAGCTCTTTAAGCAGGCTCTACAGTGGATGTCCTCAGGTGGTGCTGCAGCCCCACCACATTGGAGGACTTGTAGCTGTGTTCCTGCATGTTAGGCCCATGTGCAGCATCCTCAGCATGTCAGCTGTCTCAGGGGAAGGTGGGCCTGCAGACACCTCAGCTGCTGCAGGCAGAGAGCAAGCATGCTGTATCAAATATAATTGAAGGAGATGGAGCACCTGAGTCCTGTCCCAACAGATTCCCAGGGAATATGTATTTATAGAAAGGTGATGCCGTGAAGCCTCACAGATTGGAAGAGTTATCAGATGGCATGAAAGCTTTCCAAGCCACCTCTCTGACAATAGTGGGAAGAAGCCACTGAGGAGATGATAGTTTTCCAGAATAAATATAGAAAATTCTCTATCTGAATTTTAAAAGTCACCATTAGAAGTGAACAAAACCCACACACCCAAATAAACTCCTGTTGATTTTACATCTATATAAAAATCAATATTTCAAAATGTATGTGAGATGATTAAGCCCTTGGCATCCTTCCTATAAATACTCAACTCTGGCAGAAACTGTCTAGCAGTAGCCATAGAAATTGAAATAATTGCTGTAATCAGACACCAGATGCCTGATACCGAGCTGCACAACAGATACCACAGTGACCCGAGGGAAGAAAATGTAGCATAAGGACAAGGTAATTTTGTGAGCAGGAACAAATTTATCAGCAGAGCTATGGGGACAGTAGCTCCCTCCCTGCCACCATCACCCTGTGGGTCACATACTCAAGTCTCATTATAGGAAATCCTGCTTTCTGCAGCTTTTATTGTTCTGACTGTTGGGAATGCCACACCTGACCCTGCATCCTTTCTATTAGGAAGCCCATACCAAAAACATCCGCCACTGAAATCCCTGGACACTAATATGGAAAGTTAGGTTTGTGAAAGCTGTGGTGGTTCCCTGCAAGGCAGCCAGCAGCTCACAGTGCTTCTGCACATGCAAAAGTTCTTTGATGTTGGCATCTTGTGGGTGTGCACGATAGGATCTGGCTCGTAAGCATAAATCTGTATCTTTAGCCTGAATCATGCTGTGCATCCTATGGTTAAACTAGATTCCTCTGATTGAAATGCAAAGTTAATGAACAAAAGTTTCAATTTTGTTTAAAAAGTAAAAGTATCCAAATTTGTGCTTCATAAAAGATGTCAGCGAGTTCTAGAGAACCTGCCTCCAGTCTTGCTACAGCCTTTCTTCTTAATCTAAAATAAATTCTCATTCTTTCCCATTTCAAAGCTAATCTTCTCCTATTCACTCTAATATTCAGTGTTAGTGTGTAACAGACCATGAATTAGGAAATGGCTGTTAAGACAGCACTGAAGTTCTTTTTTCTTATGCCCTTATAAGTAAAAACATTATATAATTTTCTACAGCATATGACATAATGGTCTTCTAACTAAGGTGCTGCTAGCACTCAAACTAGCACTCTTTCCTCATAAAGCATTGACATGATAATAGCATAATACTTCAGGCCATTAAGTCTTTTGAAAGCAAATTATTGTCATCAGATGCGATAAAACCTAGTTGGATTAAGGTCTTGCATTCTATCTTGATAACACTAGTAAAATAGTGATTGTCTCTGCTTAGCCTTGTATTAATAGGTTTTTATCTGTTTCTTCTTGAAAAGTGTTGGTCATATGTCCTACCTGAACCACTGCTCAAAAAACATTTAAGGAAAAGGGCAGCAGTGCAATACTTTGGATCCTAACCTGAAGGGGATTAGGATCCAAACTCAAGGGGGACCCTGCTGTTAGCTACAAGGTGTTCAGCCCTCTGTGAGCTATCTCATGTAGTTAACAACAGAGACATGAAAAATTCTACCTCCCCTGAAACCCGCTGACTTACACATCAGTGTTATATATAGATCCACATGTGTACATGTGTCCCTGTATTATACACATTCATGTACCTACACTACTTACTATACCACTAACAAACGGAATTCCCATTAATCCCCTCTGGCAGCTAAAAGGTGTTTACATGTTGGTTTTGTTTTAATTTCTCTAGTGACTTATTTAGACAAATGTTACAGAAAAGATTGTTAGAAGTATCTGAGAAACATGTACAAGTTTCAAAGACTACCAATAGGATGTGTCTCTTTCATTGCTGAGAATTTTTTTCATTTTGCCTTTTTTTTTTTTTTAACTTGGGGTGAGCATTGGTGAGGAAAGGGATTCATTTTCCAAAGGGGTTGTAAGTTCTTAAGCATTTTTTAATATCAATTTTCATAGCAGGATGTGCCTGTTATCTGACACGTATCTAAGTAGCATGATTTACTTGTAGTAATATAAAAATCCATTATAAAGTATAACTTTGAAGTATACTAGATTTTTCTCTAAGACAGTAGAGCAAGAAATGGCAGACTTGTCTCCGATGTGTAATCTAGGCACCACTGCATATATGATAGGCATGTAATACCAAATAAGATCAATTTTAGTAGCTGTGAACCTTGCCTCCACACAAAATCAATTAAGCAAATGGTAACAGTATAGTCTGTGGATATTAACACACCACTAGGTTTGGCAAGATACACAGCTTGCTGTGCAGGTAGATAAATCCATCATAGCAAGGAAGTCTAGGTCACACATAGCTCTGGCTCCTGCAAAAACTTCAGTTACAGACACCTGCCACCCGGCCAGGCGTATCTGATACACCTCTTAGTGTGTGACTATTAAAATAAAGGCAGTTTCCCACCTTCACTACTGTGTCAGACTTTATAGCTGTCCCTGCAAGTGAATAGGTTGTTTCTTGATCACAGCAATTAGCTAAGCTACTCTCCACATCCCTGTCTACGACTTTACTCTTACTCCAAACCGCAGTTTCGCTGGGGATGTTGGTGTCAAATATGCTCGGAGTGATGATGCTCACTGCTTAGCATTCAGCTCGGAAGCCTCTCAGAGAGGAAGCGTGAACTTATCTGGCTGCCTGTCAAAAATGCTGCCCTGGATAAATAGCAACTGCCTGGAACTGTGTGGTAAATAAGACCTAAAGCTCCTACCAAGGGTTTCCAGGCTCTGGGCAAACATGTTCACTCATAGTTGTTACATTTGACAGCTTGTAGCCCTCAAGTGATCCCTGTGATTTTTAAAAAATGTTTTCATCTTATTTCCTCTCCCAGAGTTTAGCTATACCAGCTTTTTCTCAGGAAGATGGGGTTTCTTATTCAAGAAGACTTTTTCCGCATGCATGTAATGGGAGAAAGTGGTGACAACCAATACAACCTCTCATATGAGGTTTCACTTAAGCAGGCAATGCTTATTTGCTCCCTTTTCCCCCAAAATTCTGCAACCTATTGACCAGAGAGAGGAACAGAAGTAATACAGCCCCTGCAGCTTCTTGCAGCCTTAATGATGGGTAGAAGTTCAAGTCAAGAAGAGTGAGGATAGAAGGAACAGGACACAGAAGCCTTATCCTCTGCTTGGGGCCCTCAGGAGTAAGGTGTCAATTATGCTTTAAATCTCTACTCTTCTTTTATACCATTTTACTCATTTTCAGAGACATCTGATTTTAAATATTTGGAGATGCCTTCTCTTGGATGTCATTAACATAATTGCTTATTTTATAATTTGCTCACTAATAAACTTCAGGACTGAGGAATTTAGTATACAGTAGAAAAGAGAGAACTATTTAAATATATTTCTTTATTTAACTCATGACTAAGTGCATAGGGAGCTTAATAGCATTAAGACATCAAAAGCTGAAGATTAGCATCTTCTAAGAATGCCCTATATGTCCACACAATCACTGGTAAAAGCTTTTGCAAGCCGTTTAAGATGACATTGACCTCCATTTTCTGACAAACTGGAAGCATTACATACAACTTAATAAGAGAAAAAGAGGGAAAACTAATTGACATAGAAAGGTCAAAGCAATGTAAATGTGATGTTTTCATGATGGGAAATATCTTCATGGCTGAAAAAGAAATGAGGCAGGTTATTGCAGATACTACTATTAAAAAAGCCTGCTGTTAACATTAACATCTGATTTGCCTAATATAGTTCATTACTGTTCAGTATTTCATCTAAATCATTTTCTTATTAATGCTTAACCAATAGCAAATAACTCCCCAGCACTAGCCTTAGACATCTCTATGAATATTAGTAAATTTATTATACTTGCTCCTGTTGTAATGAAGCTGCTGTGGGTTTATAATGATCAGATACTTAGAATAAGCAGTGAGCATTTAGAAGACTCTTCTTTCTGCTTGGGTGAGCACAGTAAAGTACCAGAGGTTCATTAGAAACATCCTCAAAACTGGACAAATAGTAAGGCTGGAGGGAAAAGCTATCCTTTTTCTAGTTGTAAAGAGGCACAATTGTGAACATCTGCAAAACTGCTAACTTGAATTCCTCTTACTAATCCCAAGGACTAATTAAGTGCGCCAACTATTAAGACAGTATTTAGTTGAGGAGAAGACAGTCTGTTGTCCATTTAATATGCTGGACTGCATTCTTCAACAGGTGACTAGAAAATAGCAGGATCTGCCTTCCTCACCTTAATTTCAAAATACTAGTCAATGGAAGAAAAAAAAAAAAAGTTTAAGGCTTCTAAAATTTAGGACTCTAATAAATAAAGAAATAAGTGTCTCACCAAGAGAAGAGGTGTGTTATGGCAAAATCTGTAATATTTAAATACTGTCAGCAGTCCTTAGAATACATTATTCTTCACAGAATTTCATGGGAAAGGGTCACTGGGATTAATTCAACCACTATCACCAGAAAGTTTGCATTTTAATTAACATATGACAAAATATGTATTTTAACTTCGTAAGCAAACTGTACTACAGCATTTTGTCTGAGCACAGATCATAGTAGTTAGATGTATCTTCAGAAAATGCATATTATCTATTCTGAAAAGAAAGAGAGGTGCAAATGTGGATTTTTCTTCTAACTTTGGTGTTCAGCTGACTGCACTGCATTTCAAGTAAAATATTATTCTGATTTAATAGTCAGTATTTTATGACAAAATATCAATGTTGCAATCAGTAGCTGAAACCACTTCTATAATGTGACACACAATATTTCGCAGGTGTGAATCTGTGTACTCAGGACTCGCCCTGGACCATTTAAAATGCTGGTCACAGCGAAAACTGATGTACAGTAGATAGTAGCCATGGAAACCAGTCAGAGCTTACCTTAATAATGTTTTTTTTAAGAGAACTGGATTTCAAAGGGCAATTTTTCTCTTTCTTTGGGGGCACAGTGCATTATAGCATCCAGGAAATTATCCATTAGAGTTTTTTTCAAAGCAATTCCATCTTAAAATCTTCTGCAGATGTTGCAGAGCTTATTTCTGCACACTAAAGACCAGGTGCATTATTACAGCATGATAAACACACCTAAAACCTCCCTGGGGAATGCAACAAGTGAGGAGCAGTATCAGATCACACTCCCGGCTTCACTCAGAGGAAGCAGGTCCACTGCTGAAAATTTATTTCCAGCCACTCCTGGAGGGACCAAACAAGTGGGGAGGATGTGCTAAAAAACAGGGAAGGCAGGCAGCCAGGCACCTAGAGAATACATGCAGGGCAGGAGAAGAGGGGGGTGGAGTCCTGGCTCTTGTGAAGACTAGAGGCATGGCAGGATTTAATGCCTGAAGCCTGAGAATAGGGCAGATATAAGCTCTTGGTAAATGCAGGCTTTGCTGTGAAATTTGCAGTGTGAAAAGTGAAGTTTTCTGGGAGGAAATATTAATTTAGAAGATATTTTTCGTAGGAAGCAAAAACACCTCAAAAAGCTTTTTGACAGAACATTGAAATCAGGTACTGTAAAGTGCAAATAAGATTCTCAACATATTCTGAGTTGGAAGGGACCCACAAGGACCCTCATGTCCAATGTTAAGTAAATGGGCATTGAACCCACAAACCTTGAGGGCCATCAGCGCCCAGCTCTAAGCCACTGAGCTGATCTCATCTCCCTAAAGGGAGGAAAGCTGTCTGGTTAGTAGTGATCCCTGGGGAGGTGTGCTGCTCAACAGGAGTTCTCTGACAACAAAGACTTGGCAGCTCTCTCAGCTGCAAAAATGAGCATGCAGACCTGACTGAAGACACGTTTGCAGCTAAATATAAGCTCTATGGCTGTGAAAAGCATAGGGAGGGAAAGAAAATGGGAGAGAAACTTCCCCTTCCTTCAGCAGGGAGCCTGTTCCTGCCTCTGCCCCAGCTCATGAGGCAGCAGACATCCACTTTTCCTACTCTGGTGATAAGCTCTGAAACAGATCCACAGAGAGGAGGAAAAGGAACAGAAAGCATATCAAATGAAGAAAGTGGAAAAATAAATGATGAACAGAAGCAGAGCTTAAGACATTTTCCACTGCTTTGAAATGATGCTTACAAAAGCAGGAAGACAATATATAGACATAAGAATGATTTTTTTCCACTCCTAAAATTTCTGTATATTCAAGTTGGTCCTTGCATGTTCACTTTTAAAAAAATTTCCTGTCCATTAACTGTGCTTTGGTAAGAGCACCTGATCTCTACAGCAGACCCTACTGGACTTCTGTGGGCAGGTCAACAAAAAATAATATCTGAGTGAGACCTGAACTCACCCTTGTCACATTTGTCATTACTTTCTATGCTAGGAAAAAACCAACCAAATCCTATGAATGCTGGATACCCACCACATTAGTTAGAAAGTAAAACTACTAGGAAAAAATACTGCTGCTTTGTGGTGCACAGGGAATTCACAGTATTAATTTCAATTCACCACAAATTTAGCAGCAACAGCAAACATCCTTCAAAGTTTGTGTGACTCTGTAGCAGAAACTGAATCAAATTCCAGATCTCATAGTATGATAAAAAATAGTTAACTGCAAAGAGTTGACAGATTACTACACAGTCTTTCCCAAAACCCAAATATAAAACTGATTTACTACAAGATTCTTTCCTGTCAAATTAAGAAACATTTTTTTCCAGTTTGGTTGGCAATTTTACAATGCTTAGATGACAAGCTAACCGTCTGATCTCAAATTAAATCAGCAGACTTGTGACATTATAACTGTTCTCTTAAAAAGGATAGCTCATGGAGAGGAAAGGAAAAACAACAGCAACAATTTTAATGAGGTTTTCATCCAGACTCTGAAAGTATTCCCTGGTAAGATACTAGTTTACCTCTTCCTAAATAAAATGAAACTATAATAGATGTCATCAAGCCCTGTGGAGAAACAAAAGCTTGATAGCATTCATATTCCTCAAAGAAATAACTTATCATTGAAAATATGACTCACAATAATCAAAAGCTCAGATGACTAACTTATAGTTCCAAGAACATGTCCTCTGCTGTTAAATACCAATCATAAAGTGCAGCATAGTCATTAATATTTAAGACCTCCACCACCAGGAAATAGAGTGCCACTTGAATACTCTTGCTCAGAATTTATTGTCACATTTCAAATTGATAGATGTTTTCCAAAGTTTTGTTGCATGGAGTTGTTTTGATTGTCTTCTGAAGTACATGAAATCACATTCTCTAGGATAGAAGATTTCTAATGATAAGGAAAAAAAAGAGGGGGTATCTACATTTATGAAAGAACTTTTTTGGCCCCCTCAATGCCAGTGTGCTGGAATCAAATTCATGAGGCTCTTGAATCCAGTGCAGGAAGAAACATCTCAGAGGGTCACTGTCATCACTCTTCCTGTGTGCCCAATTTCACCAATGTCCCCATGAAAAAGTATTATCTCTACTGCACACTGAAATTGTCTTAAGGGATGATCCCAGCTTCTGGCTTTTCCTGTGTTCTTCTTTACTCAGCATGAGCTTCCTCCTGGTGCATGGATGCTGCAATTGAAAACAAAATGTAGGTTAACCACAAAAGTTGTGCAGCTTTGATTTTTTTGCTGATAATTTGGCGATATTTTCATAAAGATGCTGTCTTTCCTTCTGCATGAATCATCTTATTTAATGCAGGAAGCTTTTCATTACTTTCTGTGCCAAATGTTACTCATATTTATTGAGAAATTACAGAAGGAGAGCAATCATTCACAAACTGTGTAATTTAAGTATCACAGTTTTAGTGATTTACAGAGACTCTCAGAATGAAGGTCTATAAAGAAGATACCATCCTTTCTCTCTGTTCCCCTTCTTCCCATTCAAGGAACTAAGAACAAGAAAGTTATAAGGAAATTCATAAATTTCTAAGGAGTAAACAGATCCAAAGACTCTATGGCTTGGCAAAGTTAGAATAGTGAACACTTAAATGGTCACAGTTCAGCAATGCTATGCTGTACTTAAAAAGAGATTATCTGCATTCATTTCAAACCCCCGAATAAAATTCAACACAGATCTTTCCTTAATATAGAATTGTGATATTTTTCTTAAAAATGCAATTTAAACTGCATTTTAGATCTATATTTGAAAATTTGAATTAGATATTAAAGTGCACAGGTCTTTTTTGAACATGAAGCAGACTCATTTCAGAAGATTGGGAAAAGCTGTTAAAGGTTGGTAAGTGAAATGGCTAAGTAAGGAAGAAGGTTTATCCAGGAGAAAACCACATATGACTATATGGTCCAATGACTATAAATCTCATTAAAGAGGTTAAGACAACTGTTTTCTTTTGATCTAGTTTAGCACAGAGGTGGGAGTAACCAAATACTGAAGAAAAAGACAATTTTTCTCTTCTTTATGTGAATCCTGGGAACTCCAGTGAGTTACAAGCACATTACAATAAAATTAAAATACCACCAGCACATAACATAAACTCAGACTGAATATATATTGACTAAACAAAGCATTTAAAACTTACTTTTTGGCATCTTCTGTTAGATGGAAATAAATAATGCATAAAAATGCCAATTATTCCTTTTCACAGAATTTACAGAAAAATATACATTTTCATTTGCCTTGGACCAACTCAAGAACAACTTTTCTCTTCTTTCAACTCCTGGAATTTGTTGCAGAACTTTTTAAGAGATTGCATTTTATGCCTTCCCTCCACCTCCACGGTTCAACTTTTTTTTTTTTATTAGCTGGAATAGCACATCTTATTACACATTCAATCAATCAATCTCCTTGGAATTCCCATCTTTTCATCAGGATCTTTTTTGCACCTGCTCCAGCAGCCTAGTCTAAAATTTCAGCAAATGTCACTGTCAAACACCCTACTAACATGCTCATGGCAGGCGATGTGTGCATTGGTATTAATTAGTCAATACCACTCAGTTTCTTTGTCAGATGAGCTGTATTGCTTCTTCTCTTTTTTTTCTTGTATCTGAATCAGTAGTTGCAATCCATCATATTGTGGCTGGTGCTTTCTGCAGAACATCATCCAGACAGCAGATGTAATGACGTCTCCATCTCTCTTTAGCAAAGAAGATTTGGTTTTATGTTTAGCTATGTTCTAACGTTTTGGCCAATGAAGTCAGCCAATCCACGCTGCAGATTTGACAATGTTCTGAGTACAAGCAACCAGAAATTTCAAATCATCTTAAACAAGAAGGAAAGCTCCCTATAATTATGTAAACATGTCTGCTGTGCTGTGCTAGTCACAGCTGCACACCACCACATTTTGCAGAATGGTTTATTAGACTCATTTTATTGCTGCAATCCAAATGGAGACAAATAGACTTTACTCCCAGCTAGGGGACACTGCTCGAATAGCAGACAAAAATTTCATGTATAATTCTCACATTAACACACTTTATGTGAAGAATTCATGTGCATAGATAAATTTGGGGTCAGAAGAAGTAACAGTTTACATGTTGGATGTCAGTGGCAGAAACAAACATTCAGTCTGTGTGAAGAACCTTTTCTAGAATAAACAAAAGAATAGTTCACACCTTTACTGAGTATATTATCTATGAACCTGAGAAACTAAATTTGAACCTTTGAAAACATTTCGGTTCTTAGCCCACAGTCAGCATCTCCTGGGAAACCGAAAAACCTGAGCAACTCTATCTGAAGAAGAAGAATAACAGAAATGGGACTATTCACCCAGAAGTCTGCTCCCAGGTCAAGTTAAATTCAAAAAGTCATCATTTTTCCACCCATGTGTGCTCAAATCTAGAGAATTCCATGTTGAGGAGTCAAGTTTGAATGTGGACTTTACTTGCCATCCAGTCCAAGGATGTCAGCATCATGGAAGCTATAAATCAGATAAATCTTTGGTACAAAATCTGTTCTGTTCTACTTATTGCAGATGTTACTCTTGTGACATCATTGCCCATCTGCCCTGGATGCAAATGTCATCAGCTTCAGGCTACTATTTATCCCATCCAATTCCAATCATAAAATTATTGCATATAGAACTCAGGCTTTTTAGGCATAGAATAAACAAACAAACAAACAACCCTTGTTTTGCATGATTTTATTTCTTAGAGAATTCTGTATTTGCTGCCACTTTTGATCTATACAATACAAAGTTAAACTTTCCTGTGTTTCACCTAAATTCTAGGATCTATGATGCTTTGAAGTATCCATATGACTCACGTATTTGAAATTTAGCTTTTCATAATAATTATATAAGTTTTTAATACAGTTGTTGTAATAATTTCTCCCTCATGTAAATGTAAACAAATTATAATTGAAAACAAATAATAATTTAAGCAAGAAAAAACATCTGTGTCCTAATTTATGACCATTATAATAGTATTTTAATTTTTTAGCTTCCAGTGATTTCCCCTCCCAAGTTCTGGTCTTGAAGCTTGTGATCCTTCCTCAGAAACAAGACTTTAGGCAAACATAGAAATTATTATTTTTATTGTCCATGTGGTTTGGTTCAATTCTTCCACAACATCTTGTTACGTTTCTTCTTATGAAGCTCCAACATGAAATAGTGGCTCTTTTGTATTTCTCAATTCTCCTGACCAACAGTAGATGCAAAGGTTTGTCATATAAAGATTCTTTTGCCTTTTGAATGATTTTCTCCTGCCTCTGGATGTAGTAGGTCTGTTTAGAACCACAAAAATACATACTGACCTCTGTCCTATTTTGGAGACAAAAGTTTATATTTGTTCCTATAACTCCAGGCCATAAACCCTCTCTGTCATTCAGACGAACCTGAACCACTCCCTGGGACTGCTTTCTCAATAAATGTGGCAGCAACCCATCCATCTCCTCTCCTAAACAACTGTTGCATTTCATCCCACATGGGTAGGGATGGCAACAGGAAGGCCCCAGAATCTTTAGCAAGAGAACTGCAGTGCATATACAGGAAAGCAGGGCCTGATGCCCTCTGCATTGCTAAACACACACAGAGTCCCCCTTGTATTTCCTTGAAAATTATGTCATGCAATTAATGTTTTACTGAGCTGCCTGGGTCATGTTGTCAATGCCAGAGCTATTATTTCAATCTCTGGGGACTTAAACAAGTGACATCCCACTTATGCTTGACTCACATTTTCAGATATTTCTTTGAAAAATGAAGAGTGGAGATGTGCCTCATTTAACAAAGATAGGGATTACAACTTTAATTATTAATGATAATTTTATATGTTTTAGAGGGAATACACTACTAAAGCCTAAATCTGTTATAAATATTCTTCCCAGGTACACATAGTCTTCAATTTCCTTTTACTTACCCATTTGCAAGGATTTGTAATCAAGAGTCTCTGGAATCTTCCTCTTCATAAGAGTATAATCTGGACATTTTCCAGATACATCAAAACTGAGTGCGTAAAGTCCATTGCTGATATCTTGGAACAGCAGAAGCAGGAATGATAATGCTAAGGCAGAAGTAAGACATCCTGATTGCAGGTAAAGCATGAACAGTGTTGCCAACTAATTGCCATCACCAAGGGAACATTGCAGTCACAGTCTGTTAATTCTCGAATCTGTCATTAGTTAGTGAATAGTAGCAAAGGAAGTGTAATTCCAGTAATGAGGAGGACGTATGAAGCAGCAGCACACAGAAGACACCAAAAGTTATGTCTCTATGCTAATTCTTGGATGCGATACAAAAGAAGTGGCAGGAAGATGTCTGCAGCATGGGAACATGACTTAGGATTGGTTCTAACTATGGTCAGAGTAGGTGCTCTCATTAATATCAGTCATGATATCATGTACATTATCCCTTTGCTATTGTGATGTCCTGTATAACCACAAATCACTCCTATTTGCTCCAGAACCATCTCCAAAGCTTATTGTGACTTCTGGCAGCAGTGTACATGAAGACACACAACCTCCCAGCTTCTCTGAGAGGCAACTCAAAGCCTGAGGAAAAATCAGGACCACCATCTCACCCTCTGAAAAACCTCATCACATCACTGGAGTACTGCTCAACAAAAATTGTTTCGCTCAGCTTCAAAAAGGAACTGACAAACTGCCACACAGGAACAGCATAGAATTTTCTGTGTAGTGAATTATGAAACACAGATGGATTTTTATCCATTGTCAGTCTTGCACTAGACAAATGCAGGATGTGACAGGATCAAGTGGCAGTGATTTTAAACTGAGAGTAGAGTTTAGGTTAGATATTCCTCAGAGAGTGGCGAGGCACTGGAACAGGTAGATTGGGTTAGTTCTGGACTCTCCATCTATGGAAGTGATCAAGGCTAGGCTGGATAGGGCTCTAGAGACAACCTGGTCTAGTGAAAGGTGTCCCTGCCCAAGGCTGGGTGGTTGGAAGTAGATGGCCTTTATGGTCCCTTCCAACACAAACCACTCTGTGATTCTAAAATTCCATGCTTGGTCATTAAGACAGTGCAGTAACACAGGTTGGTAGTCTTCCTTGCACTGGTAAGCATATAACTATCCACTTTAAAGTTATCACACGCTAAAAAAACTACCCAAAAGCTAAAAGTGTTGAACATATAGTAAAAACTTAACTTTTAGAGAACTAAAAGCTTAGAAGATGAGATAGAACAGAGGTACAGGAAAAAGGAAGAAAGAAGCTTCAATTTAGAATCCTGAATTGAGGTATAGAATGATTAAGTGTCAAAAGAGGAATGGAAAGAGTACAAATAATAAGGAATCAACAGGTAGATAAATATTTAGAGTAGAGGTGGACTGGTAGGTATTTGCCCCAGACTTCGGAGGAATCTTTTCACATTAATCAAATGCAAATAATTCAAAAAATTCTCACAGTTTAGTCCACAGTTTCACACACTTCCTTACCCTTCTAATTCTTTTCTGTATTTCTACTTTGTAGAAATATGCTGCAAAGAAACGAAAATGTTTAGATCTAAAACTTATCCTGTTTGTCAAATTAATTTTTTATTAATAAACACCTTCTTTTGAAAACACTTATGGGCCTTTTCAGTTCCTTGTTTCATTTCAGCAATTGGAAATTAATTTCTAAATCCCTCTTGGATATTCCTGATGACAACTGTGGAATTTTGTAAATAACTGACCCACTTTACCATGACAAGAACTATATGTCTGAGAACTGTTTATCCAGAGGGTTGAGAAGTTCCTTACCTTGATGCAAGATATGCTTTACCAGATGTTTCATGAGAAGACGACCATGCTGATAAAAACAAATTGCACTATGAGCAAACTTTTAGTGAACTGATTCAGATTTTATGTTAACCTTAGGATGGACTGATTCTATCACTCTCTGGTTGAGGGTATCTGAACTTGTTTATTCATTATTGTGGTTGTAATGAGCTGTGCAAGAAATTGTCCACTCTCTGCCCCTTCAGTTGTCAAGAACAATAAGTGCTTTTGAGTGAACCATTTATAAGGTAAAGCTGCACACACTGATGTCTTTATGGATGGGGAAATATATCCCAATTGCAATTGTTTTTAAGCCATCCTATTACCTTCAGTTCATGTTAATTATATCCACAATAAAATTTTCACTGTGTTGATGAACTGTAGCAAAGAAAGCTCATAAAACCTGAAGAGTTATTCCTGTTTGCACAGTGTCATTGGACTGTGTGGCAAATGGGAGTAAGTTCTTACTGAAGCTCTCAGTTACACATATTCCCTGAGAAAATAATAAGGTTAATTTGATTTCTATTTTCGATTTTTTTCTTTTCCTAGATACAGTGGGCAGTAGCTGTCATCTTTACTAACTGTCTGGCTTTTCCTACTATTTTCTTGGTCAGTAAGTTGTCATTGTAACTTCCTTCACTAAATTTGCTCTATCAGTAATATTTTCTTTGTCCAGCTATGCAACAATTATTTTAACTTTGATATAATAATATATAAATTATTGATAAGAAATTTGTATTTTCATGTCAATATTTCAGTAAAAAGGAATTGATAAACAGCAGAACCTTTATACCACACTATTATGAAGGGATGGAATAATCATTATGGAACATGATTGCTACAATAATACCTAAACAGTTCTTTATAAACTGTGGTAGAAGTGGAGGCAATGGTTAATGCTTTCTCTTATCTTTTTTCCACAGTATCCCAATAACACAGCTGGAAAAGGGAATTGGACATTGTTGATGGAAGAGAATTTATATGCAAATGCACTGGAATTTTCCAAGCCATGGGAGGACAAAATGTTATAGTAGGATAACCTGTGCAAAAAAGGCACCATGTGTTTTCAGGGCTATTGATTTTTCTTATTTAGATTGGGTATTGATTGTTCCTGTCTGTCCATTGATTAGTGAAAAAGTCTATTTTTCACTTTCAAGACAATCCTTTTCATTGCTTTGCTGCCCTTTATTCCTAGGCAAAATCCCTATAGATGCTGCACTTCAGGAATTTCTAGGCATACGCGACCTTTTAATTATTTATGACTTGCATATCTAGCAGCTGAAATCTCATGGCAGGAAATGAGATTAATTTGCTCTGAAAGAAGAATCAGGTTCTCCAAGTTGTAGGTCTGAAGCATGGCATTCAAAGAGAGCCTATTGTTCTGCACAGATACTGCTTTGGCATACTACAGATAAATTGAAGATTACATGTCCAAAACTCTACAGTATTTTTCTTTATTACTCAAAAGATAGGAAATGCCATCACCTTACTTAAGAAGAAAAAGTAGGGGCTTCCCTTCAGGGTTTAGTCTTCTTTCCCACCAGGCAGCCCTGCCTTGGTCTGGCAACCTGCCTTGGTCTTCCCCAAAGGAATACAACTGCTTCCTCACCAAGCAAAGGAACTGCCAGATCTCCTCCCGCAGAGATAGCCTCACAGACTCCCCCCAGAACAGAGATGAAGATCAAGAACATGTTCTGGCCTGTACAGGAATTTTTCTGCTATGTGTACCCCATCACTTGATTTCAATACAAAAGTTAGAAAACAGATACTGACTGCTGTTTGAGAGTTTGTAATTGTGGCTGGCTCTTGGTGCTAGATGTCCTTCATACTCTGTTTATTTGCGTTATGTTGCTACAGCAAATACAAAACACAAACAGCCAGTTAAGCCTACAACAGACTCACACTCTAGAGAGGCACAAAGGCAAGTCTGATAAAAATGAGGACTGTGGAGTAGGAAGAGTGTTCTTGGTTGTTTTTTTGGGGTTTTTCAATTCCTTTGTAAGAGTTTTGTTGCTTTATCTTCAGTCCTACAAATTTTATATTTATTTTTTAGAAGAAATGAAAGAAAATTTAACATTGCTAATGTGTTTTTGACTTCACAAATGTATTTGAAACATGACAATACTCCCTGCTTTCAAGTATATTTTCTCCAAAGCCCATAATAAGTTTTAATGGCTCAGAAAGAATACCATAAACACAGCTTCATCAAACCTAATCTAGCATGAGAAGAATAGTAATATCAAATGGCCTCTCCTATAGAAATTAATTGTAATTAATTACCTAATTTGTTGGAGCATTTGTAATATATATTTAATGACACTACAGGCTGACACAGCCTTCCAGGCAGTGTTCTGAGGAAACATGATCTAAGCATAGCCTCAAGCTGATATTATCGAATAACTCACCGTGCTGTGTAAAAAAATCCAGATAAAACAAGCAGCTAATTTTTCAGCTTATAGGACCTCAGGAAAGCCTGTTTTCACCCTAGCATTTCTCTCTGGTATCTCTATCCCCTCCGTCTTTATATCTGGAACGTGTGGTAAATAAATATTCAGCACTGGCCTGATTGTAGGTAACACCGAACACACAATAGACCATTACTATATATCAAACTCCAATTACTAAAGATCTTGCCATGTGTCTAATAGTCTGATATAAACAGTCCATTAAGCTTTCTAATGGTGGTGTTAAATAAAGGGTGAAGGAATAGTACTAGAACAGTTAGAAGCCTCTGGGCAGCTTTGCATCTTCCCAGGCCACTCCTTTCAATGAGATTATGCTATTGCCTTGGTCGATAGAAACTGTCATTTGAAGGTTTCCAGTTCTCCTGCCCTTTTTTTGTTGAACAGACAAGGCAGATGTATCTAAATATTTACCCTTTTGTCAATTTTCTTTTACAAAGTTAAGTTCTTGCCCTTTATTCCCACTTATGTTATTGCCTCTTTTTGCCAGATGGAACAGTGCATGTCTCCTAATCAAGAAGGGAATCTCTGATAAAGACCCTTCCTGGAAGCTAATGCAGCCTGTGAATCTCTCAGCATCTTTGAGGGATAGCATTAGTCTTATAAATGACCCCTGCATCAGTGTTCTGGCAAGGCATTGTAAAAGTATCCAATTATGGTACAATATTTTTTCCAATCAGAGAAAATGTCTTTTTTTTTTTTTAATTAAAAATAGTAGAGCCTTTCAAACTCAGAATAACTACAACAAAAATCTACTTAAGATCTAGAAATGTAAATTCAAAAGACAATATATCAGAAAACTAAAATAATTGAAGAAGTATTAGATTAGAATAAAAATGTTTACAGAACTGTAAAACTGAGTTTCCTTTAGAAAGGCTGTAGCATAGCTGGTGTGTGTTTTACAGAGGATTGGCAATGAAACACAAGAGAATAACAGTCAGTAATGTTCTCCATCATAGACTGAAACTGGGTGAACTGCTGAGCTATAATATAAACAAATAAACTGAAGAAAATTACGAAACTGACTTTAAATGTCTGAGTCTCACAGATTGATTATGGTTTAGTTTAAGCTATAATGAACAGTAAACTATGGACATGCTGTTTACTTTTAAAGATGTTAGTGTGCCAGAAGACAGCAATTAAGCAGCTCTTTAGTTTAGATTGATCTGACAAATATCTGTTAAATTGTAAAAATTCAACTTTATTTTATCATACACTAGCCAAGTCCAGAATGATGGTCCACTTCATATGTAAAACGCAATAAAATGGTACATGCAACATTCTGGCACTTAAAATTCATTTCAGCAGTGTTTCTTTCTTTTAAATTCTGCTGATTTAGTAATCACAATAGCAGCCAACAAGTCTTCTGTCCACAGGCCTTCCATGAAGCAAATGGATTTGCCAGGAACCATGACACAAACCAGCATCATAGCACTGGACCAATGCAATGCTGCATCAAAGGCACCTCCTTCCAGGGCTTTCTTTATTTCTAGAATATAAGCTGGCACCTGGCTATAATTTTGGGGAACCTGCCTGATATAACACCTTGGGATGACTGTGAATATGGTTTGCAGTATATTTTACTGCACAGAAAATTTTTCCAACTAATTTCACAGTTGTCACTGAACAGGCTTTGCAATAATATCAAGCAAATATTGCATGACAACTTCTGCTCTGTTTTGTTTTGTTCAGTTTGGTAGGGATTTCCCTAATGGCTCAAGCTAAATGTAACCAAGGATACAAAGAGGCTCTATCGACTCTTTGTGACACAGCCTCAAATAGAAAACCATTTTTAAATAAGTGAATGGTGCTCCAGCACTTACTGGTGAGGAAAGGGGATCTCTTGGAAGCTCTCACGAGCCACAATTAAGCAAATGGGAGCAAAGAGTGTACTTTCCTCTAGTATATCAGCTGTTAGCTCTCAGTCTGTAGGAGCTTGCTTTGTTCTTCTGAGAAGGAAGCAGTTAAAAATCTGGAAAGGGCAAAATGCAAAGTGTTTACAGAAGTCACAGAATCAGAAGAAAATTTTGTTTCTTGAATAAGTTGAGGCCTGAAGTCATTTGGTAAGCAAAAAACCAAAAGCTATTGGAAATAAGACTGCACACACAGATGGAAGCCACACCCAGGGATATCAGAAGTTTCTGATTGAATTGACAGATACAAAGACAACCTCCATATTAAGCTTCACAGGTTCATTTTATATGTGATTCAGGCTGATCTCATTTTAGATACCTAAACTGTAGATTTCTACCTCTGACTACATTGCCAGAGGTTTTTCTTGTAATTGACAGTATGAAAGAGGTATATAGGTAGTTTTAGGGCATGTTTCATCTTAGCTGCTCTAGCCTTAGATGAATCTCATTTTATAAATGCATATTTCATTTCACCCATTAAAAATTAATTTTAGGCCACCAGTTCAGTCACAAAGCCAGATCCACATTACAGTCAGTCACATCAGATCAAATGTGAAGCTGGAAATGCCAATGCCCCAAACCACAAATATCTTAGAACAAAGAATCTGAAAAGCTTCTAGTCCATGGGAAAAAAAAAAAGAAACCAGAAGAACTTCTAACAGCTAAAAATCATCAGCCACTTAGTATGCTATGAGGAAGCCAACAGATATTGAATTTGGACTTGTTGTTAGTATGACATCATGCAGCATCAACTAATGATTAAAGCAGGGTAAGAAGGAGCTGTTATGCTGTATTACCCTGGCATATCGCTTTGATGAAAAAAAGATGGTAAATCATAAATCATTGACTGGTCTACTTGAACAACCTTCACCACTTCAGACATTGTAAGAAAGCCAAATGGTGATGTGAGGCCATACACTGATGTTAAGAAATAGTCCATAAATAATCTCTCTCATGTTTACAGCATGGTAGTTGAAAACAGGAAGAAAAATTGTAGCAGTTAAAATTTTTCATAATTTTCATACATTATCAAAACTTTTCATACATTATCATTTTCAACGGGCGTGAGCATGAAATGAAATGAAATGCCTCCTGGTTGTCTCATTTCTGCAAGAGCCTTTTAGATTCATTAAAGTGTTGAAGACATTTCAGAATTAATAAATGGCCCTCATTTAAGACATGATAATTAAAGACATGCAGTCAGGTATCTGTCTTTAATTCCACAGGACAAACAAGAAGTATTTGGTAAGAGGATAAACAGCAACTGCATAACCAAGCAGGATTGGAAAGAACAGTCTGGGTTACCACATTCAATCTTATTCTAAAAGCTCTTGAATTTACAAATCTCCATCTAAAGAATTTTTTTTATCCTAATCCCTACTGAAAGTCTACTGCAGAACTATCACCAAACCTTTAAACCAAAGATTAAAATTTTTGTTGTTGTTGTTATAATTAACATGGGAATTTCTGCAGTTTATTTACAGGCCAAGCTAATTGAGGAGAATGGCATCTTTTTCATAATCTCTGACCACCTTACTTTCCATATCAGTTCATATGTCACAGTAAATTTTTCACTCAGTGCAGCTTCCTCTTCAGAATGCTTCTTTGAGCACCATTATTTCTTTGGCTGAAAGAGAATACCTGTGTGCTGCTTTTGGCTGGGGTAGAGTTAGTTTTCTCCACAGTAGCTAGTATGGGGCTACATTTTGAATTTGTGTTGGAAACAGAGGGATTTGTGCCTGATAACACAGGGATGTTCTAGCTACAACTGAACAGTGCTCACACAGGGTCAAGGCCTTTTCCTCTCCCCATCTTCACACCAAAGGAATATGTGACAGAAAGCATAATATGAATCATTTTTACTGCTTTATTTATTGCAACTATGATATATAACTTAACAGAAATGACAACTGGTTGGCCATCAATGTTTTGAAATCTCCCATAGCAGTATACAGTTCTCTTTCAAATAGCTGGAGTCATACCATGAAAAATCTCCCTCACTGCCAGAATTTGTCAAGGATTAACTTTATCTTCTCTGAATATTCAGTCCCATATAAATATCTATATTCTGTTTACATTCCCAGAAGTGTTTATTGTTCATTATTTGCTGTAGTTCCACTGAAAATTCTGTGGTTAACCACTAGGGAAAAGAAATGACACTATAAGAGTTAGATGTACAATAAGGCTTTACAGAGACAGATTTAAGAGTCAGCAGACAGATGAGGGATGTGGTCTTGAAATGAAAAAGTTGAAAGTTTGAACTGCGAGGGTGTAAAGACTTAATGTTGCCCAGGAGATGGAAAACCACATTAAAAAAGATTTGTCTGCAGTACCTCACTGAAGAAATTTGTTAGCATAACAGTGGAGGAAAATTGCAAATTGAGTGAGCAATAAACACTGACACTTGAACACAAAAGGCAAATGCACAATCAATATTTATTTGCAAACACATATGGGAAGAAGCAATTGTTGCCCCTCAGTGTTAAGTGTAAAAGGGGTCCTGCAATAACTGGGTTTTGCCATTGTTCTGGTCAAATTATTATCAATTCTGGAAAGCAGCTCAACTTAAACATATGTGATTGCAGTGAAGTCATTTTCCAAACGTGGAGAAAAAGCCTTCAGGAGGCTCTGTCTGTGCTATAACCAAATCACCACAAGGAAATTACACCCACAACCTACATTCAGGCAAAACCTGACTAAACAAAAGAGGCATTAAAAAAACTAAACACGTTTAAAAGCATGAGCTCTGTTCTGACATTTCAGCTTGCTCTAGTGTGGACTTGGACTTTATCTTTTGTTTGAAAGTCCTATAGCAAGATCCACCTGGTCTCTGTGAGTTCAAAAAGAGAACTTTGTCTGAGACAGCCACGCTGGTCAATATAAGAACTCCTTGAAGGTCTCCTTCACATAAAATGTACATGTCCAAAAAGACTAAGTGGCTGTTGTTACTGGGCATTACATCCCAGGTTTAATCTGTTGGCTATCCTAATAATTTCCTTCAGTATGACTTACTTCATAAAAGAAATTGCTAAAAGCCTGTACGTGGTGAAAGTCCACCTGTTACTTGTGGATATAAAAAGCCTCCAGAGAAAAATGTGGAAGTAGAAAATACAGAAGCAATTATTTTAGCAATGACAAAAGCAGATTTTACTTACTACTTTTTCCTCCTCTAAATAATTCAGCAACTGGGAGATTTCATGTCAGCGATTTCATTATAGGAATGAAATTATTTCACAACCCCCTTTCCTTTCACAGTTGACACAGGTTCAGCTCCTCGGAGAGACTCTTGAATTCTTAAATGTCAACACTAGTGCTAATAACCATCAGCCTTTTTGCTTTCTTGCTTAAATTTCCCTAGTACACAGAAGAATGTATCCTTTAGTATCGGGGTTGCTGCACTTGTAAAGAGAATGGAAAATGAGCTACACTGTAACTAACTGGGCATAATGAGTTTTTACTGGGATTTAGAAGCTGTTAATAACCACGATCTGTCTCCATAAATTAAAAACAATACCTGGCCTCTTACAGTTTTCCCTCACTTGGTATCTGTCTTGTTCATACTTTATAGTGGCTGTCAGTGCATTTATTGTACTAGAAGTTAAGATTTCCCAAATGGAAGATGTATTTCTAGGAAAAACTGCCAGCATTGTACAGGAGGGAGAAATACTGTCTTTTAAAAAGTATGAGCAAGAACTTTGAAGGAATGTTTTAATCTTTGCACAAAATATTGAAAACTGCCTTCCTGTAGCATGGAGGAAATATTAAAACAGTAGGGCAGTTAATGCATTTCCTGGGGCTAATTTAAAAAAAATAATGAGATAAAATCAAATAAATTATGTTAAAGACAGGATATGAAAATGCAGGCATAACAGTACACCTGCAATAGCTAACAACAGGGAAGCAAAAGTAAATGGTGTTCTGTAGCACAGCCCATTGGCAGTAGCATGCTTAGGGCATGTTTTCATCATGTTAATCTTTTCCAGCCTGGCTTTTAAAAGTATATATCTTTTCCCTGAAAAGTCCATTTCTGTATTCTGGGATAGCTATAGTTCCTCTCAGTGCTGCAGGAGCTTTCCTACTTGCTCTCTCTGCATTTCTATGTAGCAGTGGCCTGTGCTCCCTTCTCTTCTCAGCCCAGCCATGCACAGCAGTGGGTTCCAGAAACACAGACATTTAATCTGTTCCTCTCCTGAGTGGTGGTAGGATAGGCTGGATAATCTACATGCAAACACAAAAAAAGGTAAGGATTGAGAACTATTTTCCCTTTCCAATCATCCTCCATTGAGTACTCCACCCTGATTTATGAAGTAGGCTGTGCTAACACTTAAGGAGACCTGTTTTTAGCAGTCTGTGAAGGCAAGGGACATAGGCACATTCCCTGTTAAAAGTCCCGCCTACTTCTCTCTGAAATAACCTCTTGCAGGTTCTGACCAACTTCAAAATGCTGCAGCCCATTCTCAGCACACTCCCCAGGCCTCCAGATCTCCATGAGGGATAACAGGCACCTGAGTCCGCTCACAGCTCCAACAGAGCTGATTTTTCAAACCCGTTGGTTTTATAGTCTTTGAGAGATGTAACTGTGTTTTTAAGTTGTTGAATATTTCTTTGCAATTTTTTAATCTGTTCTGGTACAAGGACTTCCTATAACTGTGGGGAAAATCCTTTTCAGATTGCTACTAAGAGAATCCATAATTAACGTAGGATATTTTATAAGAGGAAAAAAAACTTTTGTAAATAATATCAGTGCCTCTATAAATATCTTGGAAATTTAGATTTTCTTCAACCAGTAACTTGCCAGTGATTATGATGCTTGAATGTGACTCAGTGATTTAAACATGATCAGCCATTATTCTCTTTCTATTGCCTCATTTTCTCACTGGTAATTAATATCTTAAATGATACATTCATTGGAATATAGAAAAAAACTCTCCTTGACCATTTCAGCTTTTCAATTTTTTCAGATTCTTTCCCAGAACTCACTTCTGACAGTATCTTTCTTCCAACTAATTGTTACTTTTTATAGCATTCCCTCTCTTTCTCATTTTCTTGCACACAAGCACATATACACATATAAATATACACTTTTTTTTTCCCCCAGAATATAAGGAAAGGAAATGGAAATGGCAGCACAACAGGTCCAGTCAGAAGACAATCACCATCTTTAAGCAGAGTTATAATCCTCTGTCAAGACATACTAAAATGTTCCAGGTATCATGACTAATAATGGGATGACTCTCTCTCTTACTGGCATTGTACAAACCACAGCACATTCCAGGAGACCAAGTTCAACACCAGGAAAAGCTGTCCATTGTCATATTAGTCTACTTGAACTTTTGCTTCCAAAAAGTGAGAAACTCCTGTCAACAAATTCTAGTCAGAAAAACATTACTTCATGTCGAAACATATCTAGAGGAGGAAGTCAGTGATCCCTAGTATTGGTTTCCTTTTTGTCCTTCATGAATTTCAAAAGCCTGAGCATTCATGAAGCAAGATAAAATGAATTCATTTTTTGTCTTTTAATGTAAAAAATTTATTGTTTTCCCCATAATGTAGATCAGAGGAAAATTATGCAGTTGATATTACATGGAAAGATGAAATCGCTTCTTTAATACCGCTTAGCAATTTCTGCAATTCTTGGAATTCTTCTGACATCCTGTTCTCTCAGAGATATATGGGTCACTTCAGAAAGAGTAAATCCAAGCTCTAAGAGCTACATGTATTAATTAGATTTTTCAATAAATAATTTAGCAAGCCTGTTTCAGTTGAGAGGTTTCATTAAACACTTGAAAATATTTTAAAATTTTGCATCTTTTTACATCTGACACAGGTTGGTCTCCCCAGAGATATCTCCAGGTTTTTACATACAATTGCACTGTTATTCCAATAAATCATTTGCAGCTAGTCTGCATACATTTGCTTTGTCATATTGATAATTTTAATCCTTCTTTTTAAAATTTTTTTAGAGTTCATTGATATTCACCCTTTAAAGAGGGAAACCTTAACCTGAGGCTTACAAAGGTCTGTCTTGCCTCTGGAAATTTTTCTGCCATGGGATTAATGAAAGTTACATAGAAAATAATTTAAGAAGAACACAATATTTTATTATTCCACCCTCTTTCACAAATTTGATTTCTTATTTTAATTTGAAATCACTTTTGCTTCATAATTAAGCAGATTTTGTGTTCATTATTTTTCTTTCTTATCACAAACAAGGCTTCAGCCTGTGAAATCTGCATGGGAGTATAAGAATGTTACTGTTTTGTGGGTGGTGTTTAATGCCATGACAATGTCTTATTAATGGCCCTGATGTACTTCTCTGAATAATTAAATTCTGCTAATGGCTGCAGTATTTTCATGAGCAACATTATCCTTTTCTTTTATTATTATTACTGCCAATGAAGGATAGGAAGATGACAACCACTAAAATGCAGCTCTTGTGGAACCCAAGGACATATATTTAGCATAAATCAATCCCATCAGAATGAACTACAGAACAAGGCAAAGAGTTTTTCTGGAAGACTTTCAAAACACCATCAATAAAGGGATGCTACAATTGATTACTTCTCAGCACACATTCTAAGATAAATGACCTGTGATTCCATTTAAAAGTTCATGTTGAAAAATCTTCAAATGCTAATAGCAAAGAGCAGTACATAAACACCATGAAAAGAACCAAGCAGATATTAGAGGCAAAAAATACAGGCATGCAGATATACCACAAAAATACACATCAAGACCTTTTCCAATACCCAGATACATTTATTTCACAGGTATTTACAAGGTAAAAGACAATTACTACACAAAGAGATAAAACAATGAAACTTTGAAGTTAATCCACAAGATAAAACTCTTCCAGCAAGATAAAATTTGTTTCTGAAATTTATCACTTTCTGTTTAAACTCCTCGATTTCTCTCTTCATGAATACTCAAGGGCTAGATTACACCATTAAAGCAATAGCATGCAGTAGGGTTTTTTGCTCAGAGCTTGTTTGTCTCAGAGGCAGCTTATGGCAGCCCACTCAGCAGTCCATTCCACAATAAAAATGGGAAATACATAGACTTGTGTTGTCCCTGAATCTTGACAGTTCTGTAGATGTGCACAGATGTCAGACAAACAAATAGTATGAGACAGACAAACAAATAAATAGACTGTCCAAACCTCTTTTGGCCTTTGCAATGTGGAAAGACACTTTGTTCATGATGTTATGTCGCTACTGCCAGCCCAGCCAGACACACACAACACAGCCAGGATCATTTAGGAGCCGAAACCAACTCGTCCTGATGGAGCCATTTCTGGGAAATCAATAATGTGTGCTATGCATTTAGACTGACAGATAGAGAAAGATTTCTATCCCTCCTAGAAGGGAGGCACTAAAATATTTTTCCACACAAAAATATTGGATGGTAACAAACAATGATTTTAATATAAAGGTCTATGAAATATTTACGGGGAGGGGAATTATGGAAAGGCATATAATATTGTCATCTCAAATAACCAGCAACTGAACATCACAGTCCATTTTGCTTCTTCCAGTCTGTCACCCAACTTGTGTTTAGTTGCAAACTGGCTTCAGTCCACATTTACCAGGACCTAGTTACAAGAGAAATGTTTATATTCTGAATAGATCCACAGTATAATTTTCTTCCCTAAATGATTGTATATTAATCTGAAGATCTATGAAAAGCTGCTTTTTATTTTTGACATTCTTATTAAAAGATTGTCTCATTAAAAGTGCTGGCTCATTCTGGTGTGTTTGGTTTGGATTACTAAATAACATACACTTGCAAATATGTCTGGTGACTTATGTAAAAATAGGAATTATTTAACTTGCACACAATTTTCCTACTTCACTGCAGAAATTCCTCCATTGTCAAAGATACCCATTATCAAGAGCTACAATCACTTCCTATGCTCGCAGTGGTTATAATCACCTGCATAATTGTCAGCCAGACTTGGTGGTAATTGTTTTTCTGAAGTGCATTATCTGTGTTCTGCTAATAGAAGTAAGGAAAGCTTTAATGTTCATACTGCTTCTGGAGCAGACTGGTGATGAGTGTGCGATTTAAAAAACAGATTAATTTACTGAATCTAATGCCTCTTTTTCAAGAAAATGAGCATGTCAATCTTTATAATAGAGAGGAAAGAGAAAAACACTGCCATTTCATTTTCGACCACAACAAAAGTGTATTGGATATTTTCTCTTTTCTTAAAAGAAGCTCCTTTTTTCCCCTCTCTAAGAAGAAAGCTGAATAATATAGACCTGTACTTTCCTTGAAACTGCTGTTTTGAACCAAGAGCGATGACAGGATCTGAGCATGTCTTGAGCAGCAAAAACAAATAAGCTTTTTCAGTTGAAAGACTTTAGAACTGACTACCTTACCTTAGTTGCAATACTCAAAATCAAAAGATAGTAATTTTAGAACATACCCAGCTTGAAAACACAGGGATTAATTCCTTGTTGCCAGGTAAGATTTGATGGTGATTTATCATTTTAGACCAATAGAAAATCCAACTCCCCCATTAAAAAAAATTAACATTAGACATACTATCAACAAAAAATATCCACCTCTACACTTTGATCAACCTCTTTAAATCCTTGTTCCAAAGGTAAACATAAGGAAAAGTAAAAGCTTTGATGCTCATTCAGTTCCATGTTGTACCTTGGGATAAGCATTTTCCAGAGATAAGGATTATTGTCTCAATGCTTACTGTGCTGAGACACTGCCCATAAGTATTCGGATACCCTATGTTACCTTTGAGGATATGGCAACCACTAGCAAATGAAATCATCTAACAATGCTAATCTGTATATTGATACTGTAATCACAGGATGATTCTTGCATATTAGATAAACACTTTTCAATTTGAATGATACTATTTATCAATTAATTTCTTATTCACATCTCTAGCTCAAATTAATGAAGTACATCAAATATTCACAGCTATCATCAATATCTAGCTGACTGAGAAGAAATCTCTAATGATAACATGAATAAAGCAAAAATGTTGAGTGTGATCATAGAATAATTTATTTTGTACCTTTCATTATAGCAAGAACCCTTTGATGCATATTATAACAAATACCTTCTTCTAGCTGTAAAACTTTATAGTGTTGTGAGGATAAGGTGGAGGATTACTTTTTTAAACTAATAACTCAAATTAAATTCTTCTCACACCAGAACATGCACTTACTAAGCCTCCAAAATGTCCTTTGTATGTCTGCTTAAACAAAGCCTTCATAATAATTCAACTTGATTTCCTTCCTCCCACCACCCCCAGGGGGTTCACTGAACGATCTGGCATGCACAGAATATTATCTATCATAAGGGATGATGAATACTGATAAACCCCCACTTCTGTGGAAATCTGGACCTTTGTGGAGAAGGCCTGGATTTGGGGAGGTGATCTGCTCTGGGGTCAGTGCTGATCCTGTCGAGCCATGAGCAGACAACAAGAGTCCACCACAAAAAGCCAAAGGCCTTCCCAGTGGATCATTTGAAGGAAATCCAGAGGAAGACAATAGGGAAAGCCATGCTTAACATTTCCAAAACTAAATTGGGATATAATTTGAAATATTAAAATGACTGTGTTTGCTTTGGGGCAGTAAAATTGAGAGAAGATATTAAAAGAGCGTCAAAAGAAAGAAAGAGTTTTGGGGAGATTTTATGCAGTAAGGAAAGGAAAAGTATATGTGTGATAGAAAGGGCAACTTTTTTATAAATATTGAGGAAAAGTTACATAAAAGTTTTCTCCACTCTGGGTGCATGTTTTCATGTGTGTCCCAGAATGTGTGCACACTTATAAAGACACAGGGAGAGATGAAACTGCACAAACTGCATTTTTGTAACGAGCATTTCCTTCCTTCTCAATGTGTTCAATATTATTTGTGGATCACACTCAAAAGTTCAAATTCAATTTCTGGTCAGGTAAGAGCCCAGCATATGTCAATGGGAGTGTTATTCACTTGGGAAATGAAAAAAAGAAAAAAATTGCAAATCCTACCAGAGTTTTCAAAACTGTCTTGAAATGCATGCTAGTTTAAACTTGGTGGTGATTTTTTAGGATGTGTATGAGCCATTTGATGCATAATAGAATTATTAAATGTCCTGCAGTTAAGGAGTCCTTCCTGTAAAGAAGAGCAGTTACCTACATTTCTGTGATGTCTATTTTAGCTTAGATTTATGGAGCCTGCTCATTGTCCTTTATTAAATGCTTCCATTAACTTTTCTGTTACATTTTTTCACAGATTACAGCTCTATAAAATTGAGTTACTATCTATGCAAATTCGTACCATTTACATCTGTAAAAGTCCTGGTCCAAATAAATGTGTTATCTCTCTACATATTTGGTATATCTTGAAGCAAACCTTTGCCTAGTTTTTCAAGATGCATTAATGTTTCATATTTCACCAAATCTGATTAAAATAAATCTTTGTACCATCTCGTTATGATGTGGGGGCAAGGTACAGAGTTAGAGTCAGATCTGATCAGTACATAGTGGTGATAGTAATCCATTGGATCATTAGCTTGCTTAGTCAAGAACTTCCAAATTTGTTTCTATTTTCTGTCTATGGACTAGATCTATGAAAATAATGCATTGCAATTATTTAAGGATGTATTTTGCTTGGTTACCCTTATCACAGATCCAAATTTCCAGTGCTGCTGTGCCAAATGCCTGGAATACCACTGTATGCAAAGATTTAATACTTTCCTTTGTCCTTAGTCTTTCCTGCTGAACAGCTTAGGCAACTTCCTCCTCAGCCCAGTACTTTTTGTGGATAGCATTTCCAAGTTCTTTTTTCCCTGCAAATACAGCTTGGAGGCCACAGTAAAGGCTGTAGAAAGTTCCTCCAGGGCTCAAGGAATCTATAAATGGGTAGTTCACAATCAAGGGAAATCAGTTAACTTCTTCCCTAAGAAGGGAAATCAGTTACCTTCTTCTCTGTCACAAAGCACATTCATGATCCCATCAACCTTCATGCACTGAAAAGGAATGGAATTCAAATTTCCATCTTTATTCTCCATTGCCAAATTTATCTTAATGTAATCATGGATAAAATATTTCAATACCAACTTTCTTTTTTTAACTTTTTTTGGTAAAATTTTGGTGTTCCTGCCACTCAGATATATATACACAGTTCTACTACATTGATCAAGCTACTCTTATTCTCCCCGTATCTACTAAAAGCATTTTTTCAGAAATCATGTCCTTCACTTCTTCGCATTGTAGCAAACCAAAACACACCCAAAGAAACAAAACAAAACAAAACAAAAAAACCAAACAAACAAACAAACGAACAAAACACCACCAAATTACATTTACCAAAAGCAGCAAATCTGTTGTATACCTTAAGAATGATCCAGATCACTGTGTGAATGAGTGCAATACTTCACAATTTTTTATTTTTCCTCTTTCAATAGCCTTCAGAAAACAAGAGAACTTTGCCCAGTATAACAATGAATCCTGTATCTACCATATAGTCACAACAAATCCATATGAAGAGTTGTTTTTTTGGTGTTACTCTTTCATGAATAAATACAATAAGAGAATCAAAGAGCTTAGTGCAACCCTGTGGCTTCATGCCAGTCAGTGAAATATCACTGAGGGCTTGTAGTACAGAGATATGGGACTGTTTTGCTACCATGGAAAAATGTAGAAAATTAGCAAGAAAAAATAATTATAAAAAATATTACATTTTGAGACAGGAACTTTGTAGTTATGCAGACAGAAATTAATCATAAACCACAAACAGCTTTTTTTTCCAGAGAAAAATTCTGTAGAAATCCTTAATTTGTCAAAAAAATATGTGCAAAGGAATATTTTCAAGTTCTATTTTTAAATTCTTTCTATTCTTAACTTCTATTCTGTGAGCGATATATATTTATACTATCTTTTGGTGATGCAAAGAAACTCAAAGGGGAAAGAATACAGGGTATGATTAATAAAGGTTTGAAATATACCCTTGTGATCAACATTCTCAGGATTCAGGGGTTTATTCAAGTTGATAGAGTAGAACAGTCAGATCCACACCTTATTTTATTCCTTATTTAAATCTAGCTATCATACCAAGAGTTTTGGTATATTGACTTCTCAATTGATCACACCAAAGCTTTAAAGAACTTTAAAGATCTAACTTTGCCACTAGGTCAGCTTTGTTAACAGGAGACTAGTTATACTGAGAGAGTATCCTGGACCTCTGTTAGTATGAGTTTGGGGTGGTTTTTCCCTTAAAAATCCATTCTTTATTGATTGATGCTGGGACTAATGGATACACTTTCTCTCAAGAGTCGTTTTTGAACAGACTCAAGTGTTAAATCTGTGTAATCAGTGTGGCTCTGAATACAAAAGATCTTTTACTTCCTTCTGACAAAACTAGTCAAGGTAAAAGCGAATTTATGGAAGTGAAAATTCTGTGGAGGAGCACAGGCTTGTGCTAAATCAGAAGATAAGATCCTTCAAATGGGACTGCAAAGGCCCCATGCTGGCCCTTGTGCAGGGAACCTCAGGGTCAGAATCCCACAGCTTCCTGCACTTGTGTATCTGAGTGGATCTGCCGGCATTCCCCATGTGGCTTTCACCCTGCTCCAGCTGCTGCAGGCTGTGTGCAGGCTGGGATGAGGAGAGGGTTACGCTGCACCAAGAAGGGTTCATGTCTGAAATGTTTAAAACTATGTAAGAAACACGGTCATTCACCTGTGGTTAGCTTTTAAAATTATTTTGAAATAATAACTCATTTCTTTTAAATTGGGATTAAAAGTTCCCTTTAATAACACAGAAAATCAAAACTGGCTGAGAACATCGGTGGCCAAACAGCATTTAAAGAGGCAAAATTCAGTCTTCCCTAGGCAGAGGAAAAAATGGAATTAAAAACAGACTTTAGGAACCTTCTCCAAAGTTAAATCCAAAAGGAGAAAAAGAAATATTGATGTAATCCTAGACTCTAAGCAAACACATATTTTTAATTATCAATTGTCATTCACAAAGAATCATAGATATTAGTGGTTTCATCTCCTTTCCCTTGGAGTGTGCTTTATAAATTATTTTTATCCTATTCTCTGTTGAGCAGGCCCACCTTGTTTCTGACTTGAATGTAATCACTTTTCTTAAGCACTCTCAGGTAAGCTTCTCTCTTTCTCAAATTTGCTTCTTTCCCTAGGTCTCAGATCAGTTCTAAAGTTCAGATTTCTAGCAGTGTAGGAGTAATTAAAATTCCACTTAATCAGTGTATTGTAACTTTTTGCAGGCGTCTTTTATTCATACAAATACATCTTTAAATGAAGTTTCTGTCCTTAGAGGCCAGAGACAGATCCTAGTAAACATTGTTTTTAGTGCAATCATACCCTTTGCTCCAGTTGCTAAAGGGCTCTCTTCTCTTCTCTTCTCTTCTCTTCTCTTCTCTCCTCTCCTCTCCTCTCCTCTCCTCTCCTCTCGCTTTCTTTTCTTCCTGGAAAGGCTGTATTTTTATTTAACCCAAGCCTTTTGATCACATTTTTCAAATCAGTCTTTGTTTTCACTAAGGATCCCTGAACAGTTTTGGATTAAGCATCAGCTCCCTGTCATTGCCTTGTTTATGGGAGACATCTTTCCAGGCATGTTGATGATTCAGTTGTGCCTAGATACAGATCTTCTCCTGTTTTATATCCAAATGCATCAAATATCACACAGATCTACCCAATATCTGCTGCAACAGCCTGTATTTTAAAACAAGTTTTATGCTCTGTGGGACATCTCAGTCCAAACCAAGGGTAGAGCAAGTATTTAGGTCATGTGGAGGAAAGTAAGAGAAAGAACTGAGAAAAAACGAGGTAAAACAAGCAAATCCAGTAACATGGGGGGTTTTTTGCCAGTTTTGTTTGAATTGCCTTTGTTTTTCTCTCTGACCAAAGCACAAACATTCACTCCTCTGGGTTTTACTCACTAGCAAATTATCTGGACTGCATCTTTCACAGAGACATTCATAAAGTCACTCCTCTACAGGACATGCTTTAAGGAATAAGTAAGTCATGACCTCTAGCTTCTTCCAGCACATGTTCTGAAAGCATGTGAATTTTTTTCAGATGTCCCTTACAAGGAGTAACCAATTGAAAGTGAAAAATGATGTTTACTAGATAGATGCTGTTCACACTGATCCTTTTAATTTTTGTCATATTTGGCTTTAAATATTAAGTGTCAACTCAAATGGGACTGAATAAATAGAAAACAGATATCTAACAGCTACATTAGCATTCTGCAGCTGATACATAAGTAAAAGCTTTTAACGTTAGAGTTGTGGTTACTGTACCAGAACAAAATCATGTTCTTTTCTGCTAAAACAAAAAATACCACCCAAAACAAAAAGCCTTCCAAAATTAACTCAACATCTAATACAGGTAATTACAATACATATGCAGCTTTGCAAATTATAACACAATTATTGCAAGCTAACAAACAAAAAAATTCCTTTGTTTTACGTAACAAAGACTGAAGAAAATCACATAGACAGAGTCTCCTCAAAATCATTGAGTATGCATGGTACAGCTTTCAGAGATTCATGGCCTTTAGATGACTCATCTTTAGAATACCTAGCACCATTCTTTGCAGACGATTTCATAAACTGATATGATAGTCTGTGAAGTTATTCCTTGAAGTTCTTCATAGAAAGGAATAAACACTCAGGAATTTTTAAGTGCTATAAGCATAATGGATTAGAGGAAATATCTTGTTTATCTCCATAGTGGTGAAAAAACCATTGCTTTCACTTTCCACCTTGAAAGAGTCTAGTACCAAAGTCAAAAACATCTTGTTAATTTCCGTCTCTTCTTCAGTCTGTCTTCATTAAAATTGAAAATTTTCTCTTCCCCTCTTTTTGCCTCATTCCTTTTACAGCTGGGCACACATAATCTCCAGTCTAAAGCACAGAGCACTCTCCAGAAAGGTGGAGGATGTGATCTGAATCCACTCAGCCTGAGGGACAGCGAAATGAAGGGAAGGAAGGGAATGGCAGAACCAGGACAACAGTCTTTAAAGGAAAGTTATGTGGTACTACCTTTGAAAGAAGGTACTGGACTTAGGAGCAGCAGTAGAAAGAGCCTGCTGAAGTCTCAAATCACAGACAGGACAAAATACTGGTTACAAGCCAAGCAGAGGAATTGCTTGCCTTTTCAGAATTCTACCCTAAATCTTCCAGACAAACAGGCTATTTCCCTGGATCATAGGGAGCACAGATCTATCGGGTTTATAATCTAGAATGTACATTGAAAAGACTCCACAAACACTGGAACACTGCATGCTGTGGTGATCATATAATGGTGTTAAACCTCTCCTAAATTTCCATTTAGACACTAATTAACAAGGTTTTGTATAACCCAGCTCCATCTCATTTGCTGCCCTGGAGACATAGCACCTATCTGCCTGCAGCAATTTTGTGAGTCAAGCCTCACAGGTGCTGAAGGGTACTTTGACTGCATTCATGGTAGTGTGAAACCTACTCAATTCCTCTAGGTCCACAAAGCAGATATTTTTTTCCCACCTAGTTTTCCCTCATGTCCTAATCCATGGGTATTTTTGAAATATAGCACTAAAGGAAATACTGGCTTATCAAGTGCCTCTTTAGCATGCAGTCGTGGGATGCAAAAATACTGGGTTCCTCTCCCATACTGTACCTATTTCTGCCATTTGGCTTCATACCAATGAAGAATGGTTTTCACTCGAAATGGAGCCAAAAATAAAGCAAGAATCATTAGTGCAGAAGCTGGACTTTACTGTGATGCTATTGATTCCCATTATCTTCTCAGTACATTGCATTTGAAAAGTCTGGTCATTCTGTGAAACAGAAGTGAGAGCTAACAATGCAACTGAGAGCTAACCATGACCCTGCCTTCCAAGCTTTCCCCCATTTCTGGTTTAAAACACTTAAATAGCCCACAGAGGGACCTTGGATAGATAGAAAGGTATCATCAACTGAAATCTGAGAAATGACCAACTATATCTTACTAATAAACTGTATCTTACTAATACTGTAGTAAAATTACTTTATCCATTTGTCCTTGGCTGGAAAACTGACTGTGAATCCAGGCATAGCAGTAAAAATTTCTCCTATGGTAAGAATTAAAGAATATAATGGCTTTAATTCCCATTTACTTTCCAGAAAAACAATTGAAAAAATAACTGTTTGAATTAACATTTTTAGATAACTCTATGGAAAAACATCCATTGTCTATGGGGCATTTGTCATACCATCACAAATCACCATTTAATAGATAGAAAACAGCTTGATGTTGGCGCTGATGCAAGAATTACTCTAATCTCAGTAATGTTTGCTCTGATAATTATGTTTGCCACATCATTCTTCCTATTATCTCTCCCCTCCTTTTCACGCTGTGGAGAACAGACCTGATTTTTCCAATCAAATCCACAGGAGTATGTGTATTTCATATTGGGACTACTTGCAAAAATCTTGCTGTAAAATCACAGAGCTTGTAGAACTCTCAACAACAAATGGAAACATTATTCCCAAAGTAGAAGGCAACATCCCTGACTCAGAACTGGTTTTCCAGATTGCCAAGGGGAAAAGAAAGTCACTGTTTCTCTTAAAAATCACTCCTAGAGGAGAGGATTGTCTTTGTTCATTTCTTTGCAACTCCAGTGTAGTTGTATGGATTTTTAAAAAAGTCATAGAAGAATCCTGAATGTACTAAAGAAATATTTAAATAGGAACTAAATAAAACATCCCCACTTGTAACTGGGCTATGGTACACATTGATTATTTTGGGCTGCTGAATTTCCTTTTGGGATCACTTGGAGCCAAAAGCTCCGTTCTAGGAACTGTCTGTGGGATATCATTAGCTTAGGCTCAAAGGACAAAGTTGGCATAAAGTTTGTTCTTGGCCCACTACCAAGGTGTTTTCAGGAAAGGGAGGATTAGCCAAATAATCCTTGTCAAATATTCACTGATGCTTAGCAATATGCTGCAGACTTTGTAATGCTCTTGCATCTCTTCCAACACGGCATAATTCCCATACTCTCAACAGAGACCTGTACAATACTGTCCCTGGATGGGCCAATTTATTTGGCTGAATTGACTCTGTAGCCCATGGAGGGCACATAATGGTAAGAAAAGAATGAAAAAGTTGTTTCCAGGAGAGCTGAATGCAGATGGTATCTTTTGTCATCTAACATCTTTGTCTTGTGGGCCTGTGTCTGGATATTGTGTTGGAGGTTGTCCCATTCTCCATGTTTGTCCTACAGGAGTGCACAGTGAGTGTTAACCTTACATTCTTTTCATGGATATCTCCTATTTATTAAGCATATTCTGTAAGAGCCAAACCTTAGGGTAAACCTTGAACCAATAACTGTGAAGTAGAAAAACCCCCAGAACTTCCGAATGCACTGGAACTGATGTAAAGCTTTTAAACTATGTATGAATGTACTGTTTTTAAACACATTTGAGGTGGTCATATTCACTGGATATACTTCCACTCAAAACCAAAACCTGTATATGACTGGATCTTAATGTAGATCACTTGCTGTGGAAATCACTGCTCCATTGAGCAGTTTGCTAAAGATGGCTTTGTTTGGGAGTTAATATGCCTTGAGTTGCAGGATAATTCACACAGAGATGTCTATACTTTCTATACAGAGTTCTTACTGATCCTATTCCTAAAGTGGCAGCAGTCACCACAGGGTGAAATTAGTCATCTTAAGGTTTAATGATAAAATTTGAAGTTCTATAATCAGGGTAGTTTGTCTATCAAAACATAGTAGCCCAGCAAACATGATGAGAATGCATTTCAGTTCCCTGAGCCTTTAATCACTAATCTGGAGATGCTGCTTATCTTAATTGTCTTTGCAAGAATAAGCCAGCTCCCACATGCTCCCTGGCTTCCTTCACACTCAATTTCTATCACTCTTCTCCCTCACAGAGATAGAAAATAAGATCTGCAAAGGTTGCATAATGGATAAAAATATTTGTTAAAAAATAATAAGAATTTTTAAGAACAGAATGGCAAAATAAAAAGGTTGAAGAGGAAGTGATCACAAATAAAACAAAGCTAAACTTAACCAGACTAAATACATCCATGGAAATAAACTTCCATAATAAAAAAAAAATTTGAACCTTTTTAAATCTGTTCTATTTCACATTGAGAATTCATTCCTTCAACCCTAACACATTTATAAAATGAATGGTTATCCTTCATGCCAATCTTCCAAGATACCATAGTCTCTGAAATGAATGGTCATTAGACCTTGACTCAGAAATCTATATTTATCATAAGTTATTAAAGCAATACAAATAATTTTAGAATACCAGCTATAGATCTGCTGCTGACAAAAGGATTTATGTTCCAGAAAATAAAACATGTATAGGGAAGAGATAGAAGAGAACAACAGTTTCTTTAAGATTTGGTCACAAGCTCAAAATTGCTCAAGTGAAATTAAAAAATCTTTACGAAGTGAATATTGTTTGAGCAGAGATGTTCAGTAGTCCATTTATTTCTATGTTTTTCTCACAATACCTAAGGAATAATTGCTTTTAGAAGGTTTGCAAATTGTTCTGTGTGCCCCATATCCTTGAGGACTGAAGTGCACACAAAGTAGAACTCTGTCAGTCATGGTCTGGGAAGGTTTCCCAGATGTATCTGGTGGTGAAGCAGAAGCAGTGGTGTTGGACTGGGATGTGCAGGTACTCAAGGAGCAGACTTCACCCAAATACTTCTGCTTGCAGAGTAATAATAAGGGAGAAAGAGCAGCCACTGCATTTATTGGTGAGTCAGGGAATGCTAGTGCTAAACAGGGAAGGTAAAGGCAGTGTGATGCACCTTCTAACATGTTTCTGATTTCTTGGCCTGACAGCTGTTTCATGGCGGCATGTGATACAGACTCTTGTCGTCTAAAAACCCAGGAACCAGAGTTAAGAAGTATATAAAGATTCACAATCTGATTTTCCTACTGCTCTTTTTCTTTTCTTTCCTTCTTATTGTACAGGAAAAGCTGCTTCTTGGAGAGCTTTTGGTTGGAATGAGAAATTCCAGTCTTCCAAAGAGATGCCAAGCGTTGCTAGAACCTTACAGAGGGCACCCACGAGGACAGCCAAAGACAGAAATGTCACTAGATCTTGTCTCGTGGTACCCCAGCCTTAAAAAATTGGTACCTCCTGTCTGGGGTGTAGCAAGCAGGGAGCTCCACCAAAATTTCATGAAAAGATAAATGAAAGGAAGAGTACACCCCCTACTTTAATTTCAGAAATGCAAACAAATAAACAATAAGAAGAGCAAATATTGTAACTCAAATATTTATAAAATACTGCTGTACTGAATTATCCAACCTTCTTAGTGATCAGCCCCAAAATGATATGATTTTGCAAACACTGGTGTATCTATACTTCTGTCCTTCCAAATGGATGATTAACTAAAACTGCATGTTAGCATGTTTTGTTCAGAACAGCATCTCTTAAAAGCACTCCACAGATCACCTATAACAGGTTATGTTCTGCACGAGAGAAGGAAGGAAAAATATTTCAACAGGTAAAGAACTATTTTCTCCAGGCCAAAAATAAGAAGGAAAACAACTGTCACACAAATGTCTATGTACATAAATAGAGTTGCCTTCGACTTGTACAAGTTCTGGAAAAACACAATTGAAAGTTTCCATTATAGTGAAGGAGTGTAAGGGAGCCCCAGTGGTTCCAGAATAGTCAGATTGGTGCTGTAACACACTGAATGCTGGCAGTTTTAAAGGGGAGACTATCCTCGATAAATTAATCAGTGTCATTTGATGAAACTTTTAGACACTAGGTGTGAAAGCAATGCAGCCTATCAAACAGAACTGAGAAAGAAAGCGAATTCTGATTCAAGGGTGTCAGCTCTGAGAGAACAGAATCCATGTGGAGGGAAAACAGTTCTGCTTGAGAGTCTGTAACTGCACATTCCTGTGGTGGCATCGGAACAGTAGCTGTGATGGATTAGTGGCTTCAGATGGGAAATCAATGGGGAGAAACTTAAAATCCATTTTGTGCACTGCTGTGCTAATGTGCCAAATGTCACTGTCTCCTGGTTGGCTGCCTCAGGGAGGGACACTTGCAGTTTTCCATCGGTTCCTTGTAGCTTGCCAATCTGGAAGATTTTAAGTCAAGCAAACCCATTTTACTTCACTAAAGCAACAATGCAGAATGAAAATTGCTATGAGCTCTGGCATTGTGATAGTGACTTCAGACACAAATAAATATTATTTGAGAACACAGAACTGTTAGAAGAGAGATTGCTTGGAACTGTGGTCTGAGATTGTGGAGATGAAGCACCAAGAAAAATTATTTTCAAACTCCCTCTTTTCTGCCTGGTCTTCACCATTGTAATTAATACTGGGATGCAGACCAAGCTATGGGGAACACATGCATATTAGGAAATGTATGTAAATGTTGTAGCTGCCCTAGAGTCCTCATAGTCGAGACAAGCTAGAAATGGAAACAGAATCTCATCTTCCATTTCCCTGATGAACAGTGCAATTGAATGGATGGTTAGGGCTATGTGGGAAGACTTTGGCAGCAGGCAAGGCATCTTCTCCCAGGGATCCATTCAGTGTGCTGTCCAGGACGCCTTCCCCACAGCCAATTATCAGCAATTTTCTTCTGTATTATTCTATGCCTTAGAAAATACCTATTAGACATTTGCAAAAAGGAAGGAGGAAAAAATGTCTGCAAAAGAAAAAGCAAAGACTTTCCTCAAAGACAAAAGTTCTTGCCCCACAGGCCAAGGTGAGCTTACCCAGGAGAAGTTTAGAGGACAAAAGATGTGACTGCAAAGAAAGAAAGAATTAATGCCTGATGAATCACTTACCATGGATGAAAATTGTAAAGATGATTGATGGTATTTACATTCAGCTAGAGTAATAGCCCTGCACTAACCTGTTCAAACCTAAAAAATCCAAGTCTGTTTTCACACACTGTTAAGGTCAGTGGAAAGCTTCCCTTGGTTTTCTCTATAAGGAATGGAGACAGAGGGGGGTCAAGTATGCTGAGAATTATGTGAAAGCAGTGTTTGCATGATATAATGGCAAATTATTAAGTCCTGGCATGCAAGAACATGATCATTCACATTTACAGTGTGGCAATAAAGAGGACAGAAGACATATGAGATAAAAGGGCAGAGAGAGGGGAGAAAGAGGAAGGAAGAGGACAGATTGCAAGCCAACCAAAATTCAGTATACAAAATTGTATTTTAGGTAGGGGAACAGCATCAACTTCTAAGCCTCAAACTGAAAGCTCTTCTGACATTTTCCCATTAAATAGCTTGTCATATGAAAATGCCAAACGACTGAAATTGAAAGTGCTTAAGATAATATTTTTCCCATTATTTTCATAATTCCAGCAGGTTTAGACTATAATTTTTATTGCAAAGATAGAAAAAGGACAACTTCATTGTGAAACAGGTAATAGCCTAGTGATCTTTGCACTCTACCTGCCTGCAGGTAGGTAGTGCTATTTTCTAAGAGAATGTCTTCAGTACTAAACTGCTTTAGAGTGAGCATGTTCTCTCTCTGCTTTTGGGTTTTTTTCTTTAACACACACAAAATACTTTGGAACATTTATTTTTTCCATTTTGATTGTGGAAAAGAAAGAATATATATAAAATATTCACAAGTATTTCAAAAAAGTGGTGTCTTCAGTGGGCCATATCTAGCATTTAGGTCATGTGCCTATCATGTTAATTGAGTGTCACAATGCATTAAGAACTGGTGGCACTTTTGAGAGGAGGGAAGGGGAGCAGTTCGTTTAAAGTTGATACACTATGAAAGGCCGCCTACCAAGGCAGGCTGAGTGATTCACAATGAATAATTTATTCTCTCCTTTCTCTTGTTGAGTAGAGACAAGCAGGTTGTGAAGGGTTCCTTTTTTTTCCACTGTAGTTCTATTTCGTGTCTCTAAGCCTGACCAAAAGCCAGCCCAAGTCGATGGAGGACTTTGGACTTAGACATGCTCCATGGTTCACAATGAATGTCAGTAGGTAGCAACCCAGGAAAAGTTATGCTGCCAGGAGTTTTGCTATATAGAGAGGGAAAATCAATGATCCTCTTTAAGAAGCAGGTTATAACATACAGTCCAAACTGGAAATATGTTATGTAGCAGCTCTGAAGTCCTTCTGCAAGGGTTTTTGCAGGGACAAGAATTCTGGAGTCCGAAGCATCTCTCTTGTGAGGAGAGGCTGCGGGAGCTGGGCAGTTCATTCTGGAGAAAAGACTGAGAGGGGATTTCATCAACACATATAAATACCTCAAAGGCAGGTGCCAACAGGATGGTGCCAGACTTTTGTCAGTGGTGCCCAGCCACAGGACAAGGAGCAATGGCATAAAGTACCAGAAGTTGCACCTCAACATGAGGAAGAACTTTTTTACATTCTGGGTTGCAGAGCCCTGGGACAGGCTGCCCGGGGAGGTTGTGGACTCTGCCTCTCTGGAGACATTCAAACCCCATAAACCCACCTGGACACATTCCTTGGTCACCTGCTCTACTCGACCCTGCCTTGGCAGGAGGGTTGGAATCAATAATTTTCAGGAGTCCCTTCCAATCATAACAATTCTGTGATTCTGTGAAAAGATGCAAACACTCTCCCATCAACATCTGACAAGATCACAATAAGAAATTTCTTAGTAGCTCTTCTGAGCACAGTTTTCCATAACTGCTCTGTGAGAAAGGGGATGGACTATACAAAAAGATGACTGTTTATTATCTGAATACTAGGGTTTTTTTCTAAGTGATAAAAAATGTGAATATTTTTCTATTTTTGATTTGTTCATACGTGAGCATTACTACCAGTATGAATTAAAACACTTTTCCACTATGTTGTTTATATTTTCTGTGACCATTGATGTTAAATAATCACTGCCACTTGATCCTCAGATTTTAATGGAAAGTACATACAAAAAGGCCAGTGAAAGACATTACATTACTTTCTCCGTAAATATTGGAAAATTATTTAAGACATTCAGACAACTTTCCTAGTTTAGATGTATTTCATATCTCAGCTCAAAAGTTAAAGAATTAAATTGAACCACAATTTAAAAAGCTGCATGGAACCTTTTTAACCTAATTGCACCATTTTTCTGAGTGTCTGCTTGATAAATTTGGGATATTAGCAGCTCTCTTGTACAGAGACATTTTTAGTCTGTACTTCTTGGGAATTTTGCGGTAATAAGCAACATCCTCAAGCAAGAAAACCAAATCCTCTTGATATTTAAAAAAGCTAAACCAAACCCTACTAAGGGCCACAGAGCACTCTCCCATCTACAACTCAGGAACTGGTATGAGTTGGGGCCGGATTCCAGTTACGATTGCAGAGATGGCCACTCAGTTTTGTAGTATTTGAAGGTATGGGTGCAGGCAGTTCTGTGCCATTTTGAAATGCTGGCATAAACATGGCCTTAGAAACCTCAGCCTGCTGGATTTTGACCCATGATCAAAAAATTTAATTACATTTGCAGGTTTAGTTTATTGGTTGGTTGGCTGGGTTTTTCAATACTTTTATTTTGGTTTGAATGTGGGCAAGAGAAACCACACAGTAATTTAAGGACAGAATCATCCTCTAGGATGTGGTAGACTCTTTAAAACAGAAACTTGAGTCCTAATGTTTGGCATGAGTGAACCACAGTGACCAGACTGACCATGAAGATGAGTTGACAGAGTTGATCTTACTGCAATATAAAGCTCCATCCTGGACCTGAGAAGCATTTTTTCAATATAAGTTTCGCTGAAATGGGGTATTTTCAGTTAATTGTACTTTACAATATAAAAAAAGATAGCTGAGACTCCTTTGAATGTTGTTTGCTCTGGTTTTGGCTGAGATGATAGAGTTTAGTCTCTTTACAGTAGCTAATACAAGGCTGTGTTTTGGATTTGTGCTGGAAGCAGTGTTGATAGCTCAGGGATATTCTGTGTTTCTGAGCAGTGCTTGCACAGAGTCAAGGCCTTTTCTGTTTCTCCCACTGGCCCAGCTGTGAGCAGCCTGTGGGTGCATGAGGAGCTGGGGGGGCACAACTGGGACAGCTGGTGCCCACTGTACCATGCTGTTCTCCTGTACCATGCTGTTATGTGCCTAACAATATAAAGCTTGGGAAAAAGAAGGAAGGGGGGACTCTTGGAGTTATGACATTTGTGTTCCCAAGTAACTGTTACACGTGATGAAGCCCTGCTTTCCTGGCGATGGCTGAACCTCTTCCTGATGATGGGACATGGTGAAAGAATTCCTTGGTTTGCACTGTTTGCATGCACAGCTTTTGCTTTATCTATTAAACTTTTCTCTCACCATGACTTTCTTCCTTTCACTCCTCTGATTCTGGACACCCCAGTGGTGGTGGCAGCAGCTGGGTCATGCAGTCGCTGTTAAACCGCAACATTCCTTATCAGAATGTAATGTGGGGCTCAAAGCATTCAAGATAAAGACAGATTTGATTGGAATGTGCTAGATCAAGTTTATAGTTGATGTTGCTGTTTAGATATTAGTTGCCAAGCTCCTGTGATTGCCATGGGGCTTGCAGGCCTATGTTTTATAGCCTAGTGCTCAGTAGTGGCTGCTTTTTGCTTTCACTGCTTGTTGAAGAGCTGCACTGCTTCTTGTCTTACTCTGCTGTGCCTGGGAACATTTTGGTAATAGCAATTGTGATGTGTCTGGGCTGGCAAGTGCTAACTTGCCTGATCCAGAGCATGAAAATTGAATTTGGATCAGTTGAAAGTCTTCAGCTGAAACTCTTGGGATGTTTAGAAACAAAGTACTGGCAAATCTCTACTACTCTATGCAAACCAAGTTGTGGCAAGAGTCAACACCAAAGCCAGTTTGGATGAAATCATAAAAAATATATACTCATTTGTTAACATTTGTGTCTTGTTTGTTCCTTCGAAGCCTCTCACGATTTGTGTGCAGTAAGACATTCTTTCGTTAATTATTCTCCTTGGGTAGAGTTTGGAATTTGCTCTGTTTGGACAATTGAGGCAGCAAGTAAATGACTGATATTAAAACAGATGTCTGGACACTGTAATACAGTTTTTTAATCATACTGCTCAATTTCTTGTTTGTTTTTCTAGATGGTACATTATTTGTTTGCATCTGTTTCTACTGTAGACAAATCTGAGTCTCCACTACTGCTGGAGTTTGCACTATGGATCTGTCATAACGTTGTTTTATCCTTAACAAGGCTGTACTAAGTTATGTAGATACTGACTATTTGAGTATTAATTTATTTTTCTAAAAACACCAGAATGTAGAGACATTTCTCTAGGACTAAAAGATAATTATATGCTTCTACTAACTAACCCTGCCAATTAACTGTTTGTTTTGTAAATTCCCAAAGAAAACATTAGGCATATTATTCTAACCTTTAAAATCTCTAAAAAGGTAAATTGTTACAGAGTTCTTCTTGAATTACTTTAAGTACCAATCAAACAAAAAGATTGTCTCACATTCTAACTAATTTGAAATTCAGAGTAACTCTCCTAAAAAGTTATTAGACTTTTGACTCTTCACTATTTGAAAGGCAGAACCATATCAAAAGACATCACTAGAGATTGGTCACTGGGTTATATTTCTCCTGAAGAGCTATGGTGGGGTTATAATCACCAATCTGAAGTTCTTGCTGCCACAATTTTCATTATTCTCTGTAAATTTCAAAGCCAAGCCACTTAAAATATTTTAGAAAATTTTGATTGTTCAGGGTCCATCAGTTTCTACTTCAAAGGTCTAAGATATTCTTCTCAACGCTGCTAATTTTTCTTTGCAAAAAAAAAAAATTATTCCATTTAAATGCACAAATTAGACATCTTATGTCCATATTTTAGCCTGGTGTTCCAAAGAGGTAGTTCATACTATAGACATTCCTATCTAATTAGAATTTTCAATGAAAAATGAAAAAGGGACAGAAGCCTCCAAGACTATTAAGTCCCTAAAAGTTTGTCATAATAAATAGCTGAGTAAAAGGAGAGTGTTGCAACTTCTTATGTCTTCTTGAAGAGCACCTTCTCTTTTGCCCTTGATGTGGAACAACACATCATTGCAACGTATCATAGTTTTTCTTATTGCAGTTCCAGGTTCTTTAAAACAGTTATTACTGCCTTGTTGACTCAGTATTTCAGCCCATTCTCTTCTCAAAAGAAGGAGGTAGATCCTTGCTTCTGTGCATCAGGCTGTATGTACATATATCCAAACACATGAAGGCTTGCTTACATGGTGCTGTACATATATATATATGTGTGTATATATATGCACATACAGATGTAAGAAAAACCTTTTTTCCAATTTCATGTTCTTTTTTTAATGTCTTTTATTGTTCTCAGATAGTCTATGTCATCTTTAGTTTTTCTCAGCCAATGGCATTCAGGTCTTTGCTTCAGAAAGTGTGTTTGGTGAATTCCTCCTCCTAGACCTTCTGTCATTTCCCAGCTCTGTCTTCTGCCCATTGCAAAATACTAATTGTTATTGTCATCAGAAATCTTTAAGGTCTTCAAGAAGTTTAGAATGTCCACTTCCATACTCAAACAGAATTTAAATTGTCTTTTATTAACAAAACTGAAGTTTCCTTTCTGTTGAATTTTTAGATATGTTCAGCTGACTTTCTCTAACAGTGTATTATGAAGCCGCAGCAGGTACTCACAGTCATCATGAATCTGAGAATAGTTCTGTTTAATTTCCAAAAATACAATTCAGAACTCCCCAGTGAATGAATAAGCATTTTTTAAACTTGGGGAATTTAATTAAACTTGGTTTCTCTATTTCACTCTTAAACAGTAACATAATCATAACATTGATAACATTGTCTAATACAAAAATACTTTTTGTTTACTTGTCATCAGTATATGACCTTAAATTCCTTGAATGGAATTAATTAGAAGGAAACACACTGTATTATTTTTAAGAATTATGTGAATATTGATATCTGTTCTTTTTGCAAAAGATTTTTTCTTTCTGGAACATGTCCCATTAGGGTTGTTTGTGCAAATTTCTCTCAGAGCTTTTTTTTTTTGGCTACTGAAAGCACAGTGTAGTGCAAAACATAGATAATTATCAGTATCTTTACATACTTCTCTTTTTTGGTGTTTGGAGAGGTGGGAAGGTTGACATTTTTTCTAGTCACTTTTCCCAATAACTGGAAAAATGTCTCATTGGTGAATTTAATAGTGAGAGATAGATTTGGCTTAAGAGGAAAAAACAACATAATTAATTATGTAGTTGTACTCAGAATAAAACATTTCTTAGAACAGCAATAAATTTCATTACCTGCCTTCAAGTGCTTCAAAATACAGTGTTTCTGGATATCATTAGCATATTATATGGATGATGATTTTCAAGGAAGATGAGAGTTACTGTTATAAGGTGATTTGTAGAATTATTGGGTTATTAAGGTTGGGAAAGACCTTAAGAGCATCAAGCCTAATGTTTAACCCAGAACTGCCAAGTTCACCACTAAACCAGGTCCCCCAGATCCGTATCTACATGTCTTTTAAAAACTTCCAGGAGCGGTAACTCAAATACTTCCCGGGGCAGCCTGCATCAATGCAATCACCCTTTCAGTGAAGAAATGTTCCCTAGTGTCCAATCTAAACCTCCTCTGGCACAATTTGAGACGATTTCCTCTTGTTCTGCCACTTGTTACTTGGGAGAAGTAACCCCCACCCAGCTGCAACCTCTTTTCAGGCAGTTGGAAAGAGTAATAAGGTCCCCCTCAGCCTCTTTTTCTCCAGACTAAACAACCCCAGCTCTCTCAGCTTCTCCTCATCAGACCTGTGTTCCAGACCCTTCACTGGTTCTGTTGACTTCTCTGGACATGCCCCAGCACCTCAATGTTCTTCTTGGAGTAAGGCTACAAAGATAGAGGAGACACTGCTTGTGCTCATGATCACTTAACCAGTCATTCCAAGTCCATGAAGTCTCTCTTGATTGCCCTTGAGATTCTTGTTGCAACTTCACTTCTGATTACCTGAAAAACTGATAAAGAATGATAATCTGAGGGCCATACTAAGAAGTGCTAAAGGGTAAGTTTTTTTCCCACATCTCTAATCCAGAAGGAGTTACAAAGTGACGAGCAGCTGCCAACACTGCCAGGCCTTGAACAGGCACAGGCATGGAGATGCAAGGACACTCAATCCAACAATTTAGGGTTTGCCTTGCTGTCAGTGAAGGGACTCCCCTTCAGTCTCTGGATTGACTGATAATGTCAGGCAATGGAGAGGCCAGACACAAACCTGTGAGAAACAAGCATATTCCTTTCTGTGGATGATGGAACCAATTTGCCCTTTTTTCACCAAGAAACAAAAAAAGCAGTAGAAAACTTCAAACACCAGAGTGCTTGAAATGCATAAGAAATATTATAAGGCCCACCATGATGTTTCTGCTGTGATACTTGCAACAAACGACTCCAAAGCAAGCACAATGAAAGAGGAAGCACACAAGTTTTAAACCACTTTAGTTTTTTCAGTGATTACGTCCAAATGATGTCAAAGAACAAAATATTGACACAGACTGCTTCCTGAGGTTATCTCCTCACTAGATCAATAAAAACATCTTTCCCTACCCGTGTCCCCAGTACTGCACAGAATCTCACCCAGCCATCCCTAGTCTCATAAGCAGGAATTCTCATTTTAAAGCCTGATTTGAAGCGCCTATTCTTCTGTGTAAAAGTTTTTGCAACCTCTCTTACAAAGTAGGGAATGTAGCTCCTGAATGTAGATCCACATAATGAGATTATGGCTGAAAAAGTGAAAAGTAGAGCTCATTTATTCTACATGCCTACTCCAGAAAAGGACGATCATCATCCATCAATAGCATGCACTGGAATGAAGGATTCCAGAGAGGACAAACAGCTGCTGCCAGAGGCACAAAGGAGACAGCATTGTGATCAGTGTGGGGAGACTATCACACAATATTTGAGATAATCATTAAAAACAGCCAAATCAGTGGCATTAGCCAACTGTTTGTTTCAGACTCATTTAACCGACCACATGGGCAGTTTCAAAAAATTATGGCATTTCAGAGTGGCTGCACTGGAAGCCTACTTGAAGGCAAAAGGAGACCTTCAATTCCTCTTAATCAATTCCTCTGAAAAGACAGTTGTTACAAAAATTATAGTTTAGTCTATTTAAATTATATTGATGTTAAGGACAAAATCTGAGATGTGAAGATGATCTTAAAGGTCTTTTCCAACCTTAGCAATTCCAAGATTCTGTGAATATGCATTAATGGCCCAGCAGGCCAGTATTGCAGCACAATCAGGAACACAACCCTTCTAGGCATAACAGTCTCAGTCATTTGAATGGGTCTCCACATGGTAAAAGACAATGAACTAAATCACATCCCATTAATGCAGGTCTTTCTCTAACAGAGGTTTTACCAGAATTGCATTTGGAAATTAAACTGTAGAGGAAAGAAAAGCTGGACCAGGTCAGCATAACATTGACCTTTTCTGGCTGAAAGGTACTTCCATTCCATTTGACTTTTCTAAATTTTTTGTTATGCTAATATGTACAGTATGTATAATATTCAATATTCTTTTTGATTACAGAAAATATGTAAATAATACATTTTAAAATTGCCATGAAATCTCTCTGCTTTCTAGAAATATATGCAAAGTTTGCCATGTCCAGCATTTGAAGTTGTCCTTTGTACTCAGTTATGTGTGCTTACTGCACACATTCAAGGTTTTTTTATCTTCAATGTACTATTAACTGAGTTTATAAAGATTAAGCAAAACTGGTAACTTGCTTTGTTTTTATTCTTCACAAAAATTCCATCATCTAGATATCCCTATTTTTTAAATTTCTAAACTCTTATATCTCCTTTCACATTGCTTTATCTCTTGACAAGAGATAAAAGATGGATAGACACCACTCACTTCTCATGAGCAGTGATGCTTTGGCTATCTAAGGCTGTTAGCTTTCTCAAAACATAACTTTAATGGCTCCCAAAGGAAACTAACATAAAAAGTAATCACCATGCAAAAGTAAAATGACTAAATTTATTTATATAAGATACAGCTTGATTCAATATATTGCACCATGACTTTAGCAAGCCAATAAGAAACATTCAGTGCTGCAGCATTCTGCAACTCTAATGTGGCTTGGTGTCAGCAGAGTTGTCACTGCTGTGACTCCCAGCAGCACTGCAGATGCAGTCTGACTGAGCCATTAGCTCATTTTCAATAGACAAATACTTGTGTTTTCATCAATACGTGATCTTACCTGAAGATGAAATTGAAGTCCACAGGCCACAATGCAATCATATTTTCCACCTTTGTTTCTCTTCGTTTGGTTTTGTTTTCCTTTAAGTCTGTGATGTTCTTGCAGTTTTTCTGGTACCTTCTATCTTCCGGTACATTGAGAAAATTACTGAATGAAATGTATTGCTGAATACTTCTCGATTCTGTGCATTTTACTCTGAATATTCTTACTGATCCTCTTTTTTTCCTCTACTTCCTAAATAGATATTCTAACAAATTTAAAAGTAAAATCTAATTTTAGCTATCATAAATGTCATCACTAAGTTGTCTGCATAAAAATTTCACTGCAAACATAACCCCATTACTGTGTGAAAGTATATGGTTACCTACGTGTTTTAATGTGCTTACAAGTAGATTTTGGCTGTTCAGTTTGGCACACATGAAAGTGATCTCACAGTGACACATCAGGAAATTTTCTCCACGGCAGCTGCTGGTGTGACTGAAGCATCTCATGACATTCTCATAAAGATCCACTGAATCTCACACAGTGAATGTTTTCAAACGATCCTAAAATTCTGAAAATACTCCAAAGTGCTTTTGATCATGTCAACCATTACTATTTACTTTAGTATCTTAACTCATCAAGAGAAATTGATGGTATGAAAACCAAGGGGGGTTTGCTCCTGTATATGCTGAAGGTGGCCCAGACTCTGGATGTGCTGGAATCATTAAGAGAATTTTCTTTGAATCAGCCATTCCATCCTGCCTCATGCTATTGCCAAGGCCAACATCTCCATAGGAACATTTTTTTGTGTTGCAGAGATTGTAGCTACTGCTTCTGCACTGCTCAGTACATGAGAGGCATGAACATACTGGAGGGAGTCCAGTAAAGGGCCACAAATGTCATTAAGTAACTGGAGCATCTCTTCTGTGAGGAGAGATTGAGAGAGCTGGGACAGTTTGCAAAGCAGAAGTTAATTCATTAATGCCTATAAATACCTGAATAGAGAGGGCAGAGGACAGACTTAGGCTCATCTCAGTGGTGCCCTGTGACAGGACGAGAGGCAATAAGCACACACTGAAACATGGATCATTCCCTCTGAACAGCAGGAAACACTTTTTTTACAGTAAGGGTGACCAAGCACTGGTACAGGTTGCCCAGGAAGGTTGTGGAGTTTCCATCCTTGGAGATATTCAAAAGCCATTTGGACATGGTTCAGGGCAGCCTGTTTGAAAAGAAGGCTGCCCCATTAACCTCCAGAGGTCCCTTTAAACCTCAATGATATTGTGATTCTGTGGGATTCTTACAGACACAAACTCCAGTTTGAAAGAACTGAAAGCTCTGCCATTACTATACTGTAATTCAAAATATGGGACTGAAACAGTCAACCTCAGGTCTTATATGGAGTGTTTCCTTCACACAGAGAGCAGCCTGTGTAAAATAAATCTTTAGTCAAGCCACCATCTCTCTTGAGGTCCTGTAAACACTGACAAGAGAAAAGATCCTTCAGAGAGCATTAAAGAGCAGAAATTTATTTTAGCCATCTGTCTTCTTCTTCTCTCTCTCTTTCCCTTGACTACTTATCGCAGGAAGAAAAGGCAGCTCTTTCCTTCCCTGGGGACAATGCCACTAAAATTTACAAACAGCTGTCCCATTGCAGTGCTATACAGGATACCTCATATGGCAGCAAGAAACTTTGGCTCCTCAATAGCTCAATAAAACACAGCTTTTGGGGTCAGGGCATGAAATTTTTGTTTATCCTCCAGAAGCACACAAGCATGGACGTCAAGGGTATGACTCACACAGAAGAAGGTTTGCCAAGTTCAGAAGAGATGCACATTAAAGTGCACACAGTGCACAGCAGGTTTGAAGCTGGCAGGATGATGCCCTTCCTAACACAGTCACGCAGGATCTGCCTGGGACAGTGGTCACAATAGTAGGGAAAGGCTTTGTTAACAGTCCCAGGCAGGGCAAGGTGATTAATCAGGTGATGAGGGTCCATACAGGGGCTCCCTCACAGAGCTGTAGGAGATGGAGATAGACACGAGGTTCGTGGCTAACCTACAATATAAGTCCAACCTACATGCAGGGAACAAGGACTTGACACAGGCTAACCTAAAATACAAAGGTTTAGTGTCTGGATCTGTGCTGAAACAGGGCTCCTGGGCATGTGGGCAGGGCTGATGAGAAGCTGGGCAGAGCCAGCTGAGCCTGGTAGTGCCCTCAGAGTCTGGACATCTTTTGACCCTACAGACTAACTAATGATGGATCTTTCTCAGCCATATATTGACTTTTGAGGATTGGCTTTATATGTACACAGCTGCAATTCCACTTGTTTTTACTAATGACACACCTCCAGATCTGGAATGACCTCCAAAGGCAGCCTTTTCCAGCCATTCTGACGCAGAAAATTCTGCTAAGAATCACTGCAGGTGACTTGCAAAAATGTAAACATGTTGGTTTCCTGGGTGAAGATTTGCACCCACCAGTCCTTCTATTGGATAAAATTGACTCAAACAGCTTAAAACCTTTGATTTACTAATTTACTAGAAAATTGGTCACAGTCAGTAACCAAGATATCCTGTTAACTTTTAATCTATCCTTTATGTTTTTCACTCTTGTACATTTTTACCACTATATCTCACTTTAAAATTTAGGTTCCTTTTACCTAGGAAGATAACTGTGGAAAAACTGGGGAATCACAAATAGTTTTGTTCCTCCTTTATTTAAAGGTAACCCCTGTTTACTTCTCACTTTAAGCTAGAAATACAGTATTTCTTGAATGTGGTCTTAAAAAATATTTTGTGTATTATGGTACCAAAAACCTCAAAACTTGTTCTAAACTGTATTTAAAAACTTAGATAAATAAATAGTGTTCTAAAGCAGTTATTTTAGAAACATGTAGAAATTAAAGTTCTTGTTTTATGAACTATTTTATAAAAGACAGATATTTTTCTCTTATATCCTTAAGGGCTTTCTGACAAGGTTTGAAAGGCTGTGCATTGGTTAAAAAATGTGGGTTCAAAACAATACCTGAAAGAGATGGGACCACTGCAGTGTTGTCACAGCACTGTGTCTCATGGCAGTGAGCACACTGGAGGTGACCAGCTGCTCCTCTGGAGCTGAATATTGCCTGGAAAGGGGCAGAGCAGCCAGCAAGGCAGGAGGGAACAGCAGGGGCCTGGACTCGAGGTGGAATTATGTGGCACATGGCCTAAAGGGAAAAACTGATAGATGTGCAAAGAGTTCCTAGTAGCTTCAGACTAATTAATCACACAAGCTCAGGTCATATCCTGACTTCCTACAACTGTGCCAGGAGGTACAGAAGATTTCAGTACAGCCTACATTTAAGCATTTCTGAAGAGTGCATTCATCCCATACTTTTCATTTTGATTTCTTTAGATTTTGGATTGCTGCTTTATTAAACCCAATACTTTGCAGGATCCAAAATAGGAACCTCACATGAGCAGAGTGCTTAGTTAACATCCTGAACAGCAACAAAATCCAAAATACAATCAGCCTTCCATAATTAGGACAGAAATTTATAGAGTACCATTATTTTCTATTTGCATCTCTGTAGAACACACTCAGTTGCTGTATTTTATATTTATCATGAAGTATTTTATTCTACACATTCAAAGCAATTAATAATGGTCTGTCTCCTTCACCCTTGCCCTGCTATACAAAACACATTTTCTTCTATCCTGCATTGGATACATGGAGTAAATCACAGAGGTCACACCAGTCTGTCAGAAAACAAGTTTGTGTTCTTGTTCTGTAACATGACAGGTTGCCTAAGCATATTTAGAGGTGCTAGATAATTTTCATTTTCCAGGCCTCCAGCCTCCCTTTGATCTCCATATATCACTTTCCAATTCCTTTCAATTCTATTCCCATGTGCATGGATGCAGCTATGCAACAACAGAGGTTATTTGTAATTAACCCTGAATTGAAGACACAACCTTCTTGCCAAGCACCAGCCCTAGAACAGAGCCTTCTCCACCTTTCCTGTTGTGTGGTTAATTGCCACTGGGGCCATGGCATTCCCCATGAAGTGTCTGCAAGCAGCTCAGATAAAGGGTGACAATGAAGACTTGCACATGCAGGGGCTAATGATGTCAAAATTACAGCTTATTTAACAGCATGATTCATCCAGATACTTAACCACAGATTTAAAAATAAATATACACTCTTTCCATTTGAAGTCAGTGAGACAGAAATACATCTTATTGAACAAAGCTTATGTCTGACAAATTCTGTAATGAATCAAGGCTTTCTACCACCAAGTCTTAAATAACTAAATTCAGTCTCATTTCTGTTCTTACCAGCTACTATTACAAGAGTGCCCAGGAGTCATCAACAAGGACTTTAATTTTTTTAGCTCTGTACAGGGTCAGGGGGATAACAAGGACAAAAGCATGACAAGAAGGAGAGGCAGCAGGGAGAAGATGAGAGTGATGGGACAGAGGGTGGGAAGCACAGCTAAGAGGGGCTCAGCCTCATTGTCTAGAGACTGTCACAAGCAGCCTGTCCACAGAGAGCTTTCCATGGTGTGTGATGGAGGGTGATGAGGCAGCTTCACTGAGGTGTGCAGAGAGCTCCTCACAGGCAGAGTGAGAGAAGACACAAAACTGCTTCCTTGAAATGCTAACAAGTGCAGGCTGAGGCTGGCTGGCATCTGTGACCTATCAGGGCTGAGAGATTGCACTGTCTGTGAATTATAGGTGATCTGTAGGGAAGGTACAGCTTTGAAGAGCCTTGAAGGTGAAGTCAAGTGCTTCACCTTTAATGCAATATAAAAAGAAAAGCCAGCAGTGGTGTCATGAGAGGGAGCAAAGTGACAACCCAGTGGGATTATTTTGCAGCAGCATGATGAAGGTCAGGAAAAGGCTATATCCCTGCCCAGATCATTCCCTCCCATGACCACAATCTCTCAGCTGATCCTCCTCACTACATGAGTACATGAGGCACTTCCACTAGCACTTGGCAAGTTTGATTTTTTTATTCTCATATTCAGGGCAAGTATGTGATGGAGACTGTACTCAGGATAAGGAGTATGATAAAAAATGCCTGGAAAAAAAATTAGAATATAATTTTAAAGTTCAAATGTCTTTTAAATTAAATATTAATGAAATGATCACCAGATAATCAAAAGAAAGTAATTAATCATTGCCTTATTTTTAACTTTTGATTCATGTTCTTGATTTTTGAAGAATTCACAAGATAAAGGGGCACATTTACTCCATTAATATGCGTGTTCCATAATCAAAATTACAAGTAGAAAAACTACTTAACTTTTAACATCAGGCATAAATAAATAGAAAAAAAAATTATTAACAAATACTTCGTTTAATTATGAGGGAGTTTTTCATCTCATAAAAGCATTTGCTTTCATGTTCTTTCACCTTTTCATCTCTCAGAATTACGTAGGTGATGTCATATTCTCTAGACATTGACCTTCTGAACAGACCACTGGAGATCTAATCTGTCACATCCCTTGACATGTCTGAATCCCCACATGGGGCACATCCTCTTCATTATGCTGTTGTAAAATTCCATATCCACACACTGTTTTGCTGTAATTTGCTCCTTTTATTCTGTTCTCCAGCTGTTGTTAACAACCTCATGAACTGACTGTTTTAAGGGAAATCCCAGACTTTGCTTCTTAGCCTCCAGCAATGACCAAACGTGACCAGTAAGCAAAGAGGTCTGGTGAGCAACATTCTCCTATGTCTTTCATTAATAACCAAGTATCTATCACAGATGCTCTCAGCATTATTTCCTACTGGGTTCTCTACACAACATTACTTCTTTCCATTTCCTTCCTCCCAACTTTGCTTGGAAATTACACACACAAAATAACAAATTAAAAATATCCAATATCCAATGAAACAAGCAACAACCAAAAAAGGCTTTGTGCAGCTGCATGGAAAAATACCCCAGCATCCTTGGACATTTGCACACGAACAGTAGGATTTGACTGGGATTCACGTCCCTTAATTTTATCCATCTGAAAAGCATTGCATCTTAGCCACTTATTTTGACTGTTCCTTTAGTCTGTGAAGAGAAGTGGCTATCTCTGGATATTGATTCATCCTGCCCTCTTTTTGCATCTTGCCTGAGGCTTCTGACCTTCAAGTAGCTAAAGGGGCACCCAGCATAGAGCCCTGTAAGGAGGCTCCTTATTTTGCTAGAGTTGCTACTCTGCTGCCAGAGTCCTGCATTCAACAGGGATGAATACATTGGCCTTGGTTAAATGTGGAAAAAGCTCACTGACTCACTCCCCGCCAGATGGAAAAAGAAGGCATTCTTCTTCTTCAGCTGCCCCTTTTGTAATGAAAAGGTGATGATTTAATCTTCTACAGATGTCCCTAAGTGTACCATGTTCCAGGCCTTCCTGAAAGCACACTTACTCTACTCTGTTGTCCAGCCACCTCTGGGACAGCATAGTTCTGGAAGCAGTTCCTATCACTCAGCAGTTACTCAGCTCACTAAAGCATTTCCATCTGTAGGAAAGTTTTCCCTGATAAGCCAATAAGCCTTTAAATAATTGCATACATGTGTGCAAAACCTCGGCACTATTTACATGTGTAAGTTCAATAATATTTTTAAAGTAGGTAGTAAAATGACCGTTGAAACAAAATATTTCCTTTTGCAAACCCATAGTTTTGCTTTTTTGTGAAGTTCATTCCTCTTTAACCTAGTTTCACCCCTGTGTGCTCCTGATTCATGAAAACCAAGAGGGAAGAAACACATGCACAGCTCTTAAAAAGCAAACAGTGTCCTGGTAAGAACTCAGAGTTAGAAGAAAACATTTTCAAGTGCTGAAAACATTATTAAAAAAAAAAAAAAAAAACCAAAAAAAAAAAAAAAAAAACAAAAAAAAAAAAAAAAAAAAAAAAAAAAAAAAAAAAAAAAAAAAAAAAAAAAAACACCAGACAAACAAACAAAAAGGTATTTTTTTTTGAGAAGTTCTGAACAGGGCATGGGACAGACTTAACAAAACTCCACCTTGACTCTAAAATATTTGTGGATGTAGGTGAAATGCATCACAGCACAGAAACTATCTCCTCTGCAATTTCCAGGTGCTTGCTTAAGGATTCTTCCTCTTTTCCTTCTTCTTATTGTCCCCCTCCTTTGATTTCTCCTGAGTTTTTAATTTTTACTTTTAGTGATAGTCCTTTGAGATAAATTTCTAGTTACATTCTAGAAAAGTTCACATTCCTACAAGGGAGACATCACATCCAGTATTAATTCTTGATTTTATTATTTAGAAGTCACAGTAAAACTCAGGAAAATGAAAAGAAATTAACAAGGCTTCCAAAAAAATCAGAATTGATCTGGAAATGCACTGCTGAAAGTGGAGGAAAGACAGATATTTAATAAAGAATGAATGAGAATTAAGGGTCCAAATTAAATTTTATTGAGCAATTTGGCAACCTATACTTCCATCCCAAGACAAGATTTTTTGTCTTATCATTATATTTTCTAAATCTGACCTCCAAGACATATTTAAAACATTTTTCTTAAAACTGTGACTTGAACTATGTACTCATTTATTGAGTTATCTAGCCCAGAATGAAAACAGGAGGTGTTCTAAACCTAAAAGGTGAGGTCCTTTCCAGTTCTTGAAGATATTTTTTAGTCTTTGGATCTAAGCCTGATTAAGCAACACACAATACAGCTACCATGCAATGTTCCACCACATTCATATTGTCTTTATCTAAGAACAGAAAATGTCATACTAGCTGTTGTGGGGTCCGGTTTATGAGATTTCAGTGTGATTGTTTATGTTGGAAGATTAAAGCAAACATCAAAGAGCAACATTAGCCCCAAAAAAGATGACTGAGAAACAACAAATCATTAATAAGATTATAATCAGGTGTGGAAAGTTTAACTCAGGTCATTGGAAACATATCTTTTCTGTTTCCAGGTGAGAGGAATTCAAGACTGGTCAGGTAGGAATGGTGACTGAGACCAAACAGCTCTATTCTTACCCCATCAAAAGAATGTGATTTAATGTCCACTCAGCTGCGTGCCTGAGAAAAGATCAAAAAGGATGTATCATAAAAGAAAGATAATCTTTTCAACAAAAATGCTCTGGCCCCACCTGCAGAGAGATTTCTCTAGGAGCGAAATCAAAATCAGTCACAAAAATGGAAGGAGGCCAAGCAAAGTGCTGTGTCCAGTTCTGGGAGTTCCTCAGTTTAGGGAGGACGTTGAGACACTTGAGCACATCCAGAGGAGGCAACGAGGCTGGTGAGGGGCTTGGAACACAAACCCTGTGAGGAACGACTGAGGGAGCTGGGGATGTTTAGCCTGGAGAAAAGGAGACTCAGGGGTGGCCTTATCACTCTCTACAACTTCCTGAAAGGTGGCTGTACCCAGGTGGGGGTTGGTCTCTTTCTCCAGGCAGCAACTGCCAGAACAAGAGGACACAGTCTCAAGCTGTGCCAAGGGGAATATAGGCTAGATATCAGGGAAAAGTTTTTTATGGGACGGGTAATAAAGTATTGGAATGGTCTACCTGGGGAGGTGGTGGAGTCACCATCCCTGGATGTGTTTAAGAAAAGACTGGATGTGGCACTTGGTGCCATGGTTTAGTTGAGGTTGGGTTGGGTTGGACTTGGTGGTCCTGGAGGTCTCTTCCAACCCAATGATTCTGATTCTGAAAGAGCAGCCGCAGAAAAGCCCCAGCTGTGTGCCACAGCAGCTGGAGGAGGAGCAAGGCAGTGCAAGTGCTGCACCTGGAGGGCAGAGCCACCTTCCAGCCTGGATCCCCCTCTACCCCAGTCGAGCAGCGCAAACAGCATAAGATGCAAAGGTGAGAAAATGTTAGAAACATCCTTCAGCCTCCATGGATCAGAATAAAGCTCATTTAAGTTTCTTGAAATATATGTTTTGCAAAAAAAAAAAAAAAATTATTCCACTTATGGAATGTTTTAAATAATGTTTTAATATTTTATCAGAAATATTAGTTATACATTCATCTACATTAATAAGTAACTACATATTCATCTACATTAATAAATTTTATTTCTATCATTCTAGCTCTATTTTAAAAATACCCTGATTTTGTCTCACTGACAGTCCAAGAAAAAAAAGTGTTTAAGTTTCTAGGAAAGAAAGCTTTCCCTTTAGTGAAGAATATTTTTTTTTTAAGTTTAAGGTTAGGCAGACTGGAATATTTACTGGAATAGAAATTAAATATTTCATTGTACTTGTATTTAAATCTGTCTGGTCCTTAAAAAGTATCTCTATTTTAAACTAAAGTATTTTAAAATTTAAAGTTTTGGGGATTTTTTTTCAGTCTTCTTTCTTATGTGGATACTAGTATCTGAATTCATTATTAATTTGTGAATGACTGAGGCATTTGATGAGGGCTTTTCTGTAAATAACGATTTTTAAAATCTTTAGGCTCTCATCCTCCTGTCTTTAGGAACATGGATGACCTAGAGGTGGCATATTATACAAATGTGTTGGTATATTTACATAAGCATATATTTCTGCATGTATGTATAGTGGTGAAAAATCAATTTTAGGTATGGAATAAGACATACCCACTTTTGGCAGACTGAAAACAGATATTAAAACCAGAAATTGAAACAACTTTGATTTCCTGTTCTTCCAATAAGATCTGGAAATATGTTGACTGCAAGTAGGAATTAAATTCTGGAGCATTAGAACACAATTTTCAATGTAGGTCCCACAGAACTCAACAATTTTGCAAATAAATCAAAACAAAATAATTTTGTTCTTAAATAAGATTCCTCACTGAAAACTGAAATGATAATGCAGAGAGGTTGCCACAGAATCTCTTGACTATTAACATTATTAAACTAAATCTTCCAACTTCTTTTTCTAAGACTAATTCCGCTACTGGAAAACATCTCTCCAATGCAAAGTTAGTTTTCCTCTTGTTGAAATTCCATAATTTGTTACTGAGAAAAAAAGAAAAAAAAACAATACACTGAAATGCAGTAAGGGGAGGTTCAACTTGGGAAGGAAAATGCAGCTGTCTGTCAAACAACTGATTTCACATTGCTTAGGAGAAAGAATAATGTCACTTCTAGTATTGGAAATATAAATGGAGTTTGTTGTTTTCAAATTGTCATCTAAAATTATTTTGGAAACCTCAGAATATTTCCCCTAAGAAAAATTTCCCCTTTCTTTGTTGAAAGCAAACTAATTCATTAAAAACAGCTTTGATATGTAATTTTTTTACTTCCTTGTCCATCAGCCATAAAACTGTATGTCATTTACAATGCAAAATATTTATGAAAAAAATCGGTTCTCAGTCTGCACTAGAATGAAATTACATTCTTGCTCCTTTAATTTCAAAGAATTGATAAATACATAACAATGACAATACTGACCTTTTCCCAGGGCTGACTATTTACTTCATTGCTTTTGATAGTACAAAAATGGGTGAAAGGAAGAAGTTTACTTAAAAATAAGAGAAACATAATTATTACAGTTTATGAAAATGTAGGTTTCTTGATGCCAGAAGAGGGGCTTTTTGACTGTTCTTCATGCAAGAAAAGTGTATAGAAAATCCCTTCACATCTTCAAAAAAAGACTTAGCTACAGTTACTCACAGGAAAGAGTAGTAACAAATAGCAAAGAGTTATCTGTCAATTAGTGGAAGAAATATATCTAAAAGTAGACCGAGGTGAGACAGTCAAGATAGAATTTTCCTTACCATTTCCAGAAATTTTGGTCATGTGGATGTAAATTCTGCTGTGGTACTTGGTCTCAGGTATCATATCCTAGAGAACGTACTCTACGTGTTCGGTTTATTGATAAGACAAAAATTTTTCTTACTTTTTTACCTGCTTATAGATATTAATTTCATACATGTCAATCACCTGTAATTCTAGCTTACCTAATGTACTAGCTAGAGCACCTATTCTATTTAATACTTAAATTATATGCACCTTTTACTAGGTCACTGTGTTTCAGTATTCAAAGCAAATTATATAATCCCCATCTTGGAAAGGATGGGCAAGCAGAAGAACAGCCTGTCATGAATAAATGCATTTGGATCCAGGGCTCCAAGTGTTTTCATCAACTGGTCACTCCCATGAGACAAGGGAAGAGTCAGTTCTCCAAGCCTCAGTTCTTCAAATATTATCAGACTGCACATGGAAATATGGTTTTGTCAATTTTAACAAGCACATACTTAAAGTACTGGAGATGCTAATACTGTCCATTTTGATTATCTTGATTTCACTGTTCAGTATATTTGTACTGGAATTTGAGCAGTGCACCATCGCTAAGGGTGAAGTAGTTCACTTACACTGGGATAGCAGTATGATATGAAGAAAATAAGGATGACAGACAAGGCTAATGCCACTACTCCAATGTTTATTAGATGTAGCAGCACACACAAATGATGAAGAATTACAGTGCTCACAGTAGAGAAGTTACTTTCTTGATAACCAAGGAAGACCTCAAAGCACATTTTTATATGGTATTCTCTCATTTCAGCTGTTTTGAGCATTTATTGAAGCTGAAGAGAGGTGACTTCCTCCCACTGGAGAGTACCATGCACCCTTGCAATAACTGGAGACGTCTCAGTGGAGACCAAGCAGAAGGATTAATTGAGGTTTCTAGGATGAAATTTCTCATGCTCTGATTAAATTCCCATAAATCCCTAAAGCAGAACCATCATAAGTCCCAAGTGAAGTCCAGGTCCACTCTTGGCAAGGCCTCCCCCACTTTCTGTCTGGCAGCACATACAGTTTTATGTAGCTACTTACATGGAACAGGAGTCATCCCCTCAGTCACTGGTAATCATTGCTCTATAACGTCATGTGGGAACATTATCTAAAGCTGCAGCTGAAGCCAATTGCAAACAGCATTAATTGAAGACAAGAGACTTTCCATGGGCCAGAGCACTTACAACACAAATAAATAAGATACTAAAAGAGGTGAGAAAGTTAATAAGTTTCATCAGTATTGTCAAGTTCATATTAACAGATGAAGATAGGAAATCAGTAACCTGTCTCTGAATGCACACACATCCCTCCAGTGGATATGTGTTAATGTCCCCTGCCTGAATTAATCCACAGAGGATGAGTTGATACTTCTGAATTCCTGCTCTCTGTTAGTACAAGCTCTTGTAACACACATTATTAATTAGGGAAGTTTCTTGGCTTAACCTGTCATGTATCAGCAGCAGATGAGCAGGCAGGGAATGTACTGATATTGAGCACTAAAAAGAAAAATGGACTAAATTGTTGTCTAAGTTCGTGGGATGCACCTTGGTAATTGAACCTTGAACATGGTACTTGTTAAGTAAAATGCATTCGTTTTAAACCACCATTGCATTTGCCTTGACAGCTGCACATAAATAGACCTGACTAGCTAAGCTGCAGTAACTCTTTCTGTTCCAAATAGTTCTTCACAGTTTTTTCCATAAATGAGTAAAAAAGTACTGAATTAAAAGCAGTGAAAAGCACAGGGTTTTTTTTATAGGAACCTCACTCTCTTTTCCTTTCTTCCCTGTCTGTATTTCCCATCTCTTCTGATAAAGGACACATTGGTCACTCACATCAGAGATGACACCTAGCACTGGTGTGACCAGTGCCCTCCTGTTCAGGGCCTGAGGTGGCAGTGCAGAAAGTCTGAGTGCTGCTGCTCTGGTAGGAGCCTGAGGTGAAGTGGGGCAATAGGTAGGACCAGCAGGCAGGAGACACAAGGCAGATTTGGGACTGAAACCACAGTCCTGAGCTATGGCAGGACAGACACAGATGGGCCAGCGAGCCATGGAGAGGGGTTTGTCCCTGGTGGAGCAGTGACACACCATGGCCAGGATGCTGATAGTGGGTTGGGGTTTGTGTTGCCTGAAGTAAGTTAACCTCTCACAGGGCTTCACTGGCCTCCTCTCTGCTTTTGCCTTATACAAAGTAACACTGGAGACAGGAAAAACAAGAGAAAACCCTTAAAGAAAGGGAATGTCAAATCCTAAGATCTCTATCTTGGATAGGCAGAGAAAGGGGTTGACTGTGAGGTACCATGCATTTCTTAACCTTAACCAACACATGAGCCAAATTCCTGTCATCACAACACTTAAATTACATTTATAAGGTCTCTTTATATTAAAAAGATAGCAAAGGTAGTGTTGCTGCGGTTTCCTTCAGCTTTCCACGAGCTATTTTTAAACTTGGATCTAACCCCCAAACAAAGTCAGACCTGAGCTTAGAATACAAACACACTCAAATTTCAAAAATTAGGAGTACAGAATTAGATTCTTTCTCCAAATCAGAATTGCAAAATGAATGACCTGATTTTCTGAAGTTCTTACACGTAACAACTCCCACAGATGTCAGCAAAAACTTTAATTCAGAGTTTAACTTCAGTGCTTTAGAAATCAGGTCACTTGTTCAAGTATCTAAATATAGAAGAGTAACTACATTTTTTCTTTTTTTTCTTTTTTTTTTTTCTTTTTTCTTTTTTTTTTTTTTTAATACTTAGGTTTAGAGTTCAAAGCTGGTTATTCCTTCAGATCCTGCAAGAGAACTTTGCAAAACTTGTTTCAGGATCCCAATTTGGTAAGCAGACAAAAAGTCCAGAGTGTACAGAGCCATGGCTTCAGTCCCCACCTGTTTATAAGAGGAATCTCAGCCCTTTGTTCTAGTTATCTTGCAAAAGACACTGCCTGACAGCTCAACAGCAGCCCCTTCCACAGGTGCTCTTTGTTCACCTTCAGACAGTTTACTAAAACCCTGAATTAATAGTAAATGCATGACTGGGTACAAGAAACTCAAGCATGTATTGGGAGTGTCATCTCACATATTAAAAAAAGGCATGACTATGCAGAAATTATAAATTACATGGGTTTGACTGTTTATAATGGTATAATGTACACAGCTATAAAAATAAATGGTAAGTGTCAGATTTTTATCAGAGGGTTTTCCTTAGATTTGCCTAAAAGAGATGATTGTTTGGTTTTGTGTATATTTATGCCCATTTGTGTACTGATTTGCTGCCAGGAAACAGAGAGATTAGCAGAGGAACAACTTTTGCAAATGATAGATCTGGAATTACTAAGCAGAAACCTACTAGAGACATAATCAGATGGGAAACTTGATATTTTCATGATGCATGAGATGATCCTTATGATTTTTTTTTTTAGGGTTCAGTAATTAGTTCAGTGCTATTGTTCCAGCTGTTGAGGGGTGATTAGTTGCTCTTTCTTTTCAGCTATCTGATGAAAGACTTCTTGTCTCTCTGCTTTCAGCCTAGCAAAACCATGCAGCATTGTCCCTTTAAAACTAAATCTTTGTCTCTGCCCCTAAACTTCCATCTATTTTAATCAAAGAAATCATGTTTGGAAGGCCAAGACCTTAACACTCGAGAGAACAAAATTACTCCCAAACAGCTTTTTCAAAGCAAATCTTTCCTGCACCTCAAAATATAAAATGAATGCCAAAAAAAAAAGTCAATATTGGGATCTACATATAGATTTCTGTTTACCTAAATCTTTCTTTGCATCAGTTTGTAAACCTTTCAGCCCAGATGGCCTTCATCTCTAGCTGGAAGACAGGGATAATCCCTACTGTAGAGAGCAATAAGTGTGTCTGGCAATGGGTCAATAGGCTGTTTACTCACCACTTCTTCCTAAGGTCATCTTCTGTAAGATTTAGTATGCTCTTTAATGGTCAGCTGAATACCCATAAATCTGTTGGTTTACTTTCTAGCATACTCTGCAGACAAATTACATCCTCTGCCAAGTCCATTACGAATACAGACATACGTCATACCTAGCTGGCAAAAAGATGGGAGAGAGAAACACTCTGGGTGACAGTGCAAGGTGACACTTGAGAACAGCTTCTACTTTGGGGGATTTTTAATAGGAGCAGCAACAGATGAGTCTCAGTCTTACCACATCTGATCCTAAGGGGTCCTTAAAATCACAGTGCAAATTCTGCAGTGTAACTGCAATTATGCACATAGGAAATTGGGTTTGAGGACTTCTATTAGCCCTCTGAGAACTGAGAAGTCAATGTGTGTTGTGGCCAGCTGAGGCAGTCAGAAGGGCACAACAGCAAAGGTCCAGCACACTGCATGAGGCAGAAAAGAGAGTGGCCTGCAGCAGCAGGGAGCTGGCAGCCCCAGGTGCTCCAGGCAGGTCTCAGCTAGCAGCTGCTAGACATGCATTTCACTGTGCTCCTCTTTATTGCCTGTCCCCTTCCATTGTCTGGTTTTTTTCACTCTTACCCCATTCAACACGTGACTAGAAACCTGATGGATTTAACAAGTCATAGAGAAAAGGTTTTTTCATCCAGGAAAGCAACCAAGCCAAGCATTCAGTTTTTCATGCACAAACAGTCCTCATGGACACTCCTGGATTTCCCACTGTCACCTGCGTCCCAGGAGCTGCCAGGGGATGGGAGAAAATTAATTTCCTTCCTGCTTTTGCCTTTCTATACATCTGTATTATTTCTATATTATTTAAACTACTTGGATGGGTTTCCAAGTGACTGCAACATAGATGGAAAGTTCAGGATGCTGACAGCAGGGATGTTGTCATGGTGACAGAGAGGGAGACAGGGTGTTAGAAACTTGGAGGCAGGTAATTAAAGATGCCCAGAAGCCAGGGACAAAGGTTTGATATTGCCCTGTTACCCTAAGGCAAAATTCAAATGAAGATGAAACCTTCTGCCCCATGCTTGTAATTAATGCTTCCAATTGCGCTTTCAGGCACAGGGATTAAGAGTCTTTGCATTTAACTCAGGAAAAGTACTGTTTGTTATAAAACACTGATTCATCGTTTTCCTGTGCATTTTGGTTTCTCTGTTTCTGTAGTGACAGCATACAACTGACACAAAATTCCTTGCCAGCTGTGGATGACCCTGTAATTTGTGACATCAGGTTTGTTTGGTATCCATTATTCACGATGTAAATTGTCAGTGAGTGTAGTAGGCTGGACACCACCTGCCCACCAAGCTGCACTGTCACCCTCCTCCTCAGCAGGATGGCGGGAGAGGGGGGAAGAAAATAAAGTGAAAAAGGTCATGGAACAAGATAAACACTGTTCAATAAACAAAAGCAAAGATCACACACAAAAGCAAAGGAAAACAAAAGATTTTATCTCCTCTTCTCATCAGTAGGTGATGCCCAGCTATCTCACAGGGACAGGGCTTGTAGTGGTTGCTCCAGAAGACAAACCTTGTAAACAATGAATGCCCACTCTCTCTTCCTTTCTCTTAAATTTTATCACTGAGCACATCATATCATATGGAAAATTCCTTAGATAGTTTGAGTCAGCTGTCCTGGCTGTGTCCTCTCACACTCTGGGTGTGTCTTTCCCACCCCCACCCGAATGGTGAGGGAGGGAATGTTATAGAGACAGCACTGCTGCTGTGGGAGCAGTGCTCAGCCAGCATGCTGGAGTGTTATCAGTGACTTCCTAGCTCCAGACATAAAGCACTAAAGCATGGCACTGTGAGGGCTCCTGTGGGGAAAACTGATTCTATCCCAGCCAGACCCAACACAATGAGTCAAAATATTCCAAAAATAAGATCTGTCTGACTCATCATTGTGTGAATAATGATATGATTAAAAAAAATATTTTTTTATTACCTGCTTTCTAGGAGAAATAGGAGAATCCAAGTCCTGTGTCTTTGGATTGCAAATATAGATGGTTCAGCATGAAAAATAAATTTTCAGCTTGCTTCCTTCTGTCTTAGTAAGCACACAATTATGCACAGTTAATTCGTTTGCATTCATTACATCCACATGGATACTTAAGTACCCTTGGCTGAGATACTTGTGCTGCTACAGGCAGGGTCCTTTATGCTACATGATTTCGTGACTCTGCAGTTTATCCCTCGTTGCAAAATATGTTCCAGGTACTCAGCTTTCCTCGTGCACAAAGGTGGCTCTAGCAAAGCCTTTGTGGTGCAAGGAAAAGCCTGAGAATGTGAGCGGAATGCCAACAGCAACAGCTGAGTCTTCCTGCACTAGCAAGTGCTCTGAAACAATGGGACACAGACCTCAGCAACACAATTTATCTCAAAGAGCTGCTAGCTCCAAAGCTCTGAAAGTAGGAAATGATCAGCAAAAAATGTGAAAACATCATAAAATAATATAGCAATAGCAACAGAAGATTGTATGCCCAGCTTTGAATCTGAATCTCTATTTAAACCCATGTGAAGCTCCTGCAGAAATGCTCACATTCCCAGCAGTGAGGTAGAATCTAGAGATCTTGGCACAAATTTTGAGTGTGTTTGGCTTTGTTGTAGAATGTCTTTCACATACAAAAAGATGCAATTACACATGTAGAAATCTAAATGCATGACTTTTTTATTATATGCTTGCAGGAAATGTTATTGTAGCTAGTGCGACATATCTCATTAACCAAGACCTGGAAAACATAACATGACTGATATGTATGTAATCTTTTTGTACTGAAAGTCTTTTTATCCACTGCATGCTGTCTATATTTTGTGCTGTCTACACACTAAGAACCTAAAACTAAAGAATTATTGTGTATTTTGTAAAAGAAATGAAAAAACCAAAAACCAAACAAATGAAAAAATTGCACCCAGAAGAAAAAGCATGGTCTCATTTTTGTTTTGTTTAAAAATGTTGAGGAATCACAGCATACTAGTAGTATTTTAAAACACTGAAAATTGATTACTGACATACATAAAATCTTTTTTCCATCAGCTGATTACAGCCTCCTTCCCTTGCAGCAAGCAAGAGGCCATTGATTCAGATCAACACCTGGCAACCTGCCTTGCTTCTGGAGCTAAATTTATGTTTCAGAGATTTTCAAGGGAAGACAACAGTGGCAGATCCTTCAATAGCAGCTGCTTCATTTAATGAAGGGAAAAAGTCTTATTGCTGGAGCCATTTGTTGCCATAGCTTCCCATGTTAAAGGCAGAGAAACCATTAGAGCATCTTTCTACCAGAGACCAAAGATTTTCATTCAATTACACCCATTCTGAGTGCTATAATTTGAGTTTAGCAAAAGCATATCTCCCCAAAAGCTATCCACATTCAATTTGAACGTGCATGCTATTTGTCATTTCCATTTCTGAGGTTTTGACTTTTAGCTACTAGTTTTAGGTCTTCATCTTCTTATTGTTGGATATTTTTGAAACCAGGAGAAGATTTAGACATTCTGATCAAGTCCTTTCTTGATATTCCATTTAATAAATTGTCTATTGTGACCACTTGTCAAGCAAAGAGCATCCCATCTTGCATTCCTACTCTACAATTTTTGGTTCATAAGCTAGGCCTCATCTTGACATAAATAGTCAAAAATACTTTCTGCCCTCCCTTTTAAAGGTCTATAATACCCTTATACCCATCAGGGTGAAGAGTATAATTATGTACCCCTGAGGAATAAAAATCCCTCCCTCTCTGTCAATCAATCTTTTTTCTTTCTCTCTCCCCTCCAAGGAAGTCAGCAGCTTTGTTTGCTTTAAGGATGGGCAAACAGAAGCACAGAAAGGATAAAGTCTTACCCTGTGTTACATATCAGACAAGGGCAGACCCCTGCAGGCTAAATCTCCTGGCTAAATCCAGCAATGCATTAATAACACCAGTGCTGTTATCCCTTGCTGCTGGTTGTCTTCACTACATAAACAAGCTCTCATATTTCACAGTTTCACTGTGTTAAAATGTATCAAAGATGTCTATCACTGAAAAATTTTAGCAGATTACTATTTGTTTTCTTATAAGGCACTTGCAGATTCGCTGCAAATCTAGAGTTCAATTTTTATTCTTTGGTTTCTTAGCAGACAGAGAAGAAAACAACACAGGCAGGAACCCAACCCATTATTACTTTTAGTTTTGGGTGTTCTATTTAAGGTGCATGACAAACAAAATGGAAAACAGAAACAACTGACTATACCAGAAAAAATACAGTCATTTGGACATGAAACACAAAGAGTGAGCCCTGCACCCTGTATTCTGCATACACTGATCTCCCAGACTAACAGAAAGGTAATTTCCTACCCACAAGGTATTGATCTCCACATCGCACACACATGCATTTCCTGGAAGTGTCAGATGGTGGATTTATAAAGCCTGCAAGAATTAGGAGCATAGATGTGCATTTACTGAATTGTTTCAGTACTACATACGCCTTTCAGTCTCATGGTTTATTTCAAATAAGTAACCTATATTTAATAAGTTTAGTGATTTAATTACTGTGAAGTCTCAATGTATGCATGTGATAGGAAGTCAACTTGTATTCAAGCCAGGAAAAACTGATCCATGCCACAGATGTAACTCAAGACACATCAGAGTACACAACAAACTGAGCTCTTGCTGTTCCAGAAGAAAAAAACCTATGCTGTCAAATCATCATGTTCTACTGTAGAAGTAGACAATCACATGAAAGACTCAGTAACTATTTAGTTGTTTACTACTAACACTGTGATTGACAGAGAATAAAGTGTCCAATTCCTTACAAGACATGATGTGAATCTGTCCAAACGGTTTGACCTCATAGTGTTAGAGCATACATAGCTTAGGTAAATCATTCATAATTTACCATGTGCAAGTGGTATCTTCCTACTACCAGTGTTCTCAGATGGATCCCATTAAATCCCATTTCACAGTGGTCATGGATTTCTTCTGACACACTTGGTTATAAAGGCAGGAAAAGTTTTTAAACATTAGATCATAATTTGGCTACTGATGTCCACAGGAGTGTTGAACACTTGCAGTAAAGACAGGATGTCTTCAGTCCCAGGTTGAAATTCAGCATCCAGGACAACCAAAAGAAGATGGAAGGCTTGGTTTGTCCTGCAGTAGGCCTATTGCCTCCCAGTTGATGGAGTGATTCAGATGAAATTCCCTGAGGAATCTAAAAGTGTGCCAAACCATTCTACTCTGGACACAGCACTTGCTTAAGTTCTTCTAACCAGGGACTGAATTTAACATTCAGAATGATAACAAGGGACATGAAAACCAATTTCTTGTCACCACAGAGTAATGTGCTCTTTCTATATGTTCACTACTCAAAACTCATCTAGGAAATTAATAAGGCCTTTAATGTTCTGCCTTCACTGCTTCATTACAGTTAAGAAGACTGTAATCACTCACAGGGAAACCTTGGGCCCCCCATAATCAAATTTTGTTATGGAGACAGGCTAGCACTGTTAGGATTACAAGATTATTGGGATGCACTGTGCTGTTTTCAAATGTCAGTGTCATTCTCCTTCTCACTCCTGTTGACAGCAAGCACATGGAGAGGCTCTTCCCACAGTGCAAGGTGATCATCCCATTTCAAATTGCAGGCTGGATTTAGAACAGGATCAAAATTGTGTGTACATGCACATAGCTGCACAGCTATAAGAGGGCTGGGGGGGCACATTCCTATATGTTCCTGCCTGTCCACCCACCCACCTGCCATGGCTATATGAGAAAGATTAATAAAGGTTTAAAGAACTGGTTTTGCTTCTGTATTCTTGGACCTTTCTACTGATTTCTGCAAGAATCCCTGAACTACTATTCTAATTGCCCAACTTCTTCCACTGGGTTGCACCTTTTGATAGAGAAGTACAACTTTCGCAGCTTGCTGGTCCTTGGTGAAGAACAAGAGTCGGTGCTTTTGCAGGTTTCCACCAGCAGGGGAGAACAAACAGGGAACTCTTCCTGCCTCAGTCACAGGGGGTACACACGAACCATCCTGTTTTTCACCCACAGAAATCATTTGTCTGATCACTTTTCTGCTTGTCAGGTTTTAGTTTATCTGGTATGTATAGGGCAGAAATCTGAATTACTGGATTCCTACTGGCATAGGAATGGCTTCTGTGGTCTCCAAGAATCTCAGTTGTCCACTGAGTCTCCACTCAGTCTCTGTCTACTCAGTTTCTTGGCAACTTTTGATTTTTGCAATATCCTTAATTCAGAACTAGCAATTCAACAGCTGTTTCAATGTAAAACTGATTAACAAAATTTCATGTGGATACACACCTTCCAGAGTACTGCTGTTTAAGTATAAAAAGTTTGATAAATCTTTAGCTTTGCTTCAGTAGTTGCTTTACATCAATTAAAAGCCCACTAAATGCTAAAACCACTTCCAAGAATGTACACCATGAATTGATCTAAATTTACTACTTTGATTTTCCTTGCCATCTGTCAAATTATAGGCTTTCAGTCCATGTATATTACCAGATAATAGTCACTAAATAGAAAAAAAAATCAGAGCTGACATTGCTACCTCCAAAAGTCAAATAAACCTAGATACAAGTACGTTAATAAAAGGGTAGTGAAGCAGTTTTGATTAAACTGAGAAAGAATCTAAGCATATTCAGGAATGATTGGTAAATGGTATTATTAGCATGAATAAGACACATTCAGAATGCAAGAGCAGGAGGATAACAGAAGTCTGACATAACTGGTCTTACACCAGAGGCAATAAACTGAGAGAGAGCACAGTGCAGATAAAATAATTGTATCTGGTAGCACTCCAGACCTGGAGTACCAACTCCCAGTAGCAGCTGAATGTTATAATTTGTTAGTAGGCATTTTTATTTGTTTTAAATTCCCTGAGAGTAGCTGGACTCAAATTTAGGAGCTCAACTTACTTACATTATTAAAAAAAACAAAAACAAAAACAAAAAAAACCCCCGATGGATAAGTGTTAGAAGTATAATCTCCTTATTATTAATTCTGGAACTAGAAAAATATGGGAATTTTTAAATGGACCAAAAGTACTGCATTTTTATATTACTTACTACCCTCAGGGTTAGAAATGATGAAAAATAGATTGAATGCTCTGTTGTATGTTTTAGAACAATTTTGTTAAGTAAGTTTATGCCAGTAAAATTTTATTGTGGGTTTTTTTTCACATTTCTCTGTCCTTTTAAACCCTGGAATACAATTTCAATTGATCTTCGTATAATACATTTTTAAATCAGAAAGTAGCATAAAGGATCAGAATGATTATCTCCTTTAACAGGTCTGGAAGCACATCAATACTCTAGAAAAATGCATATTGTTATTTCCATCAAACATGAAAAATCTATCAGTTCCTCTAGCTCACTTATGTGCCACAAGAAACAACAATAGACCCTTGGAGTCTGTCAAATCTTAGATTAATAATAAATGAGCACCAAATGATAAACAGAACCTTTCACTGTTCTATTGCTGAAGATTACTGCAGGGTAAATACTAACAGGAAACTGAGCAAGGTTAAACATACAGCCTAATGGATACATTGTTTACAACCTGAAAAAAAAAATCCAAATTTCACACTAAACTACAAGGATTATGTTATGAACTAAAGAGCATATGTTTAAAAAAAATTGCTTTGAAACACAAATTAAATGGAAAATATTTTAAAATCAACTAATTTTCAATATTTAGTTGCAGAAATGTCCAGGGAATTCAGAGTTGTCTTAGGCTGTACAACTAAAGCTTTTGATTTGCTGATGCTGCTGAGGTAGAGACATATGATGATAGGGAAGAGAAATGCTATTTGGGAAGGGTAGAGGACCTAAAATTTCAGCAGAATTTTGGTGGAGGAAATGAAATTACCCAAATCAAAATACATTCAGTAGGGAGTCCTTGCTATAGTTATGCTTACAGAGTGACAGACTCCATTAGAATTTATCTTTGAGAAAATGAAGACAACAAAATATCTTCTGACACCACATTTTAATATAGCCAGATGGAGGATCATGCATTTAGGAATCTTAGCTAAAGTATTCATAAAAGCAGTGGCAATAAGGAGCATCTCAGAGTCCCAATACAAAGTTACACAATATCTTTATCCTGTCATAAATAGGAAAGCAAGAAGAAATAGATGTTTGGAAATAGGGAATTTTTTTCTTTGTTTAGCACACAAATGAAACTACTACTAATTGAATAGTAGTAATCCCTTGTATTGTCAGAAGTCTGTTGAAAACATGCCTCATCCTGAAAGTAGCCCAGTAGCACTGAGTTGCCCGTTTCTTATATATAAAGCAAAATTAAGTTTATAAAAAACCAGATAGGAAACACAGATCAAGGAGATACCATGCTTACAAAATAATTATTAATGCCTAAATTTCTTTGCCCAGTGCATCAACACCTTTTCCTGGGCATGAGTATGTGATTCTAACTAGGAACTGCTCTGCTCACAGGGATTTTGAGTCCTCACCCACCAGGCTGGTTGCACCCCATAGCACTTAGAGTAGATTGCTATACAGTCTATCCCCCATCCAAAAAGATGAAACTGCTGTGGAGGGATTTCATTAAACACAATGTCACTTTAGTCCCTCTCTCTCTGTGACCATCTCAATGCTCTGATTTCCTTAGGGGAGGTTACCTATGTTTTTTGATGCCAGAGAGGGACCCCACTGTAAACATTAAGTGTTAACGTAAAATGCATATTCAGGAACGGGTCACAGCTTGAGAAGAACTGGAAATGTACTCCTGAATTTTGCAGCAATGATGGACAAAGGATTGCATAAATGCCAGGAGGATTGCATTCAGATTCCTGGACAGTTTCTTCTCCTGGAACTTGCATTTAGGGTTCTTCCCTAGAGGAAGAAGGGGAGGCAGCAGGGTAAGGTCTGTTACTGATGGATGTAAGATAAGCCAATAATTATCATTCTACCAAAGATTAGACTTGGAAATAAGGGAGCATTAATTAATCTACTCCAAACTCAGCTGTTCCTTCTTAACACCTCTCCTGAATATACAAATATAGCCCTTCCCCCATCCAGAATGAACGCTTGAGGTTGAACAGAACCTTAAAGATAATTAAGTTCCAACCTCCTCACCATGGGTAGGGACATCTTCCACTAGACCAGGTTGCTTAGATGCTCAAGGAAAGGAAAGATCCTGGGAAAAGGAGTCACCACTCTGAGCTTCATGGGCAAAATCCTAGTTCTGCAGACCAGGATTTTCTTGGGTTTCCACATAAGAAAATTCTTGTTCCTCTGTTTCAGAGTCCTCACAATGTCACATGGTCATTTTCTGCTATAAAGATGATAAAAAACCCATCTAAATGATCTCTGGAAAATAAATATATTAATAGCAACCACCCATCTTCCCTGCAAGAGCCAAGCTTCATTCCAATGCAAGGGAATATGATAAAGTTTGATTTCCTAATAGCCCAGAGACCCAAGTAGGAACAGCACCAAATAGGGATGTGTGTCTTCAGGACTATGTGCTCACCTCATTAAAAAATTTCTATGAGTAAAGTTCAAAAATAAAGAACAGGTAGGCCTTTTCTGATTGTTTTGCTGCCAAAATCTCAGACCGTTTTATGACCAAAATTAATGATGCATGTATCATTCAATCCAATATCATTCCTTTCTCAAATACAAACATTAACAGACAACCATTGCAAGCTCCCACAAAATTATTTTTTCGGTCTAGAGACAAGGCAGAGAGAATGGATATCACTAATCCATCATTATTACTCGTATTCCTGGCACTATGCTTTCAGCCTTTACATTCAGCCATTCTTCTGAGGTTTCCACCATTTTCCCACTCTCTTTCTGCCTGATCCCTGTGTTGCCACTTACTCCTGGACTATTACTGGATTACCTGACTGTACGGAATTAGTTATCAAACTCAACATGCCTAAAACCATACAAAAAGGAGCACCAGGAGGTCCTCACCTCTGGCAGGAATTTCAAGATTTGCTTTTTTCGAAACCTCATCTTCTTAGCCCAGTGGCCACTGAAAGAAGCAAAACAGACAACAGAACACCACAAAATATATATATATGAATTTTCCAATCAGCTTGCTAAAAGGTAAAAACTAAAAATCTCAAGTGCTTCTCTGCTTGATCATTTTGTACCATTTTACTGCTGCAAAGGTCCAGGCCTTAGGAGAGCAGATAGAACAAAGGGTAAATCACAGCTTAAAATCACCATATTTGGGAGTTTAATTTTTCTTCTTAATGTAAAGATGGTGGTATATTAGGAGGCAGTGACATAATTAGTGAAAATCATACTAATTATATCGTTTCCATTAGTCCTCTACTGTATATTCCCTTCTGCCATCCCTATTATATGCTTATTTCTATAGTTCCAGGGAAAAAAACATGCTAGATTCTTCTGCATGAAAAGCTTTGAAACCAATGGATTTACACACAATGGTGGGTGTTCCTCAGCACCCAAACAAAAAAAAAAATGGAAAGAGAAAAAGGCCAAAACTCTGTCACCAAGGGTGCTGCCTCCACATTGTTTCACCCTTCATAGCCTCAGGGCCCCTCTTCCACCTTCTCTCATAGTTTTCAAGAGCAATCTCATCTCAAGGTGACTATTATGGACTTCACCAGCAAGAATTCACAGTCTTCTCAAGAATTACTGTAAAACCTTTTATGTGAAATACCCAAATGCCTTGCAAATATGTATTCACTAAATTCCATTGCAGTCAGTGACATTATATTATCACCATCTGAGAAACAGGCAGGTTGAAATAAGGAGAAGGTGAGTGAGACCTTCCTGAAGTTATAGTAGAAGCTGGAGGTATATTTTAAATATCCTTGCTGTTCTCTGATAAGAGCAGTACATTTTCTTAGCCCACCTCTAATTTTGGTGCTCAGATTGTTCATGGTTCAATGAACATCCAAAATCCCAGAGTACTAAAGAAAAAATGGCCTGAGATACCGTTTAAGTCTATCATGGGAAACCTGTTCAGACTAACACCAGTCCAGTCATAAAAAATTGCTCATGGCAGCCTGTTACTAGTAGGAAGACTGATATTCAGTGCCAGTTACTTTTCAGCAGAGGCCTTTAGTTCCATGCTATAATTTCAGGCATCTGCAGAAAGAGGAAAAACCATCTCTACTTCTATATATTCTTCAGATCAGCACACTTGCAAGAAACCACAGCAAATGCCATGTGTTTTATAAACCTCAAAAGCTTTTTTCTACATGCTTTTTGCGCACCCAGGCACTCACTAAATCTGGCACATCAGAAAGAATTCACATGAGGGACTGCCTTGTTGATTTCTGTCAAGAACCAAGGAAAGCAATTTTCCAGAGAAGATGGAAAACCCACACATTTCTTACCAATATTTGACTGAGGACAGAGCTGTGGAAAGAGAAACAATGGGAGTTATCCCCTTATACTTAGCACCTAGCCAAGAGAGTGGCAGTCTCTCATCATAATCAGATCATGAGACTGCTCTGCAGTGTAGGCAGCCTTTGTTTCCTTTATGTGCTTGTTCATTACTTATCCGTGCTGAAAATCAAAGCTTAATGGCTGACACCCATTTTTAATGAATCAGTGTGACAGACAGAAGGGACATGATCATTACAGTCATCCCAATATATGCAAACAATGCTTTTGTTCAACTGCCCTCTCCACATCACTTGATCAAATTGGACATGTTTCTTGTGGATCATACACCCAACCAATTTATAAACATCAGCTGTTTCAGACCAAGAGGTTTTCTTTGTATTCTACATAGCCCTTTACTCCCCTCCAGTAATAATAATGATCTGCTTTCTTTAAATAAATAATAAATAAACAGAAACAGAGTGAACTGACTCTAGTGAGAGGTTTAACGATGGTAGAGCTTGTTTCTGCCTTTGCTCTACTTTTGTAAATTATTACGCTGCAGCTACAAGGAGAACATAAGCCATTATGACCTGCAGCATTTCTCCAGGGATACAGTACAAAAGTGGTCTATCAGAAATGCAATCAATTCCAGAGATGACTGCTTCCTGCACGCTTCCAAGCTGCTGCTTTATAAAACAGCTCCCCATAAAAGGAGCAGGAAATGCATGACATCGTTTAGCAACCAGTCATTAGAACTTAATGGAAGAGGATTAAAATAAAAAAATGCCATGCCAGACCTTTCCATACATTACCATAGCCTTTGAGAGGAGGAATTGGTGACATACTGATAGAACCTTAACCCTTTCCTCTACCTTCAGAGATGGAAACATCCCACAATCAAATAAAAATCTTATTAGAAGGGTATTTAGATTTTTTTGTCTAAACCTCTGAATGAACCTAGAGTCAAAGATTAGGTTTCTCCATTTTTACCTAAAAACCCCTAGGGGAAATGAAAATGTGTTCCTTAATCTTGATTTCTCTGACCTGTCTTTCCTCAGGTGTCGTACCATGGCATTTCTTGTGTTTTAGCAGTTGTCTCATTTCTAGTTGCCTACATGACAGTGCATATGCTTAAGGAACAGTGAGAAAAAATCAAATAACCTCTGAAATTATGTCCCTACTGATTTATCGTGAAGACATTTTTCACACTGAAAACACCTGGTGCACAGTATCATGTGCATTGATAAAAATTCTAACAATGCTTTTTTCTGGAGCAAAGCAAGTATTTACAGCTACAGCAGAATGCTGGTGATGAAGTCATTCTTATTATAATCAAAGGTTACTTGAACAGTAGAAATAGATCAACCTCTTGAGGTTCAGCTCTCTCTAAATCACCCCCAGAAGGTTCTAGGAATCTTTCTCCCCTCTGCAAATTTCAAAACTTGACAACTGCATGGTTCTGATAAGCAATATCTGTATAAATGCTTTTTCCACTATACGCTGAATTATGTAGCTAAAAATAAGCTACAGATCATCTATCTTTAAAAAGCATATTACATATCTCTTAATGATTACATATCTCTTAAATGACAAGTCTTTTCACCATACTAAGCCAGAAGCCAGAGTAGAGGTACGTTCTTTCTTGGCAACTTTTCTGTCTCTCGCACCACACAAGAACTTGGGAGTCAGAGCACTGCCTGGCATGCAAATGACCTGGTGCATGACAGAGCTACGTGGTCACACCTTGCCATCCCATAATCTGAGGTCATTGCTAGCAAAGTGCAGTTACAGGAATTCAAGGTACTCAACTGGTAGGAAACAACAACTGTGAGAAGTGTTGACTCACAGGGTTTGTCTGGCTCACATTAAATATTTACTGTTATTAATTACTTTAATCATTCAGCTGTAATAAGAAGTATTCCCTGCAGCCACGCCACCCCAGGTTGTGATCCAGTCATGCTCCACACCCAAGGTAATGTCAGCAAGCCAGCAAATGCTGTCTCCTGCCATCTCCAGAGCAGTGTGGCAAGGACTGGTGTCCAACACTGGGAACAGCTGCCACTCCATGACCAGCATCTCATCCAGAAGGAGCGGTTGGGAAAGAGTAGAGCTGAAAGCATTGCACACTGGGTGAAACTAAAAAGCATTCAGGCCATTTCTGGCTATTAGATCAAGGAAGATGACTTCTCCCAAAGCACAAAACTTTAATTCATCACTCTAAACCGATTGATCTTCATTTGACTCAGAGTTTGACAATCCTCTCGTGGTTCTGGCGCAGCATCACCTGACTATACCACTTCTCTAAGGATGATGATTCAAACCTTCCACTATTGCAATCAGACATTTCATTCCTCATTTCATAAATGTCAAATATAGTGTTGCTGTTTATTGCTAAAAATTGTCATGTTCAACCCAAAGATAGATTTATTTCACTACTATACAAAAACATTCACATATATAAGAAAAAAGCACGTTTTTCATGACAAAAAAAAATTACATAAATGCCAAGACTAAGCAACTTGAGCTGTCCCTCAGCTATCTCTCTTCCTTTTCCCTAACTGCACATTCAACACACCTAGCTTTTTTTTCTTTTGCACCTGTGAAATTATGCAATATTGCAATGATTATAGTAAAATTTAAACCAAAATTAACATAAAATATCAATAGGAAATTGTGGCTGCTTCAAATTAATACCCTTTATTATTGCAGTCATTTAGAGTTCAGGTAGCCTGTGATGCTGAAAATCACCTAAATTACTCATTTAAAACTCCTTTAAAAAACACACTTTAATTTAACATGCACAGGTTTATTGAGAAGCATTTCTAGTACGGAAATGACCAGCACCAGCCACAAAGGTTAAATTAAGATCTAATTGTCTATTCAAATATCATTTTTACAGCATTCCTTATATATATTATTTTTTAAATTATATAGAAACAAAATATAATACAAGAAAGAACATAACACTGGCGCAGAGCAAGGGCTTACCTTTAACAATATTGTTCCTCTAGCAGTGGTCACAAGGGGATACGTAGGGAAGAGAAAGAAAAGGGAACATATGGGATCTACCCACTTTCAGCCACAGAGATTTTCCAGTTCTGGCACAACTGGTAACCCAGTTAGTAAGCATCAACAGATCTCTCTCAAGCATTTGTCCAGGCTGCTTTCACACCCACCTGAAGTTCACTGATGTGAAACATCCTTTGACACAGATCTCCACGGGGTCACTGCATGCCACACAAAGAACCAGATCATTTCCTTTGCTCTAAACCTGATCCAAGTTAATGCAGTACCTAATTCTATGGGATCTGTATCCAAAAAATACAATGACCAGTTGACCTCTAGCACTCCTCTCCATGCCACTTGGAATTGTGTGGACCTGTATCATACTTCCAATAAATCATTTATTTTTCAGGTTGAGGCATTCACCTCAGCTCTGCCACATTGTACAGTAAATAATAAAAGTGCATTTGTGAAATAAAAATTATTGATGTAGAGTCTCCAGCACCCTCAGCAGGCTTTTTTTCTTCCAATTAGTATAAAATTAGTCCTGCAGATTGTGTTGTCATTAGCAGTTGGATTACACTGGGCATGTTCCAGAATTGCATTAGGCATGTTCCAGCATGGGCTGGTTTTGTTTCCAAATGGAATTCAGTTCAGGTTCTCCAAGACTGCTCTCTGTTTGAACCAAAGTGCAATAAGTGAGAATTATTTAAAGATTTATTTCAAAATCACATGCCTGATCTGGCAGATCTACCTTAGTTTTCTAAGGTATTTTACCTTAGAACTAAAACTGGCAGATGAACCTTAGTTTTTCTTACACAGAAGCTGCTCCGTAACTCTGAATTGTCCTTGTCGCTATGCACTTTAAGGACATCCTTTTTGAAGAAGGAAGGGCCAGAATGGTGCACAGCCATCAAGGTGTGAAAAAACCACGAATGTATTTGCTTTGAAATGATGTCCTCTGTTTTCTCCTTTATTCCTTTCCTAATATTTCTATTTGTTTTCTTTTGATTCTACTGCTGAACACTAAGCTGACAACACCATGGTCCTCAAGGCTTCATTCCTGAGTGGTAATGGTGTCTCAAAACTCAACATTTTATATGTTAAGTCAAAATTGCTTTTCCCTGTATGTATTGCTATGCGTTTATCCATGTATGTCATATTTGACACACATGTGAAATCTAAGAATTGATAGAAACATCTCGCATAGCACAAAAGTCAATTAATCAACCCATTTTGTCCCACAATGTTCTTTTGAGGCATGTAAGCATTATTATGTCCACTTAAACACTGTTATATCAATTTTTCAAGAGATAAACCCACTTAGTAAAGCAAACTCAAACTAGGGGGGAGCTTTTCATCAGTGGAGCAATGAATTCCCTCTAAATGTCTCCTACTTTTAATAGATTAAAAACTTGCCACAACTAAAAAGGAATCCTGGAAAACCCTTCTTGTAGAGCTACTTCCAGCACAGATCCTCCAGTTAATATGCAATTTGGGACCACTAGTATCACCTAAATAACATACTATAACCTTGGGTTACCATGTCAGAAAAGAGCATCCAATAGTTAATTATGCTTTTGAATTGCTTGGCTGTTCCTCCCCACTTGCCAGGAGCGACCTTAGGAAGGACATTCAGGTGCTCCAGACAGCAACACTCTCTGGTATTAGTAACTCAAGCTCAAAGAAGCACAGCTAAGCTCCCTCTTTTCCACACTGAGATATTAAAGGTTTCTAAATTTAATAAAAAACTGATGAATTTTAAGAATTTTAATGCATAACACCAGATTATAGGCTCTGGAAAGAGAATTCTTGAACAGAAAAGAAAACATATTAAAGAGACATTGTAGCTCAGATCTAAATTCTGGCAGGACTTAACAGACATCTTAGTCAGTCAATACATCAGACTTTTTATGGGAACAGCTTAAACTAAAAAAACCCTCACATTTTAATTTCAGATTTTCAATTACTTGGTCCAAAAATTTGCATTGTAGCTTTTTTTCTCTCTCTTAAGGAAAGATTGAGAGGTCTGAATCTTCACGAAAAGAACAGAGACCCTTGACAAGGAGGATATTAATCTCAAAATCATGAAATTAAATATATTTAATGCATTCTATTATATAAAATATATTTATTGTATAATTTAAATATATTTTTAATATATGCATCGTATTGATCCCTTCTGGCTTCATAGTGTTGGCATTCCTTTAGGTTGCATATTCTTCATAAAAGTGAAACCTGGAGAGCTTTTTGAAAATGAAAGCTTAGATTTAGGTCTTTTTGAGGCAAACGTCCTCATGCTTGGTTTTTCACAGGGTAAGGACTTTTTACCCTGTGTGATGAAAGATGATCCAGTGCAGTCTGGATGACAAACATTAAGGTGTGCAGGTCTAAAGCACTGCGGGTTTAGTGTGTGCATATTTGAGCTTCCATCCCTCTGTCCCAGTCAAGTGTCTTTGCTTCTCAGCTGAAAGACTTGTACCTTCCTCTGTAACAAAAAGACACCATGAAAAACAAGACTGAACAATCCCTTAGATTGCACAAGGCAGAACCCCTTTGGGCATCAGTGAAATTCTTGAAGAAACTGAATTACCAGGGAAATCAAAGCAATATCTCATTATCTGCTGAGCTCTTCCTGCCCAGTCCCCTCCAAGCTGTGCTCCAGCAGGAGGGGGCTGAGCAGGACCAGCCGAGATCTGTTCAGGTGCTTTGCCCTGTGAACCCTGCAGGTACATCACTGCAAGCTGCCAGTGCAGACGAAGTCACAGCAGGATAAAGAGAGCTAAGCCAGAGCAGATTATATCTGTGACCATACCAAAATGGGCTAGACACAGTAAAAAGTGCCTCTGTGTGAGATTCAGAAGTCATCCTCATCAGTAAGGCGATCTCAATTCAACTATTGTATCCTAAGCCTGCTAGGGTTGGTTACATCCTCAAAAATTGTGTAAGAAAGTTTTGAAGGTTCAAGTCTGCATCCATACCTCAAGTCTTTTCTTTGAAGGAGTAGTTGTGGGGATTTCCTTAGAGAGGTATCTTCTCCAGAAACTTTGTCATGTACAATGATATCTTGACCTGGAGAAGTGTGTTCCAAAATAAATCTCTCATTTTCACTAAGGAAATGTGATTAATGTAATGCTAAGACACACTAATTCAGAAAGGCTTCTCATCTCATGTATTTTATTTTTTCCAGTCTCTTGATTGAAGATATTTTGTAGCCTTAACTTTTAGATTAAAGTAGTGGTTAAAACAATTGAAATGAAAATATATTAGCTGGTTTTGTACTCTGTAGGGATAATATAATCCATTTAGCCTTTCATAAAACCACATCCAGAGGATAACAGAATTTTAGGAAGTGTATTATTAACAAGTATGTCTGTGACTGTACCTAATACCCACAGCTACAATATATACGACTGTACATCCAAGCACGTAATACCGGGATGAACTCCAGAGAATACATGGAAAAGACCTATGGACTAGAGCCTGTATATGATGGAGAATCCTCTTAAAAGGTCCCTGGCATGGAACTAAACCTGTTAAAGGAGGTTTTACTACATTTCATGAGTGTTCTTTGAAGAAGGTTCCGTTATATTCAATTACTATTGATTCATTAGGTACATGAACAGTACAGCTCTAATTAAAAACCTTTTTCTTTTCCTCTTTGAAACCTTAAGTGGGGAACCTTAAATGGATCTATTCTGGAAAAAAAATTTACAAAAAGATTAATTAGAAAAATGGTAACCCAAATTCCCTGTCCTTCTGTGTGTCAAAGTAGCCACAGTCTCCCTGACTTTCTGAGATGAGACAGCAGATGATGCACTTCCCAAAGTTCTTAGATTGCTTGTTTTCAGTATGAACACGCCTTGGCATGTCCCACAGGCAGGTGCTGCTTGCTCACACACTCTGTCCCTTCTGTCTCTGGCAGGACAAGGTCCCAGCGCTGGGAACCCCAGAGAGAAAAGAGGAATGCACAAAAGGAAGAATGGCTTCATTTGACTAACCAGGCTTCTGACACTGACTCAGAGAGCCTTTCTCAGAGCGGGAGAAGGGCTGGCAAAACACAGTGCTGGAAATGGGTCTGGCAGGTGAGATTCTGCTCCCTGGGCACATTACAAAAGCTAAGGAATAACTACTGGATTGCATTGAGCTTTCATCATTCTGTGGATGAAGTCCAGCCTTTACTGGTGACCCAGTGGCCAGACTGTGTAAACACCAAGAGCCTTTCCTTATATAAAGTTCTTTATCTTCCAGCCCTGTCCCAGAGCATTTTAGAATTTAGATAGTCCTCCAGATATTACAGCATCAGTAAAAGGCTTTGCCAGCTGGACTGAAACAAAAATACTCCAAACCTACCTTAGGGAAGTGAAATACGCCTCTCTGCTACTTCATGCTTAAAAGCCTGCCACCTCGGGTACTTAGGCTTTGATAGCCCCTTATAGAAATAATAAAAAGCCAGAGGTATTTTAAATACTTTATACCTTCTGATTACCTTGCAATTAGTGGCTAATCTTAGACAGGATGAGTCACCTCATCCTTCCAATGCCTTCTCATGTATAGTGAGGCCAGACTTCCTAAGAACAAAGGAACATGCTAAACATTGCCAGGGCTCTCCAAAACAATAATACACCCAGGCCTTTTTTTCTATTATTATTCACCTGCCAAGGTCCCATTTGTGATAATCCACCAGATCAGGGTTGAAACCACAGGGATGTGATGTTTTAACACAGACTTCTACAACCTCCCTGCTGTTGCACTTCTTGCTGAGATGGAGGCAGATTCAGGCTGGAGCAGGGCTGTGGTGGTTTGGGCAGGCACAGCCCATATGCCCCATTCATCCCTGTGTGACTGGCAGCTGGCAAAACACCAGTCCCTGTACCAGTGATGCTCATCAGGGCCAGGATCCAGGTCCTACAGCCTTGCCCAGCCACAGAAACATATTTTTGAAAGAATTGTTGGTATTCAATAGCAACTGGAATTTTGATTACGCAAGGTATTTTTATGGAACAGAAAATTCCACCTCTGATTTCCTTTAATCAACCTACAAAGTCTTACAGTGTGTATATCTGTGTACAAATTACTGTGGTCAATTGACTTTTCCATAAGGATTTCTTAGACTCAGTTGATTTTAGATAACCATTTCCAATACAGATCCTCTGTTCTGCTTAATCGTTTTGAAATTTTCTCCTCCTCTGTGATGGAAACAAGTCCACGAGTAACGACAAGTATTTTTTTATGCCTGCTACATCCAGTTCTGTAATTGTGACAGGTTGCAGCTTCATCAAATTCCTCCCATAGCAGCTACTTCTGCTCAGCCTCCAGCAGGGATCCAGACCAACCTGCTGGTACTTTACACATGAATAATCTTCCACCAGAGGCTGCTGCTTTAATGAACTCTATGTGCAATTCAGACAAATTCTGGTCTACCCTCATTTTTATCCACTTAAATATGTTTTAGCCTGTCAAGTGAACAGAAAGAGGAAGCCGTTACTTTTGTAAATGTAACAAGAAAAGTGTCAGTTCCATTATTTACACCTGAGTTGGGCAAGGTAGAGGATAATGTATGGTAGAGACCAATTCAGCATGGAATGGACTAAACAACCCACTGAACTCCATTTCGTCAGCAATTTACTGACTTTCATTTCATTTTCCTGCATCAATAAGTTTAGTTATTAAGGCACAGACCCCTTCCATGCCTCTGAAAGGCCTCAGCACTGTTTTATACAGCAATTTCACTTCCCCAACACTGAGAGAATCCTACTTTCTTCAGGTTGAGGATATGTTCAATCTAAGTTAGAACATCTGTGCCCAATCATTTTAAACGATGCCAAAAACCCTGCTCCCCAGCTCCATCTTCAACAACTCCGTATGGCCACATGCTAAGAGGACAAGCTTTTCAAATTAGTTCCAAAGGCCAAAAGTATAATTTTCATATAAGTAATTTTCAAAGTCCAAACAACTTCAATAGGAGTTGGCTAAATCACTGCACCATTATTTGAAAAATTGGTGCTTGTCTTGTTACTTTATGGGGTTATAGAAAAAGTCTTTAAACTATACATAGTCCAAAGGAGAAATTTAATCCTGCAGAGTTTCATTTCTGCTAATTGCTGAAGCCAAAAGGAAGTCTGTCAAAGGCTAATAATTCCCCAGCATCTTCTGAGACGTGAACATACATTATTAAATAAGATTACGAATTACATTTGTCCTTTAGAGGGCATTCTATGAATAAGGAGTATGCTCTGGGCAACATGGAGAGTCAGATCTACTCTGGTGTATATTTCCATATTTGCACTTCGGCTAATGAAAATGCATGAGTTACGCCACTTGCAGATATTGCTCTTTGTCTTTAAATGTTTATTCTAAAAGCCTGAACTGACCTAAATCTTTTCAAATGGATCTACATGACTTCTCAATAGATTTCACACATAGCTTACAACTGTTATTTTCTGTGTTCTTTTTGCCTATATATCTTACTTGGTTGATAAAGAAGTAGAGTCACTGAAAAGGAATGATTGTTGCCCACTGACGCACAGACATCACTGGTAGGAATTGTTTCATATCTGAGCTCTCTTTTCCTAGGTCCAGTGAGGTAGGTATATTTAAATAATGAGGTCTAGAAACCAAAAGCTCATCAAATATTAATTTGAAATAACTATGTATAACTAATAACCAATCATGTCCGGTTCATTCAAAAGAGCTAATACTATTGGCTAATAATCGAAAAATTATCAGGAGGTCTATAGCAGCTTACTAAATCTTGTACTTAGTCTTTCACTAAAGGTGACTTTTGGCATGGACTCCCTGAAAGCTTTCCAGGTCAATGATTTTATTGACATAGTTTTGGAAACCAGAATTGTAAAGAGAGTTGCACTGGAAGAAAGATCCATGGATGTAAAGATGAAATATGAGATAAATTTTTAAAGAATGAACCTGTTTGGATCAGAGAGATGCAAGTACACTTAAAGCAGAAAGTTCAAAATATACCGGGAGAATTTAACGAGGGGAAATGTCCTCTTTAAAGTTTAGGCTAGTAAAAGAAAATATGGAGTTGCCTACCAAGACAGGAAGACCATAGAATAAAGAACCCTAAAGGCCCTCCAGCAAACCTTCAGCCTCAAAGCAGGACCCAGTCATTACATGCAGTCATTGGAAACATGTAGAAATTGTGAGAATACACTTCCAAGAGGAAAATACAGAATATACCCTGCCTTATCTCTCATTAATGTGTTTAAACCTGTGAAAAGAAATGTGTTCTTTGAGGTTATTTGAATGTCTAACGTTGATGTTAAGCATGTGCCAGTGGGTTGACAGATGGCATTAAATACGAGATCAGAAGGATTCCTGTCCCCAACTCTGAAAGGTTGCATAATTCTGAGCTTTTGGGCTGATGTAACAAAATGTGTAAAATTACCCATAAGATTAACTCCCCCAGTGCAGTGGTGACTTTCAGTATGACAAAGGGGTATAAAGAAGTTGAACTGCATATCTTCCGGGGCTCAGAAAAGGCTGCACTGTCACTTGTGGCTGGAAATGAAACTCCAAACTATTTATTCAAAGAATCAGCAGCTCTATTCTCCCTGATCATTGTAATTGTGCACTGTGCTTAGAAGCATGGAAGACTTCTCCTCAGTGTAATATTTTCCAGAATATTTGCCACAAAAAAAAAAGACAGATTGGTATAAGTGCCACTTATTCTAGCAATAAAAGCCTCTGATTCTTACATCTCTCAGAATTTCCAGTGTTTGATAGTTTTGACTCTCTGACTTCCCAGCACATTCTATTCAGGTCTTTCATCAATCCCACTTTCTGCAATCTTTAAAAATCAAATATTGCTAGTGAGGACAATCTTAAAATGCAGAGTATTTATTTAAAAAGCAGTCTTATATCTATGGGACAGAGGTATCCAGGTTCCTTCAAGCACACCTATTTTCCTGAAACCTCAAAGAACATCAGAAGAAATAATGCAATAAAAAGATTCCAATAAATCAAGAGAAAATTTTCCACCTCTTCTGAGAATCCAGTTACCAAACAAGGAAGGATAAAACAAAGATTTATAGGATTTAAAGATGGGCATCATGCAAAGAAGGAGTAATCAAAAATATGTGTATTCAGCATAACCAAGACAAATTTCATACCCTTCATAATCTAGGGAAAATTAATTCAAAATTAAAATTGGATTATGTGGATGTATGTGTATGGTATGCAGTCTCTGTGGTAAGAGAAGGTATCTGAGACCTCCTGTATGACTGTCACAGGGAATCAGTAATTGATCTAAATCAAGTGCTGCAGAAGAGCTGTGGATGCGTTCCCAGTGGCCGATATTCTCATTGTAGCAAGTTTTGCTTTCAGGGAAACTAGAGGATATTAGGCCTGTATTTGTATTTGCTAGTTTGGGAATCTCTGGAAAGTCACTTTACTCCTCACCATGCTTTCAAATGCAGTCCAGGTTCATCCCAAGCTCACTTTAAATTTAATTAGTATTTTGTTAAAATTAGGTTTCTGCCAAAGGCAGTGATTAGAGAGTGGTGCAGAATCAGCCTTTGCAAGTGCATCTCTCTCATTGTGATTAGAAAGGAATGGCTGTATTCCTAAAACAAATATCCCAGAAACCAAAGTTAGACTATGCAAGTCTGTCCTCTGGTTTCATAGCAGCCACAAGTATTTAACTGAATCATTAGCAGCATTCCTGATGACAATACTCCTAGCACCACACAGCCTGACTGGCTGAAGGCTCTGTTTCCAGTTCAAATTCAGGATTTTGCACAAATTCTATGAAACCCTTCTCTAAAATTTCCTGTCACCATCTACAAAGGGACACTGGCCTGTGTATTTTTAATAGAGACCACCCAGCCCCCCTCATCTGGCAAAGTAGGTGTGCTATGCATGGAGAAAAAAAGTGGTTTTAGTCCCCAGAGAAAAGTAATTTATAGAAAGAAAGATGTCAGGGAAGCCTGAGTTGGATTTCAGTGAGGATACAGAAAGTTCTGTGTAATACCATCCATCCCTTTAACCAGGGCCAAACACAATAACACTCATGTCTTCAATGTCTAATTCCGAGTTCAGGATCTATGGAGGAAATTCCTCTTTCTCCTTCTTTCTTCTAGCAGAAGAGCTGATACCAGCATGTAAGCCTTATTCTTCTCAGGAATCCTTACCAGAGAGGTTTTCCCTGCTAAACCCAGGGGAAATCCAAGAGCAATTCAATTTGTGAAAGCAAAGGGGATCACGTATCAGCTGCAGCCTGATGGGATTGTTTGACAGGGCATTGGGAATACCTGTGCACCCCAAAGCATCACAGTTCAGATTTTCTAGCAGACAGTGAAGTTTGTCCTGGTTCCAGCCAGGACAGGGTTAATTTTTGTAAACCCAGAGGTTATTCCGTACCACCTCACCTCATTTCTGGGGATGGGGAAGGGGTCCCTTGCACGGTGGTAGTCTGTGTATTGCCATTTTCCACATGGTGAGCCTTTCACATCTGAATTGTTTGCCTTTCTCATATAACCTTTTATTATTACTGTTGCTGTTACTGTTCATGTCTTATTTCATTGCTGTTTCCAGTAATTTGTTCTTATCTCAACCTGTGATTCTACCTTTTGTGCCTCCAATTCTGCTTTCCAGCCCTCCACATGGGGAGAGGAAGGGGGAAGGGGGAGTGAGAGAGCAGCACATATTTGGAGTGTTTCAGTGGGAACATTGAATTGGGAAACACCTTTCCTAGACCACAACAAATACTTACCTTCAAGTATTTCACAGATGGTTGATTGGCTCTTCCTCATTAATGAATTCAGAGTTCACAACATATTGTCTTGACATAAGGATGACATTCAAAGATTCAAAGACAGTAAGTAGCAAAAGAGGTTGTCTGAAATAATTTATATGAGTAATGTTCTTTAATTAAGTTCAAGGTCCTTTGAGACTTTGAAGTACAGGCCTGATAAATGCAAAACCCATGCATAAGACTATAAAAAAATTAAAATATCTACTTAAGCAATACTAAGAGTCTGATACAAACATAAATGTCAAAAATGAATAAAATCAGATTTAGGATCTTGGTTCTGTTCCTTTCTGACATCCAAATCCATTTTGCTGTGATTTATCCTCAGGAATTTAAAACCAAAAATTCTGAGAACTTATCTGAGGACAGAGTAGAATTTAAGGTGCTAGCTATAGTTATGACTTTCATCATTTTCAATAGCATAAGCCAATACTCATGCTCTCTTTCACTGTAGTTTTCAGGTTGTAACACACTGTCTTTTTGCAAAGCTTCCCTCTTGTTAAAGAGATTATGGCTCTCTGTGAGCCTCTGCTCAGAGGATCAATTACTCTCCACAAGAATGATGAGAAGTCATGGCCAGCAAATGGTTGTTAATAACAAGGCTTGCAGCACTCTAAGAGGGAGAGAAACCTTCTTTTAACAGCTCTTGGTAAAGAAATATCCAGAAATAGACATCTCTGAAATGTCCAATATGACAAACTGAAACAGAGTCTTAAAATGCACTGGGAAAATGCTGCTGATATACACCCTTTGAGAGAGGAAAGTTGTTAACAAGAGGTAGAGTATTTTAGAGAACAAGGATGGACTTTCCTTGCTGGGCTGCACAAAGTGTAATGAAAAGAGGTCCAAAGCTCTTGTAGTTGTGGCATAAAAAGACAGTTTGAACACAATGATCTTGATTTGTTCAGTTCATTTCTTTTTATACCAGTCAGAACAGGTAGTTGTACTTGTACAGGTAGAAACGAAGGCCAGGCCATTACAGTCTCCCCACCTCCAGCACCTTCAGCCATTACTGTGAGCAAAGAAAGGGTTTCTTCTTCCTAATGAATTGTTGGAATTTTTTTCAAAGTCTAAATCAGATCAAAAATATCTGTAAGTCATCCCTCTTGTCCTCACATTAACCTGGTAGCATTGAAGACAGAAGAACTGTGGTCTCCACCTGTTTCCTAAGCTATCTCAGGAGAGACTGTGCTGTCAGAACAGCAGGCTAACTAAAAATAAGTGACTAAAGAAGAAGAATTTGCTCAAGAATTTTCCTAGACTGTTAAAACCAGTGGGAAATGCTTCTTCAGAGAAATAGTCTAACAAGGAAAACCACTTATGCAAAAGCATCAGAATTTTCTAGGGGAAATGTCATTTTATGCTAGGAAAAAGGCATGCAATTTTCTGTCAGGAGAATAAAAATGTTAGTTTTGTGATTGCCCACCTGGAGGGACTCTGTCCATTAAATTCACTACTCACTAGAAGAAAGCAAATAGGTAAAAGCAACCCCTCATGAAGCTGCTACCTTCTGCAAACATTGTTGTCTTCCATACAGAAATTGATTAAGGCCCTAGGTTTTCTTCCACATTTTCCTACTTTTCTAACAGGGTTTTTTTTAGTTCTTCTTATTTTTGTTTCAAATAATTTTTTCTAGATAAACAGGGTTTTTTTAAATCTTAAAATCCATGCTGAGTCAGTACAGCAATATCTTGCAGAACAGCTTTAGGAAAGGATCTGCTCTTACAGAAAGCATGGTAAATTAGTTTTTACTGAATGCCTTCCAGGGTCTGTTCAAAAGCCTCTGGTTACTGGGTAATTTGCAGATTACATTATTTCCACACACATGGATTTGCACCAATGTGAAAGGTTAATTTTCATAAAAATTACACAGGAAATGGAATGTCACCCCCAGAGCTAAGGAAGATGTAAGTAAAAGAAAATGCAGATGAATGGAATCACCTGAGAGAAAATAAAGAGCAGAATTGAAGTAGGATGTTTCAGTTCATAAAAATGCTGTAGAGATCACAAGACTTATCTCTCCCTTGCAGAATTTCTCTTCTACACCAGTATCAAGGTCCAGATTTCAGTCCCCATAATTTACCTTTTTCCAAGAGGAAAGCCCAATTTCCTGAGCATATTTTGATTCCTTTGCACATATTTGTGAATAGGTTGCTACATAACCTATGAAAGTGTAGTAAAATGTAGCACATTTTCTGTTCCTTCTAGAGCAAAACGGTGACATGATTGTTGTAATGAAAACCATCCTGTCCATGACCTTAAATACTTAACCTATGAAGTGAAATTCAAAGAGGAGGAGGAAAGTAGGTTGTGATATTTATCTTTTTCAACTTGGTACATCCAGGACAGAAATGTATCCCAGCACAGTCTGCAGAAGATGGCATTCCTTCCTTTAAGAGGGAAAATCTTTACTTCCAAGATCCTGAAACTTAGTGGTTTGAATGTAGAAAGACATAATTATAATGAGAGTCCCAGACACCAGTATATTTGCAATCAAAGCTACCTCTGAAGAAAGAATTGAGATAAATGGCAAAGTGAGAGCTGTGTGAAGCAGGAGGAAGAACTGGGAGTAAGGGAATTAAGAAGCAGTGAACAGCAAACATCTGCAAGAAAACTGCTGATTTGTGGCTGAGCAACTTCTTGTACTGAGCCAGATGGTTCATTAGCAAAAAAAGCACGGGTAGATGCCAAACAGCTTTAACTCTGCAGTGACCAATACCTGTACCTATTGCTTCCAGGAGCATTACAGAGACAGGGCACTCCAGAGATGTGCCATATAGTTTTGTTAAGATTAAGGATGGCAATATTGAATCATGGGAATGCAGTGCTAATTTTAACCTGTAAATAGTCCCCCAAAAATGCATGGAGTCTCGGAGATAAGGCAGCAGATTATTTTTAAAGGTATAATAAATGTGTTGCTTTGTAGCAGCATCTTATTGGCTTTGCTGTTACCTGTCATTTTATGACTTCTTTTCACCATCCACCAAGTTCCAGGGAATATGTGACATTTTCTTTATGTCCCATTTGCTCCATTTTCATTTCTCAAGGAACTAGAAGTTCTCTTTCCATCTACACTTTTACATTTCTCTAAGATACTTATATCAGCTATGAAAACTGCTTGGTTATTCTTGTGCTCAGGACAGAGACTTATTTTTCTCTTTGTAAATACAATACACACTGAGGCTAAATTTTCAGTTGCTCTTTCCTGTCATAGTCACAACTGTGGATGAATGAGTTTGTTTGAAAATCAGGCCCACCCAGGCTCATACAAATTCTCTATGACAATATTTGGGCACCTGCTTTAGAGCAAACATATAGTGGACAGAGAGACTGTTGCCCTCTTTCACCTCAAAAACATCAGCACTGTAGATTGTTCATTATAGGAGGCTCTATGAGCACCTGGGTTTGTATCTCTGGGGCCATCTCTGTGGAAATCGGGTGATACTTCATGCCACTCTCAACAAATCTGTAAAATCAATCTGTATTTATACCTTCCCAAGGCCACCTTGCAATGAAAAGCAAAAGAGCTGTGGAGTGAAGGACAATGGCACTAATTTATAATTACAATCCTTTACCCAGGATGATGTGGTACATAAGCATCCATCAAAGACAAGTAAGTGCTTAGTAGATATTGAGTCAGGCTTGTAATTTCCCAACCAGCTGGCAAAGACACCCTTCCAATGGCTGAATATGCTTTCTCCCATGCTGATAGCTTTTTGCTTAAGACTAATATTATATTTAAAAGTATACTTAGCATTATATCAATATAATGCAGTCACTTCACCTTGTTGGAGACATCTGTCCGGAGTATATATAGCTTGGAAAATCTGGCACCATCAGCAGTGATGATGTTTCCTGTCTTTTTTCTGGAAGTGGTGATACCACTTCCAAGAACCTATATACAAACCACCCAATATAACTAGCCAAGCAAAAAACAAACAAAGAAACAAACAAAAACCCTCTCTTTCTCCACTTGAAATTAAGTCTCCATTGCCTCTGGACATTATTCAATCATATGCTTCCTAAGCCATTTTCCATGCCATTTTCCTAGAAACCCAAAACTCACTTATATTCTGCACACACTACTCAGGATTGATCTCAATCTTTCATCTTAACTAAACTCTAAAATCAAAATCAGAAAAAAATGCTGATTACATGATTACATTGTCCACTGAAAATCACAGTATTATTTGAATATGTCTTCATACACTCCTGATGGGGTCAAAGAAACTGAGGGCTGAAAAACAACTGTAACCACTGAACAGCTGTCGGTATTCTGAACTCCAGGTGTTGAAAGGGTAAATTTCCTGTTGCCTTACCTTCACCCTTCTGGTCAGAGGGATACACAGAGGTATTCAAATTAGAAGATATAACACTTCATAACTATGAATATGTCGTAACAATAACGATGTCTTAGAACTGGATCCATATTTACCTGCCAGAAAGCTATCTGGGTTAAGACATCACTACCTGTCTTCCCCTCAGGATATGGGATTCCTTTGTAATTTCCTATTTTTACATCTCAGCTCTTGTTTTTCACTAGCTGCTTCTCTGGGATTCAACCTTAACTCAAGGATATTTTTGGGCTTTTTATGGAAGTCTAGATGTGAGAACAGATACCTTTGCTTCATCCTTAACTTCTACACCACAAAATCTAAAGGTTTACAGTGTTTTATTGTCCTTTGATTTCCTATTTGCACTTCCTCAGATAGCTTATGTGATTAGGCTCATCTTGGGTTTAGAGAAAAGCCTAGCTTTTCTTTCCTCTCAATGCAAAAGTCTTTCTTGCACCTGTGGCCTCTGTTTCAAAGTATTTCAGATGAATCATTGACATTTTTCAAACAGCTTGTACTCCAAACCTCCCTGCAATACTTGAACTTTACTGGAATTCTGTTCCAGTATATGCTCTCAAGAATTATACTGTCTATACTCTCAAGAAGTTTCCCTTCTTCCTTCTCACCCCAGTCCTACACTAGAAAAGTCTGTGGAGGTTTGACCCTGTCTGGATGCCAGACACCCACCAGAGATACTGTACTCTGACACTCTCCTCCACAATGGGACAGGGGAGAGAAAACAAAACAAAAGCTTCATGAATTGAGATAAAGGCAGGGAGAGATCCCTCACCAATTACTGTCATGGGCATTACAGACTTGACTTGCCGAAATCAATTGAAATTATAATCAATCAAAAATCAGAGCAGGAAAATGAAAAGTAAAATATACTCTTAAAAATACCTTCTCCCCATCCCTTCCTCCTTCCTGTGCCTTGTAGGAGGTAGAGGGACATGGGGATGGGAGTTATTGTCAGTTCAACACACACTGTTCCTCAGAGAGAGGAGTCCTTCTGCTCCAGCATGAGGTCCTTCCCATGGGACATGAACTCCTCCAGAGCCCTTGCTATAGGTTACAGTTCTTCATAAACTGCTCCAGAGGGGGTTCCTTTCCATGGGGTGCAGTGCTTCAAAAACAGGCTGCTCCAGGATGGGTCCACCACGAGGTTGCAATGCTGCCAGGAAACCTGGTCTAGCCTGGGCTCCTCTCTCCACAGGCTGATAAAGGCATGCCAGGAGCCTGCTTCAGCATGTGCTTCCCACAGGGCCACAGACCTCCTTTCACTGGCTCCAGCACGGATCTCCTCCACTGCAGGTGGATTTCTTTATCACCATTGACCTCCACGGGTGCAGGGGCACAGCTGCTTCACCATGGTCTGCACCACAGGCTGCAGGGGAATCTCAGCTAAGGTGCTTGGAGAACTGCCTCCCACTCCTTCTCCATTGACCTTGGTTTCTGCAGAGCTGTTCCTCTCACATTTTGTAAATCCTCTCTTCTCTGAGCACAGTTACAGCTCCAAAATAATGGGGTTTTTTCCTTCTTAAATATGAGGCATTACTGTGATTCCCATTTGGGTTGGCCATGATCAGTGGTGCATCTTGGAGCTGGCTGGCAGTGGCTTTGCCAGACATAGGGAAGCTCCTGGCCACTTCTCACAGAAGCCACCCCTGTATACCCCTTGCTACCAAAACCTGGCCACACAAGCCTAATGCAAACGCAAATATTCTTGTTGGCTGCAGATGTTGCAACCTTGCTGCTGTCCCCTGTACAAGGAGTAGGGTGTCAATAAATCAGAGAGTGGTTGTGGTTTAGTTAAGTGGTCTATTGCGTCCTCTGATATATGTCTCAAACACTCCACCTTCTCCTCAGCTATGCATGATAGGTTGGCATCCTTGGGACATAAGGAGTTGGATGTTCTTTAAAAACAGTAAAGATCTTTTTGCTTAGGCATCATACAGTTAGTGCATCAATCAGTAAACATTTCTTTGTGCAATCAAACTGAGAAAAGAGCTTAGTTTTGCTATTCATTTTTTGGGACAGCATACAGCATAATTTATTAGGATTTACATTCATAGCTCCATATATGACAACTGATTTGCAGCTCTGAACCCTCAATACACACCTAAAGATAATCACCAGTAACTGTCTTGTTATTGTTCCCTCGCATGTCAAGGATGTTTATTCATGAGCCTCTGGTTGTCTTCCCATCACTTTGGCCCTCCTCCCAAGCCACTAGATCTGAGTCTGTGTCTTCACCTCTATTTCCCACTGCCATTATAGAATAACCATTTGTACTGCCACCCATCATCACTGAGCTTTGATCAAAACTAAAGTCACTGTCTGGAGCTGTCATTGATTTTATGTGCTGGAGACAAAAAGCCATGACATCGCTATGGAAGAACAGCTCTCTAGGAGCCTATTTTTGTGCCATACTTCATGACTTTGATATTTCAAACACATCTGTATAACTTTGGTTCTTTGGCCGTCCAGTCCTCATCTGTGCTTTCACCCTTTCCACATATTTTCCATTAGCTTCATGCCACAATCTGTTTCACAGTTTCTCACTTTTACTTCACTGCAGTCAAAAGCTGGAGTTGCTAATCCTCTCCTGCTCCTTGCTCTTACATCAAGGAGCAGAGCAAAGACAGTCATTTCATGTTAAAACGCCATTACTACTGTTGTGAGGTTTTTCATTCCATTATTTTTAGAAATATGGGACACTGATGCAGCACTGGAACTGGTCACAGTAGAAGCACATTAACTGCTAAGATGCCAAGGAGTCTGATGCAATCCTCTAATCATACATTTAGGTTCAAATTGCATGTTTAACCCTTGTCTCTCTCATTGGTAGAAGGAAAGGAAGAAGAAGGACAAAATTCATTTACCCATTTCAATATGCAATTTTTTTTTTTGGAAGATATAACAATGAAAAAAAATGTAAAGAGTTTAAAAGACAAGCCTTATAACTGTCCAATTAATATTAGCACACTGATTTTATATTTAAAGTACAATTATTTCCTCTCTTTTAACCAGTAAATCAGATGGAAATTTATCTATTTACAACTAGTATGCAAAATATTTCATCATTCTACAAAATTAATTATATGTCCACATATCATAGCAAAGATAAATTCAATTGATTGAGAAGTCAACCATGACAGAAGAAGACTGAGTAGTGAGTACATGAGTATGCAGAATTAGACATACTTTGATCTATAGTGTCTTTATCAATAGTACCATCGGAATACAGAACTGAGATCCTGCTGGCATGTAACACATATCTGTGTACCTAATTTGGCTGTGCATAGTAGTCAACAAATATTTTCAGCAAAGTGTCTTTCACACATACCTATAGTGCCCTTCAACTGCACAGCACAGCAACAAAGCTAGTGGTAAAAGGAATTTTAATCCTATATAACATTTATGATATACTGTATAGAGAGACTCTATCTGTAACTCTTCACTGTCCCTGATACCTTCACTGTACACAACACAAAGAATATAGAGGAAAATGTCAGACATGTCCAGACAGGTATAAATTGTGGCCTTGCAACTATTAGAGGAATATAAGTTTTAAACATAAAAGCCCCTTTGTGTTGTATTTCCCTTTGCTAAGAAGCCACTTTTGAGTACTAACAAACACAATTTTTTCAAAACTTCGCCAGGAGCTTTTTTGATGTATTTGATGACCAAACCCACTAGCCTAACATATTGGGGGTTATGCTCTACATAAGAGCAATCCACCCCTGGAAGTGTCCAAGGCCAGGCTGGATGGGGATTCTGAGCAACTAGTCTGGTGAAAGGTTGGAACCTGCTGGAGCAGATGATCTTCAAGGTCCCTTCCAACCAAAACCATTCTAAGGTTCCATGCATGTTTGTGGACACTTCAAGAACAAATTCAGTGGATCTTTTTGTAACAGTAGTCTCCATCTGCAAGAACATCTTTTCTGGTAGTAGCAGAAGTTACACAGGTATTGAGACACCATTAAACTTTGCCAAGGATCAACTTCAGAGGCAAAAATAGTTCTCTTAAAATAATCTCAGAGTAAAAAGCCAAAACCTCTAAAACTGGAACCCAGAAAAGATTCCACAGAAGGAATAACGGCATAACTTTCTCTTTAAATCTGACAAAACTCTAAGCAAATCACATCTCAGTTTCACACACAGGCAGATTCAGCCAATCCGCCTGAAGATATCACAAGATTCTAAGAGTAGCTGGACAACTCTCACTGACACCGAAAACTTGCGTTTCTAAAAGGCTTTGTCAGTGAACAAAAGGGGATTTGTCCTTTAGTCTGACAAAACCAACAAGACTGACAACACCCCTACCAGCACAGATGTCACAACCCATTTTAGAGTGGAAACTACAGGCAGATTTAATATTCTCATGAAATACCATATGTTTTGACCCGTCTTGTTTTGCTAACTGGACATGATAAACAGTCTCTAGCATTATGAAATGTTGGAGCAATACAGATGGTCAGGAAGTCACTGTCCACTTTTATTCAAATTCATTCTCTTTCTTCAGGACTCTTAGTGGGAATGTCAGTCTTATAACCAATTTAAAAGGACACCTTGCTATATATTGTTCCACAAGTTGGCTTTTTCGGGAGACATATTTCCATTTTTGTAATGGCCTGCAGCATTGTGTGAAGCCAGAATGGCAGATGGTCTCACAGTTATATTGTTGTTACATTCCCAAACTCACAGAACCAGTTTTGTTCTAAGATGTTTATATTATTTGCTCATAATAGCTATCTTGGGCTAGCTTTGCCTTACTATTCACATTTCATTTCCTTTATTCTTAACACTGCCAGTGTGAGAATCTGAGTGGGGCTATCAGTGAACTGCCTTCATGACTCATATTTTTGCACCTGCACACACAACAGCATGAAATCAGTCTCACATGGTGTATGGAAAAACTAAAATTTTGTCTTGCTAAATTCCACATGCGTTTGGAGACTGTTCTCATTAAAATATATTTCCTAGTTAAAATGTATTTTCCTAGTTTAGGAAATAAAAATGCTTAATTTTTTGCCAAATGCCTAATTTTCTAAATTTTTTCTCTGATATAAATGTTGTTCTTGCAACAATTTGTCATGATATTTGGAACAATTTCAGGTATCAGAAAACAGCTAGAGGTAAGAGGTAAAATATCTCTTAAGTTAATTATTTATACCTAAAGCAAAGCAAAAACATTAAGAATGTATTATTTTTAAAAGAAGCAAAAATGCTTGTGTGTTTGAGACAAAGAAAAGGCACATCAGTGATTCCACCTTCTCATCCAGATCTTAGTGATTCTTTCAAATGCTGCTTTACTCAGGTTGTTTGTGCAGTGTGACAGGGACTCACTCCCTGCAGGGGCATTGGCAAGCCTCAGCAGTCACCTGTTCTGTGTGAAGGGTGATGACAGCTAAATGTTGGTGTCTGTGAAGGCTGGCAAGAGCTACAAAAGCCTAACCAGCAGGCAGTGTTGACTGACTTCCAAATTCTATCACTCCCCAGGGACTGCAAAATATGGGAAGTGTTATGAGGAGGTGAATCCTTTCACTCAAGGTTCTCAAACCTACATCATCTTCAGGTAGTTTTGCTCCAGGATCAAGGCAAAAATCATAATTTATTCAAATTATTCAAAGTTAAATAGCCATTATATAAAATGCAAAAGTTATCAAAGCACTGAAATTCCAGTCTGCTTTTAACCCAAAGGACCTAATTTGTTCTGGAAACTCAGAAACAGCCCAGTGGTTTTATGAGGACCACCAAAACCTTTGGATGTAGGTGCTGAATTTGTGAACCATATTCTGACTCTGAGGAAAATAAGTATCATGGTTTGAAAGCAAAACGAGTGAGAGGCTCCAAATCAGAAATACAATTTAATAAGAAGAAAGGTAAAAAGGTAAAATAAAATAAAACAAATGCAATAATACAAAAGACTACAACCTGAGTAGGGTGGTGGAAGCAGTCCAGATGAGGTGGTCTTCCTGAAGCAGTGATCCTGTAGAAAAGGTCTGGTAGCTCTGCTCCTCTGGGAATCCAGTGGGTAAGGGCTGCTTGCACTGTCCCAAACCCCAGATTATATCCAGGTGAGACTGTTTGGCTCCTCCCCCTGGGTGGAGCATCTCACAATGGGATGATGAGTTGTGAAGTGGGTCCTTGATGGCCCATTAAACAGAGATAACTCCTGGAGGGAGTTACATGTGAGTCATGGGCAAGGCGTTGATGGGCCATTAGCAGAAGACAGCCCAAAGGAAGAGGGCCTGGGAAGAACACTGCCCCACCTGGTTTCAACAGTTCATGAAGATGGCAATAGAATAAATGCTTCGTGTACATCCTACACTACAACCCAGGACAATAAGAAAAAAAAAAAAATAAAGCCAAGATCTACATAGCTAGTTCAAAGATTATTATTCTTAAAATGGGTCTAGTGACCTACATTATGTGTTTGTGTTGCTTTGTCAGTGCTAACTGTACTATTTTTTTGCTCATGCCACTTACAGTTGCACAGTGTTATGCAGTGCATTGCCTGTTTTAATATGTTGTTCCATAGATACTGACTCATTAGCTAATCATATGTGAAGACAACCAGAAACATTCCTGAAAGGATTTTGGCTCTTTGATTTTTTTTTATCCAAATGAAAATTACAATTTTTCCACTCTACTCATCCAGCGTTCTAAATGTTAAGTTATATAAAATATTTCTCACAGGGACTGAGGTATTAGCTGGTATTCGCAGGCTCCTAAAGCCATTTCTGAGAGATGTTGACAGTAAAGTGGAACGTCCTCATCTCAGTTTCATTCTATATATTCACATTTAAATACAAGAGAATGCATCCTGATGAACCCAGGCTCAGAGATGGAAAGGGAGGAGGTGCCCCAAGCACCAGAGCAGGAATTATTCTGCAGCCTGTGGAGAAGACCATGATGGAGCAGATTGCTCCCCTGCAGCCTATGGAGGACACCATGGATTCTTCAGCTTCTCTCACTTCTCCCTGGCTTACAGCCACACATGGATAGCTGTAAGGTACCAAACTTACGTTTCCACACACCACAATACATTTTGATTCTATTTTTTTTCTGATTATATTATTCGATTCTTCCACATTCTGTTTTCTTTTTCACTGGTGGAAAAATAAGAAATACACGTTTATTATATACTCACAGGCATTTTTACAGGAAACAAGTGCCTCTATAATTTTTGTATTCATAAATTAATAATAAGTATTCAGGCACACTTCAGACTGCTGAGCTTTCTAGCACTAGTAGTATGTCACTCTTTAGCACCAAAAATTATCATGTAGTTTCCAAAAAAATTTCAATTTTAACTACACCGTCATTTTAGAACCAATTTTAACATTTACAAAAAGTTTCTGGATCACAGATGAAGCAGTCTGTAGGAGTCTGTGCAAAATTGAGACATTTGTCATTAAATTGCTATCAACTTTATCAATAAAACCTTTCAGTAATCTATAGATCATAAAAAAGATGCAATTAATCAGAGCAATATTTCCAGAATTGTCAGATTTGTGAAGAGTCTTAAAATGGTTTTCATCCTAATTTAAGGTGGGTGGGAGCAAATTTCTGAAATTTCAGAATCTTCTGTAGGGCAGAATTTCAGTGCTTTGACCATGCTATTTATTTGACATTTCCCCAAAACTACAGCTCCACCACTGTACTATAGTATGCATTGAGACTAAAGGCCATAAGCATTTGAAAGGTATTCAGGAAATGCCATTCCTCCTCTAGGATATATTTAGAATGTTTTTGTCAAAATGAAGTATTTCTACAAGCAGGTAAGTGACACTGTGTGTTAGAGGCTAGAGAGAATGTCAGTATGTGGGGTCTTCTATCTAAGAATTGTTATAACAGATTAGTAACAAAATCATAGGACAAGCTCTAGGATAAATTCTTTTAGGGAGGTTCTTTGTGGTACTGTGATTCCCATTAATGCAGTGACCATTTCCACTGTCCTGAGTCAATAATGAGTTTCAGCACAGAGTCATGAATGCGAATTCTGTTCAAAATCAAGCATAAGTCTTAACCATACAGGAATACAAAATGCCTGAATTCAGGAAAAAAACAGAACCTCAGCAGAAATGGCTATGAATCCTGCCCTGGGTAATGCCCCCAGAGCTGATTAGTTAAACCCTCTGCTTCATGAAATATGGCAGTAGAGGGAGGCCTGTCCTTCTAACAGAGACATTCAGAAAATTTGTGCAGATGGAAACTGATAGCACTTCCCAGCTACCTTTCCACTACAGCCTTCCAAGAGTAAGGAGCTATGTGACTAGAGAACTGGGAGACAACATATCAAATAAATTAATTACAGGCTGATTACACATGGCACCGGTTTCATGTCTTCTCCGCTTACCACCAGGACACTTGGACACACAACAGCAGATCTCAGTTCCTGCGTCCATGGTTTCTGGTAACAGCCCCCATCATGCCATATTACACTAGGACCACTTCAGTCTCATTCACTTTCTTTGTTTTTTAGTTTAAATATGACTATAGAAGCACTTGAAGCTGACCTAAAAAGGTGGGGTTAATGAAAATCATGCAGATATTGAATGTCAGGAGAACGATTTGAGGATTTGCATGCATCATACTGGAGCCACTGCATACATTTCCATAACAGTAAGTGATGAATAATAAAACCTTCAAGTTTTATGTTTTTATCATGTCATCATCTCTGATTTAATATTCTTTTTGGTGCATTTTTTCCTTCCTTGTTCACAGGCCTCCTTCCTTCATTATGTAGTTCAAACAATAAGCCTTTATCCACCTTTGGGAATTTTATTTATATGTTTTTTCCTTCCAGATGCAAAATAGAAGTATGCATTAAGAAGCCATCCCAGAGGTGATTAGAGTCATTCATATGTAAAGTAAAAGGAGGACTCTCTGGGGAGGACTACTAAGCTCACGACACTGTTTCAAAAACTCTTCGTTTTGTCCTTTTTTTCCACTATTTTGCGTACCTCCCCCCAAAAAAGAAAACCTCACATGTGCCAAAACAGACGACAAAAAATTTTAAGGTTCTATTTGGTCAAGGTCTTAGAAAGTTGTTCACTTTAGGGAACAGTGGTAATTTGTGTTTTAGCTCTTACCAGGCAGATGGTCAGTCCTTGGGACAACCTGATCCTGTAATGTCTGAGTGCTTGCAGAAATGCTATTAAGTCTGATCCTTCCACTCTGAACCCAAAGACAACGTTCACCCTTCATTTCAAAGCAAATAGAACCAAGATCTATACTGGAGATTATTATCTCTATTTCACAAATTAAGATTCATATAATAAAGCCTCAGAATAAGACACCACTGCCTACCTTGCTTTTGAATAAAATTTTACATTAACCCTTGCAAAATGGAAATTGAAGGGGACCTGAACTAGCTAGAGAGGCATCCAAATTTCCTTCAGCAAGATTTTTTTTTTTTTTTTTTGTGGAGCCTGAGACATTTCTCAGTGAATGTCATAAAAACGACTGTGTGACTTGGGCACTGTCAGTTTACTTTAAGATCCTGAGTACAATGCAGGGATTCCCCAGGGTGCTTCGGGTGCTTATTTTTCTAAGAAAAAAATCCTCTTCTTGTCTGGCTGTCTCTGACTAGGAACGCCTATGTGTCAGTAATATTGAATTATTTAACACTCAACCTTTATACCTGCTTATCTCTTAGCATAATTCAGACACTTTGTGTTCAGTTCCACCATTGGAGCTCTTCCCAATACATTTCCTTTGGTATTTACCTAGTGGAGCAGATCTGAGCACATAGAAAAATATTCAAATATTTTAAGTTAGACAAAAACTGTTTAATTCAGCCTTACTGGAAGATTTTCAGTGCCCTTTAGAAGCCACCTTAGCCTTTAAAAACTTATTTTCTTATTTAATTCCCAATGCATTTAGATACCAATGTTGCAAACTGCTGAACAAGCTGTATTAGCCAAATGTGACTACTATATTTTAAATGAGTTTTAAGCCTGTAGTTAGGACAGCCTCCAACAAAGGCTAAGACAATTATGACAGATGCCAAATATAAAAACAATTGAGGACTAAAGAAAGAGAAAACTAACACAGATTTTTATATGTGACATTTGAATTATTCACACATTAAGAATTTGTTTAGTAAATAATTTTACCTTCCCTGAGGTATTTTGCTCAATCTTTCCAAAAGAAATCATTTAGACTTCTTCTGTTTAAAACAGCTAAGCTAAAAACTAAATCCCTTGCTGAAGTGTTCTGTCTGATTTACTTGACCTGCTTTATGTTTATTTCAAAACAAACAAAACACCCTAAAATGCTGCCAATTAGGGATGATCTGAAACGGGGTAAGAAAATCACTGTACAAGATCTACAGTCATTTGCACTCCTTTTTTTTATCTTAGCTTAAATGAAAATATAAGCAGAAAAAGGAGAACAATATGCCAGAAATTAACTTTTTGCCCTGACCAGAGTGCAAAATTCGCATTGAGACTGGAATTTCAGCCCAGATGGCTTGGCCAAGAAACATATGTCAATAGTGTGAACTGCCCTGTATATTTGTCAAGATTTGACATCTTGACATTTAGCAGACTTCGAAAAAAAAATATTACAAGAGACATAAATACCTTAAAGATGAGCCTTACTGATACCACTATACCTGTTTTCTGCTACTGTTCTCCTGGATTACATGGCAGTGTGGAAGGCGGCTCAGGCTGTATGCAAAACAGCAAATTCACCAGTACTGCTCCCTCTCTAACACACTTTGCCCAGTCCTGGGCATTTCACAACCAAATAAGAATTAGTCCAAAGTAAAAACTCACGGAATGCACTCGGTGTGGACATCAGGTGGCATTTCACCATGCAGACCTTGCTCCCTCTGGACCACAGTACTGGCTGGTGTAGACAAGCTAGCAAACACATCAGGAGAAACAAAAAGCCTTAGAGTCCCTCAGGTGCTCCACCTAAGTGTCTGAGCCATTTTACAATCGGATTTCAAAGCACTAAATATTCATCACAATGAAATCAATCAATCAATGGTATACAGAAGTGCAACTGCAAAGTATTCTACAGGCAATTTCTGAAAGCAATTTTTATCGCAGTTTCCATTACAACTGCAAATAGAAACTTGTTCTTAATCTTTTCATAGCAGTCTCCCACTTGAGCTGTTATCATGAAGTATGTTTTCTGTCTTGAAGTACTGAGGACAGCATAGCACAGATGGGATGAGCCATATAAAATTATTTAGGAGTTGGATCCTATTACCGAGCAGTTGCCATGCTAAAAATTAGCAGAAAGGGTGTAACAAGATTATTTTACAAAGAGGATGCAGAGGAAGATTAATTACTTCTAATGAGATTTACTCACTTTTTTCCTTTAGAGTTGAGACTTAAAACACCATAAAAATAATACATCAATTTTAATTACAAAGACTTATTTTTCTGTAGAACTTCAGGAGACACCAAAGGGAGGTATCCAAAGATTTCTCTACACAACACTCCATCAAACTTCAATTGAAAACATATTGTTATCTGTCTAATGACCAAATTGATGATTGTTCTGCTCTTTGAAACGTAATTTTTGAAGGAATTCCTAACACAATGTCCTTTTGCTTTCTAATGTCACTCATGAAGGGTGCTGGTTTAGGCTACAGCTGGCAACATAATTAGTTGATTAGGCAGAGTAATTCTGGAGCATTCTCTGATCTGATGCCTGTGATCTAAATAATGAAACATTTTGTCCCTCCAAATGAGAATGCTTTTCAAGCACATGCCAAAATCGAAAAACATGTGGTTCTGCTGTGGCAATCTTCCAGAAATGCACCAATGCTTACAAGATGCACCTTGTACCTTGCACTGACTGGCATGAAATCGGAGTTCAAATGATGATTCAGTATAAATTCTTCTGAATCAGAAGACAGTCTGCAGAAAAGGTATAAATATGCCTTACAGGACAAAAAGATAATAGCCTATCACACTATATTTTAGCAAAGGGTCACCATTCTCTGTGGAAACAAATAAACCATAAAATGTCATTGTAACTGGCAGAAAAAGCAATCTTTCTTTGTTTTAATTGATACGTTAATTTAATATCTTTTTTGGTAGTAAAATTAAAGCAGCTGTGTATTTCCCCTCTCCTCCCCTTGAATAGGGAATTGGTTCCCTGGAAATGCTAAGAAAGAATTTTCTATAAAATCCAATCCTATTTGACAGAATCATTGGAAAAAATCATATTGTTTATAATAAAGAAGACTATTTTTGTAGCTGTTTTCTCTTTCTCCGTCAGTGATAGTGAATAAATAAACTGAATTACATATCTCAACCCACCAGCAGTAACAAGAGTTATTGATTCTAAAATAGAAAATTAAAGTTTCTAAAATTAAAGATTTTCACTCCAGATAAAGCCTTTGCGTTGTTATTAACAGTTCTGGAGAAATGCATTCAAGATTTCCTGGTAATCCATTGTTCCTATTTACTGATACATGAAAAGTACCACATATTTCTCCTCTGGGTTGTTTGTTTAATTCTACTGTTAATGTGAAAAAAGTGCCTGCCTATGTGTCAGTCCACATGGTAAATAGTCAGTGTTCCATCAACAGCCCCTAATTAATATTAACAACATTTCTCTGAGGTTTTGTTTATTTAATATTATCATCAAAAATTAATCCAAGATAGAAAAAAGAGAATTAATGGATCAAGATTTCAACACATTCATTAGTAAAGCTTCAGTTGTAAGCTGTACCTTCCTGACACACACCATATATGTTTCTTGCAATGCCCAAGAGAGGGTCAAGAGCTATTACCTCCCTTCTTGTCAAATATCCTATGAAAAATCAAGGGTGACTTATAAAATCAGGAATTTTCTGTGTTGTTTTGGAAGAAGTAAGCATTTTTCCTTGTTTTCCTGCCTAGCTATGAAAGATTAATTGCTCTACACAAGTACACATGAAGACTACTCCGAAAGTCCTTCTACAGAGACATTTTTGACTAAAATACATATGAATCAGGGAGGGAAATTAATTTTATGTCAGCAAGAAGCTTCCTGACCTCCCACTACCTGGCAGCACCACATGTTCCCATTCTGCAAAATGATTCAACAACCCCCTGGAAGCACAAGAAAAGCCTTCCCCTGCAAAGGGAAATGAAGGAGGCAGAAGAACCTGGGTTGTTCTATAGAACTATGAAAATCAACATCCAATAGCAACATTAAGAGAAAGCCTGAAAACAGATGGATGCTGAACCTGGAAAGAGACAAGCCACATGAAATTGTAATGTTATTGATATGAAATGGGGAGAAAAAAGCAAACAGAAAATCAGAAGCATTGATAAGCCCTTGAAAATGTTTCATAAGAAGCTTGAAAGCAATCCTGAACGACATTTGCATAGATTATGCAGGGTAAATGTTCCCAAAATACATGTAAAACAATGAAAAATACTAAGAACACAAGCAGAATAAAGAAAAGATTTAATAAACAAGAAAGTCGAGCAGAAACCAAGCTAAAAACAGCCAGCTCACATGATGAGAACTCAGCTTTTACTCAATGTCTTACCAATGGTGTTTTATTTGGTATTTATGGGCTTATTACTATAAAAGCCCATGTAACAGCATAGATCAGCATTGCAGTTTGTGACTTACAGCTAAAGATCCCTCACCACAATGGTCTCAAAGGTGAGAGGAGACATCCTCTGAGTGCATGAGGGCCTGGGAAGCATTTACACTGAAAATATTAATATGCTGACAGTGGAGAGGAATGCTTGGTATGCCTGAAGGGGTTTGGGCAGGGGGTCTGGGGACGAAAGGAGAGAGAGAAGTCATTCCTTAAAGACCTTGGATGGAAGGTAATATTCTGAAAATGCCACAATGACTTTAGAAGGAACAGGGCTCATTTACTGATGGTTTAGTAATTGTCAGGCTCCAGTGAAAGCCACAGAAAACCTTTAAAATCCCTATAAAAGGGGCCTGTTTTAAAGAGGTTGTCATTGCTGAACAGAAAAATAATAGACTAATGGGCCTAATTCTAAACCCAGCAGGTCAGGAGCTGAGGCCTTGCAGAATAGAAAGGGAAAGCAATCATGTCAGATGAAAGAGAACTTGTAAGGGGAGAATATTCTGCTGTGTACTGTCAAGCCAATTGTGGGCTAATGCACATCTCTCATTGCTGTCACTAATTTAAACAGGCTGAACATTCAATCACTATTATTGTGTTATCTTTTTAGCTGAAGGTCGAACAATGGGCGTTCGAACATTATGACTTCTCCTGTAGATGGAAAGAAATTCTGTGCCTACATTTGATATGTAACATTGCATTTTGTAGCTAGAATGTTTACTTGTAAGTAGAATTGAAGGACATATCTGAGAAACAGCAAGCAGAAAATGGTTTGGTGGCAATACCTATCCAAAGAGTAGGGACACACATCAGCCAGGCAAAGAAAGGCATGATTCCTTCCCACAGACCTTTCCCAGCATGAACACACAGATTTGGGATGCCAGGCCAGGGCTGTGGTCACCAGGGAGCAGTTCTTGTTATTGTGGGTCCTATAATTATTTCTAATAAGACTGTATATGAAAAACAACACAACTTAACAGGGCTTCTCCTTTATTTGTGCAGTCTGTGATGCAGATAACTGAAGAAAAAAAAAATTACAAAACAGAGTTATTAGCAGGAAACTTAGTCAAAATTCTATATCTCCAAAACAAGAGCTGTCTCTGTCCTCTAAGTTTCTTAAAGAATCATACGATAATTTAGGTTGGAAGGAATTTAGGCCATCTAGGTGGACCTCAAAGAGCAAGGCCAGCTTCCAGTTTAATGAAGTTGCTCAAGGCTGTATCCAAGAAAGTTTCATGTACAAGGATGGCAACTCAGCAACCTTGCCAGGTAAATATTCCAGTGTTTTGCATCCTCATTGTGCAGAAATATTTTCCTTCTATCTATGGGGAAGGTTTAGCATTTCTGTATTTAAAGTAAAAATTGCTAACTCTGGTCTTTTCAGTATGCCAGATAAAGATATTTAAACAAACAAATTCCCACCTCATTACTAGAACTTGCAGTGTAACCTGAAATGCAATAATAAAATTTTAATACCATGTACCTTGCAAAAAAAAGGGCAAAAAATTCAAGGACTCAGGATTTCTGAGTTATTACTCTCTCAAATTGAAAAATAGGAATAGAGATGAGATATCATAGCTTTCTAGTCTCTTTTTTAAACTAAATAAATGAAAAAAAAAAACCAAACCCACAAAATATTTTCTTTAGATCCTTCCAAGAGAAGGACTTTGATGCACCTCTGTCTCCACACAGTACACACTAGTGCACAAAAGACACACACCACACTTCAGTAGGACTCACCAAACTGAAGGTAATGTATTAAAAATTATTAAAGTTATAGTTACTTTCATATGTATCCTAATGTCTTAAAAGACACAGTTCTGCTACAGGCTATGCAGCACAAAACAGCACAAGGGTTTCTGTTAAATTTAAACAATAATACAGAACCCTCATAAGCATGGACTGGTCAAGATGGATAGAGTCGGAAAGAGGAGCTCAGATCTTCACCTCCTGTGAAGGTGGAGGCATTGTCTATCCAAATCACAGTCCCAGCTGCACAGGGTACAGACCTGCAGCAGAGGGAATGAAGGAGACATGCCACTGCAGTGTGGCATGTCTCCTGATCCCACATTACAGCAGCACAGAGAAAGGAGTCCCTCAACACACACACCCTGTGATCACCTTTTCCTCCTCCTCCCCAGCCACCTGTGCTGGGGCTGTGGGGAGCTCAGAGCCAGATGCCACTGGTACAGAACAAAATAGATGATAGGGCAGAGACAGCCTTGGCATAAGTGCTACACAGCAACCAATAACTCTTGTGGATACATAGAAATGCCCTTTTCTCTGTGACTGGTTTTAACCAAGCAAACCACCCATGCCCAAATCACAATAGTACTCAGGGCAACACTACACAAGTCAATGCACAAAAAGCCATTGTTCCTCTTGTCCAAAAACTGAGTGATTCAGCAACTGCCAAGGAAACCAAGAGTGATGGGATTAAGTAACACAAACCTCTTCTATGACTGCAACTATTTCTGTAACTCTGTAAGTATAGATGTTCCCTAAATTAATTTACACTGACCTGTAAAAATGCCACTGACAGTAAAACCATTACAGCTGTTAAGGAAAAACAGATGAATAGTAACCACCATGGCTAAAAAAATAAACCCTTTTATAGGCTGAAATACAGGAATCTTTCAGCTTCCAGTCCCAATATGTTCTTTACACCTGGATCTGCTAAAATGATGGTCCCTTTATCAAGCTTTTGTTCTTCACATAGAACTACCCTGAAGCCACTTTTTCTCCTCCTCAGGGAGCTCAGTGGATTACTTGGCCTTATTTTTTTTAATGAATGGGTCCTGTCCTTACAGCTGTTGATGTTTTCACTGCATGTGTCCTCAAGGACATTTACATAACAGTTCTCTTGAACTGTGCTTGTTACTCCAGCAGCTGAAGCAGAGCACACCATGGTAACCAGCCCACCATTATCTCTGTGGTCTCCGACAGCGCTGCAACAGCCCCTGCTATGTGAATGGGATGAGCACACTTACTGACAATCTCAGGGAGAAACCTGCAAAGGATTGTACAAACACACATCCTGGTCTTCCATCCTAAATTCAAAACCATTCAAAACACTAACTGAACAAAGTATTTGTTGTTTTCTTTGCTGTTATGGCTAGATGCATACATAAAGAAGTAATCTGGTTTTATCCTGTAAAAAGAGTGATGCAATACTAGTCTAGGGCTACTACAAGGTAAAAGCAGACATATTCACACTTAAACAGTACTCATTTTTCTTTGTCTCTCTCAGCCACACACAAATGCTGCTCAGAGACGTGCTACAGAGTGAATCAATGCACTATTGTGGTAGTGGGAGTGGGGCTGGCACCCGAAAGCCTCATTTTGAAAAATATGGATCACTCCAAATACTTCTGAAAGGTGTAATAACTCCCCACTCATGACTACAAGGATCCTGGATGGCTCTGACTGCTCTTACTTGAATGTGTGTCATTCCCAATGCTTCCACATTATAGAATTTATGAAGTATCTGCAGAAGGTTTCAAATTAACTCCAAATTTCAAAGTAATATCCAGGGGGTATTCCACTGAATTCATTAGGGTTTGCTTTGAAGCAAAGACCTTCAGGCATGAACCCCAGAGTTTCCTAAGCCTGAGTGAAGCTTTCAGAAACCAGTGCAAGCAGTTTAAAATAGTGATATGACAATGCTCTAACATAAAAGTAAAACAGCACTGTAAAGTGTAATCTTTCATACAAATCCAGACTAAACCCATGGAAATACAGCTGCTAATTGCAGCTGGTCAGAGCTGTCATAAATGCTTTTATGATATTTAGTGAGGCAATAAACTGTCTTTAAAAAACTACTGAGAAAGCAGTGGAGCTGTTAAGCATGAAAATTAATTGTTTCCACTTCAATGAGATCAGGAAAACAAATACAGGAGACCCATGGAAAATAAGCCTAGCATCCATCTTGGGAAGTTCAGCAGATAGCTTTTTGGAATGCTGCTGCCAAAATCCTTCTGACACAAAACTCTTCAGAGATCAGCTCTGCAAGCCTTGGCCAAGGAGGTTGCTACCTCTACCTCCTGCTGGGGATCAGATCAAGTCTAGAGGGCTGGCAATTGTGCTCATCCACTGCAGTGAAAGAACTGTGGTGTAGCCAGGCCTCCCCTCCTCCCTGGCCCCTGTGAGCACTCCTTGCTCACTACTCCTGTTGGGGCCAGGTCTGTTTCCAGCTCCTCAGGAGAGCCCAGAAAGCTGCTTTCCTCCAGCTCAGCAAATAATCCACATTCCCTGGCCAGGCCTTGGCTCTTCTCACCAACGTCTGCAGCCGGCAGGACTGAGCCCAAGCTTGTTCATGGTGTGCAACACTTTGGCTTGAAAGTTGGCACTCTAATGTGCAGAGGATTTCTGGCACATGTGAGTGTGCACAGCAGAATCAGACTGGTATTCCGAGAAATTGGACCAATCTCATCCCGGCAAAGCTAGTGGCAATTTTCGTAATTAATGCATTAGGAACAGCCCTCAGGAACTATGCTGAAATGTAATTTTCCATTAGCCTCCACAGGGCGGCAGTTTGACAATGTGACAATTATTCAAATATCACTTCACTGTAAAAATTACAGATTTAAGATGTGTCATGGGTTTTGACATTTGATAAATTCATGATACTTTTTATTGCATGTTCCTACTCAGGTGTTAATGTGCAAAGTCTCATAAATGCAACAAAATACAATAAAACTTCTGATTTAAGATATTAATTAGGTGATTTAACTGTCACACAAGATTTGTTTGGCCTTTATAAATTAGTTACTCAACCCTCACAATTTATAAGCAGAACAAATAATAAAACAAAAGGCTTGGTTCACTAAAAAAAACACTAATGTTTTGCACAAGGCCAAAGCAGCCATGGAAAATTGATTTTCCACAGCTTACTGAGTCTTGAATAGACACTGCTTTGTAAAAAATATTTTATTGAGTGAAGCCAAATCTTAGACCATTCAGAACAGTGTGTGTGTTTGCACCATTATTTCTAATGTCATCAACATCACAGTTTAATCTCATGCATTAAAGTGGAAAGAGCTAAAAGATGTATTTGCATTTTATTATCAGGGAAAAAGACTGTGCTAGATCTTTTAGTAAAATGTGGGCTGTTGGAAAAGGAAAATGATTATGCATTATTTCTCACAGGATGAACTGTGACTAAAGAGCAGGTTCAAGGTAAAGTGAAGCAGCACTTTTTGTACAATGTCCCACTAGGGAACTCATTATCATTGAACCTAAGGACAGCCAACACAGAAATGGCACTGGACAAATTTGGAGAACAGGACATTACACACAGCAGTCCAGGTGCTGCCTGAGAAATCTCTTGACCAGTGATCATGGGAAGCTGGGAAGCCCTGAGCAGCATGGACTATCCTATCTTCAAAATTTGGCCTCACTGTGGGAAGCAGGTTGGACCACAGACCTCCTGGGGAAGCCTTCCAACTTGAATTATGGTACATCCCTCTGGCTTACACTGTTAACATCCTGGCTGGCATCAGAAAACATGAGGGCTACATGGACATATGATTTGAACTGGTATGGAAGACTTTATGCTGTGTTAATAAACAAATTTGTGTCACCTGATCCAAGCCACATTAAAATCAGCACTCTTCAGCAGCTTCTCTAGTCATTGAACTGCTCTAGTTGATTTTGCTAGGATTATCATAAGGAAATTAATCTTCAGCATATTCTACACAGTGAATAATAGTTGCATAGGGGCTGGGCAACCTGCATTTTACAATTGATACAATTTCTGATCTATGCAAGAACCACCAGCTGCTCACCCAGCTCTTGGCAGAGACCCGATCTCATGGAGTCACAGAGCTTAAATCCAGAGTTGCCACTTGTGATCACCTAATCTGATCTACTTTTCACAGGCCATTACCTTTGTATTGAGCTCAGTAACTTTGTGTTTGACTTAAATACATCTTCCAGCATGACATCCTGTCTTAATTTGAAAATGAGAGATGGGAAACCCATCTCTTCCCTTCATCATATACTTCAATGATTAATCACTCTTTCTGTCAAAAACGGGCACAGAGTTTCTAACTTTAATTTGGCTGGTGACAGCTTCCAGCCATTGCTTTTGTAGTGCTTGGAATTTTCTTATTGTGAATATGCTCACTCATTTTAATGAGGTCACCTCTGAGTCTTGTTTTTAATTCACTGACATGCCAATTCATTTATTTCTCATGGGATGTGATACTTCTTACCGCTCATGAATCATTTCTGTAGTTCTTTCTCTTGCTCTTTTAAACCTTTGAACCATTTTAAAAATATGAATATGAGCTGGATACAATATTCCACTTCTCTGCAGAGAAGTGAGACATCTCCACACTCCTATCAGGAATCTGTTTCTTAATGGGCATCCTACCATTGACTGGAGCATACAAACTGAATTTATTTGGATGAAATAAAGTCATATTAGAAAACTGACAGTTGCTATATGAGTGAACTTTCCTATATTCAAAGGTTTAGTTGAGCACCCAAATTCCTGGGTAAAGATAGCAAATTTCTTAGTGAAACTTGTTGGCTGTCAAACTGTGGCCTTTCAAAAATCAGATCTGATCTCAGTTTCCATAACTATAAAATTGGAACAAAATCTTGTTAACCCTGGCACACCATGGGAAAAAATGTTTGCTGTAATACGGTCATAGCAATTCTGTTCTTCACCACTACCAAAATTTTAACAAAGAATTATGCCACATTAATGGGAGTGTTCGAACTGGAGAAAAGAAGGCTCCAGGAAAACACTACAGCAGCCTTCCAGTACCCACTAGAGAACAGCAAAGGGTCTTTTTAAAAGGGCATGATATGATAGAACAAGGTGGAATGGCTTTAAAGTGAAGGAAGGTAGACTTAGATTAGGAATTTGGAAGAAATTCTTTACTCAGAGGGTGCTGAGGGTGCTCAGAGAAGTCATGGATGTCCCATCCCTGGAAGTATCAAAGGCTAGGCTGGATGGAGTTCTGAGCAACCTGGTCTAATGGAAGGTGTCCCTGTCCAGAAGATGGGGGGTTGGAACTAGATCGTCTTTTGGGTCCATTGCAGTCCAAATCATTCTATGAAAAAATAATTTTATGAAACAGTTCTTTCTTCTTCATGGGCTATTCAAAGCAACTTCTTAGCCTGTAAAACACCTATATCTGTAAGAAAATCCTTTATCCCAGTGCTACAATGATGAGATAGATGATTACTGAGGTAAAGAAAAAAGGGCATGGGCTGTACTGTTTTAGTTCAAATCCACCGAATTTTGCAAACTTTTAGCTGACAAATCTCATTTTAGAATCACTGCTGCCATAATAGATGTTTAATAATGCCAATTTAAATGCATTACTGAATTGAAAAAAGAGCTCTCTAAATGTGCATTATTTACTTTAGAAATTATTCCTTTTTAGTGATAGGGATACATGGTTTCTCAGAAATGATGGATACTGCATTCCTTTTGCTGTTCAGGATTCTTATCATCCTTTCAGACAATTGAGTTTCTTCCGTTTGTAAAATCTATTACCAGCAGAAGGACTGCAAGTAAAAACCAATGGCTGGAATCAGAACTGTTTTGGCAATACAGTGAATGAGTACTTCATTGACCCATATCAATACCCAGGAATCCTGTTTGAAAAAAAAATTAAATGCTATTTACTTTGGTTTAGAAATTAGAATTCAAGCAACACTATGAAAAAGCTCACAAGGGATAAGAATTCATTATATTCATACAACATATTTATGTAAGATACACTTTAGCTTTGACCAATTTAACGCTTTGATTTTTGGAATTGCACTAAAGGAATACAACCACATTAAATGTCTAAAGGCTGATTAACCAGACAGATTGAAGAAAGCAATAGTAGGCTTAGCAACTTTATCCAAAGGGGTACTTTCTAGGCATAATCTTCTTTAAATCAGATTGAAGCAATATTTCTAAGTGGGACTATGAAATTGATGCTAGTAGATACAAAATTACTAATAAAATTTGTGATTTCATAAATAATTATTTGCAGAATGACTCAGAGAAAATAATAGTCCTTTCCTGACTTAAAAATTTATGAACTGATGACACTCTATTGATCGGAGCATTTACTGCACTTTCAATAGGTCTAATTAACAAAACTGCTTACAAAATTACACACAGTACTCACCAGGATGACACTATGGCCCAGTTCTTTGCAAACATCTCCACAGTCCAACACTTTCATCCTCATGGAGTGGCCTAAGGAGGAGCTGACTGCTTCTTCTAGTGAAGCCAGAGTGTTTCTCATTAACTTCAATTATCTCATGCTTACCTACATATGAATATAAAGCTGCCTGGAAGACATGTAAATTCCAGGATCTGACCCTTGATCAAACCACACTGCTAAAAATAAGATGTAAAAGAATACTTGGTTTGTTGCCTCTCTCATTTAACTTTAAATCATTACTATAGCATGGAATATATGGAAAAATAATTTTTGTTATTTTCTTAAATAATGTCAATTTGAATTTTAATATGCACCAATGCAAAGGTATAGATCCAGCAACAGGCAGTCTAATGTGGCAGAGAACAACCACCTGAAAAGCAAAATCTGAAAGGGATCCTCAGATCCCAGTGAAGAAATGGCATGAACTCTTAAAAGCAGCTGTATTACGACAAGATAAGCTAATACAATTTTCAAACATGTTAAAAGAAATGAGCAAAAACAGAGAGGCAGTTTTTGTCTGTTGATGAGGTCGTTTTAGAATAATATGTTTCTACTACATTTTTTTAAAGATGTTAAAAAACAAGGACAGAAAAGGAGTAAGAAGAGTCACAAAGTTAAGACTTCAGGTAATGCCTTAAAGCAAGAAACTTCAGGGACCAAATCATCTTGGGTTTTCAGGAAAGCAACTGAAAAGAGACTGAAAACTAAAGTAGAAAAATAAAATCAGAAGATGGACTTACGAGGCAGACAAATTCAGATGCTGAACTGGAAGTTTTCATCTAATGTGTTTTTCCATGTTTAGTTATTACAATGGCTATGTACCATGGAGCCGCTGACAAAGATGGACAGCTTTTTCCTCTTCTTTTTCTGTCTGAAGTTCTTACATTACTTGAATGTAATAACATTTGACTGAATAGGAAATCAGAGGTAATTCAGGAATTTTTCAGCCCTAGAAAAGATAAAAGTGAGTTACAGCTTTAATTGGCCATTGAATTAGCTCATATGAATAATAGCTCACGGTCTTTTCAAGTTCTGTGGCTTAATAACACTCCCTTTTATTTTTTTATCTGAAGATTTACTGGAAAATATTCTTTTCTTCTGAACTTGGTGATTACATTCAAACTTCAGACATGAGAAAAGAAATAGCTATGCAAAGCAAAAACATAAGTAGCATAAGCTGCTGAGAACAGAGTTTTTTTATCACCTTCTATGTGTCTGCTAAAGGACAAAAACTGACAGGGCACATTGTGACATGGGACTGCACCAGACAGGTTTTGCAGGGCTGCATATAAAAATATGAAACCACAAAAAGGGACAGACAGATATGCCTCAGACAGCAGAACCATCACCCGTGTCACAAAGGTGGAACTCACGCGGTACATTGGCTTTTGTAAGTTCAGAGCTGAAGTAACAAACATAGGAGAAAAGTTATGCCATTCAAAAACTAAATTGCCATTGAACCCCATACCTACAGTGCCCACAAGCAGACATTAACAAAAAACCACCTTGTTTGACTTTAATAAGCTATGGCTTTAATAATCAAAACAAAAGGTCAGTAAAGAAACCATTCTTTATTCTCTATTGTGAGTTACTAAGCCTGTAACTTCCTACCTGCATAAACTCTTCCTAAAACACCATTTTCCTTGCAAACAGTAGCATTAAACATGTTTCAATAATCTCTGACCGGTCACAAGCTGTTACTGCATTGCCACCATGGCACAAATTAAGTATCTACCTAAGTACTATCCATTCTTAGTGTATCTAACCACACTGCTCAGAAGCAGCGACACTGTGGGACATAGTTTGGAGTAAGTTTCCATGAGAGACGGGAACTCAAAAAAAATATTTTTTTTTCAAAAGCTCCACTACCTTCTACCCTCAGCACAAAGTGCACTCATGAACCCTACACATTTAAAATAGGAGTATAGCCATTAAAGTACTCATCACAAACCTGAAGCTCCATACTATCCAAACAAGCAACCCTGCCTAGAGAAAGAAAGAAGCACATGGGTCACCAGTACACTTTTTAATCCCCCTCCTGGAAATCTATGCAGTACAAGGGTGATAATAACTTCCTGTATCTGTCACACAGTCTCTAACTGCTATTTTTGCATATGACCACAATGCTATATTCACCAAAGAGTTAATCAATACTTTGCTTTCACCTCATAATTCACTGTGTGGCCTGTGCTTTGTTCACTGCCCATTATTCACTTGCCTTACGATGCCAGAAATATTAATTTCCTCCAGAGCTTCTCAATGCTGCTCATCACTTCAACATCTGAGTGCTGCACAAATTCAAATTAATTCACGAATATTTACAGCAGCAAAGAAAAGGTACTACCGCTGTTTAAAATACAGGGCAAGGAGGCACAAAATAATTAAAGTCAGAGGTATTCACTGATTTTAGATCTTATTTCTCAGACATTACAGATGCAATTTAAAATTATTTTAAAATATTTCAAACACAGACATTGCAACATCACTTGCAGGTGTGATTGCTGAGAAAATTGGATTTAGGCCTCTAAAAGGGGTCATTAAAAATTAGATAATTAGAAACTATTACACCATTAGAGGTTCCACACAGAACTGGTTTAAGCATCTATATTAGCACTACATAGAAAAGTATTCTTTTGTGCAACAGTGCATTATTACAGTTGCATGACCTTTCTTTCCCCTCCCATTGTTCATTATTGACTTCCCAGCTCAAGCAATAAATGAAGCAGGAGCCACAAGGGCATCACTCCTCTCTCCTGCACAGCCCCAGTACATCCCCAGAGCAGGTCCATCCTGCACAGACAGAAATCCTGCATAAATACAGCATGTGATCACCCATATATAATAAGGGGACCAAATTAAGGTTGCCAAGCAACCACTTCCCCACATTATGCCACAAATCCCCGTTCTTCATCTCTTCAGCAAACACATGCCATGCCCTGTCTCACAACCCAACTCTCCCTTGTCTGCTTCTGTGACCCTAATTACCCATTCTCCCAAAGGCTTCTTCAGTGCAGTTTCTTTGTCCAGCCAGTACCCATTTTCTCTCATTATTCCAGTTGTTACCCTATCTGTCTGTTCTTCATAATTAGCATTTCGTTCATCCCATTTTCCTATTTCCCTGATCACCTCTCAGTCCACTGACATTGCTAAAAAAAATAAGGGGCAAGAAACGCTAAAAATATCAGATTAAGATAATGAAGCTTGGCAAAGCTGTAAGCAAAAACAGTTGTTAAATGAAACTCCCTGTAAACATTTTAATGTACTAAGAGCAAGACTAGAACTAAAAAAGTTCTCTTACACTTCATTCTCAAAGTGATTTTCTGCTGCTGTTTCCTTCTAAGTGTGAATTTCACACTAAGATTTCAGCTAATATCTTCAAAGTCTGTTTTATCTAACCTCAGCATATTTTTACTTTACCATCATCTGTTGTTTTGCACGCTAAATCACTAAGTCAAAATAAATTTCAGTTGCAGAAAGAGAAGATGATGTGCCTGGTATCAGGAACCATATCTTTATTTGACAGCCAACAACAATATAAACTTATCAGTACTAAAACAAATATATCTATGAATATTCCTGATGACATAGAGAAAAATGGTCTAGAATACACTTGGAGCAGCAAAAGGTCTGTGGGTCTTCTTCAAGGCATGTGAGAAAAAGCCATGATGAAACAGTTGATAACCAGCCAACGGTAACAAGAAATTTAATCAATCCAAAGAAGAGCAAAAGAAAGTTAAAGCTCAATACTTTCTTACAGCAAGCAGTAAGGGAGGCAGAGCAAAGTGAATTAGGCACTTTATAGCTTGATTTTGCTGCTGACTTCACCTAACATGAGGAGTTTTGCTGTTCAGAACACTACAGTCGGGAAAGAAAATCAGAATCACGTCAGGATATAGCTCATTTGGTTAGGACACTTGGAGGACACTTTCCAACTAGGCCTCCTGGTTTTAGAATGACTTGTGATTTAGGTCTGCTGAATATTGACATCAGCATTTCTGTTTTTCTAGGAAAATTTCACTGTGAACCTCTGAGATGCAGCTCATGGTTGTTCCCCATCACCCTAATCTAACTCCTTCAGCATCACCTTTCTCCCATTTTAAAAGCATAGTTGGATCCAGAATTCTTCCCTTCATTATTTTTTTCTTTAAAGAGGGAATGACCATATGATTCTAAGGCTGAAAGAATACTTAGTATCCCACATTGAAATAAACATGACAGGTCTTGGTAGGACACATGCTCAATATAAACAAAAGAAGATGCTTCTTCACACAGCAAGGAGTTGCTCCATGGAATAGGTTTCCACGAGACACTGCGGATACCATAGAAGGAAGAAGATGGGTCAAGGGTTACTGAGTATCAAAATTGTATTAGGCTCAGGCATTCCTGAGAGCAGTCAGCAGCTGGAATGATCCCTAGGGAAGCTCTTCATGTGCTTTTCCTACTGTCGGCCTTCCCCCAGAGTTCACGTAGAGCCACTGAAGACAAAAAGAAACTGCACTACCAGAGGGTAGGTAACTAAATGTGTAGAGATTAGAGGAAGGCCTCTAAGTGCATATGCTGGCAGAATAACAGGAGCTTGCCCTTTGCTGCTGCTCCTTGGCCTATGCTTGTGGCTGCTCTTCCTATATGGTTTCCCATTTCAAAGACAAGTATCAGCTCATTGCTTTACAAAAATAAAAACCAAGACTTTACCTTTGAAGAGTGAACTGAAGAAGAAAAAAATTAGGGATTAAAAAAAAATTAAAAGCAAGGGAATATGGAAGTGGAAGCAAGAAGGCAGGGGAGAGTCAAAGAATTACAAATGTAAGGATTCACATGTAGACATCAGGCTGAGCATCTCTAACAGCACTTCTGTGAGCACATTAAACACATGCAGGGATGTGGGGAGGCTGCCCAATGGTGGCTAACACAAAATGGGTCAGGATGAGAAAACTGTTCCACAGGCGCTGGGATTCCTCCCCAAGCTGCCCTGTCCAAGAGCTGATGATAAGGGGTTCATCCAAGGTGAGAATGCCACTGACTAGAAAATTCTGCTGTCTGGCAGAGCCTTGGAAGGGAAGGATATGCAATGTACAGCCTACTGGATAGATGGCCCCTTGGTTTAATTCCACACAGGAGTTCTCAGGGTCTCGCACACATGCTATCCTCATTCAAAATGATGTAATTGGTTTCCACCTCAATTTTCCCAGTCTTTGCCCACCAGGCCTATGGTTTATGTATTTTTGGCACAGCCAGATCTAGCTGCAAACTCCCGCCACGTGGCCTAGCACAGCTTTAGCTCACATCTCATGTACCAGGTTGTTGAGGGAGATCTCATTATGTACAATACCCGTGCCAGCATTAAGCCATTGCTTACAGATTTCTATGAAAATAAAAAAAAATAGGAAATCCACAAATGCCACAGTACCATTATTCAGCTCCCCCACAGTGGTCCTGAATGCTGCTGAAAGGAGCACCATGTGCAGCCGTGCAAGGATAAAAGCCTGCATGAAACCAGGCGAGCTCTAAAGCTGCCTTACTGCAACATGTGTGTGGAACAAGCACCAACCCAAACCACTAATGGTGATATTGTTTGCAGCTGGCTTATCAAGCCGCCACCAAGCTTCTTTACAAGATGGTTTTTAGACAGGCTGTGCTCAGCAAAAGAAAGCACAACTTCAGAAGCCGAGAAATGCTAATGGGAGCGTAACAGTACTGCTTCATAGCGTGAATGTAACATAGGGAAATGAAAGGATAAGAAAGATACAATTCAAGAAGAAAATGGTCACCGTGCTTCAGATACAAGACACAGTCATACATATATATCTCTGCTCCTTCTTTCTCCCCGTGTTTTCAGTACAGAGCTAATCTTTTCATCTGCTTGGTATATTTATACTGTTCTGGAGAAAATTTCAGAAAAAGTTAGCAAAAGTTCCCAAATGTTACAAAGATTATGAAAATCACACATGCATATATTTGGAGTCTTCTCTCTCTAAATTTCACATTAAAATATGCTTGCTTATCTGCTTACTGAAACACAAACTATGCTAACACCTTCTAATCTGTGGTTAACCTGCTGTGAAGAGGCAAGACAAAAGATTTTCGCACCCATATTAGGAAAATATTCTGGCAAACACTCCTGCAAGAAAATCTTTATTGTAGTCATGCTTTCAAGGACACAGAGGACTGTGTCAAGGTTCTTTTTAATGAGAACAAAATGAAAATAAAATATCAAATAGTGCTCAAAATGGGAGTACCATCCATCTTGTTGTGTATGTAGAGAGAAAAAAATAGCAAGTGAGTGTATAATCTAAAACTCTATCATTATATAAACACATTGGAAGAGTAATTAAGATTGCATAGGCACCGTTCTTCTTTGAGTTTTGAAGATTTCATCATACAGTCTGAACAATACCTTTTATCACAAGTTTTAGTGAGGATGTGAAAGTAACAGAGATGTAAACAAACTAATAATGAACTAATAACGAACAAATTTTCTAAAATTTCATAGATACAAAGAGAAATCACTGTCAAAGGCCTAAAGGAGTAGAAGTGAAAAAAGGGAAAAAATCAGCTTCTCTAAATAAGGTCCATTACATTTCCTAATGACAAAGGCTAAGTGTAAACAATTCTCCCAAAATTCAATAGGAAAAAAGCTGACTTTTCAGGTTATTTAAGAAAACTAAACAAGGTAGCAAAGCCTCCCAGCCTATGCAGTGGAAACACAGAGCACAGGCAGAGAAAAAGAGATTCATGACCTATTCCCAACTCTGTGATTCACATTTCAGTGCCAATGCAGTTCATTTACTTAGCAGCAGTTGTCTTCAAAGTGCTGCACAAACATTTTTCTTTCCAGTACCACCTCCCCTTCTCCCTTATCTGCAATGGGGTAAAAAGTAAAATCTTTCTGAACAAATGGAGGAAAGGACAAATGGGGAAAATGAACAAAAGGTTTTCAATGATCTGGCCATGGTAAATGACCAACAAAAATGGGATGAAAGCCACAGTTAAGCCCCACTGCTATGCAGAAGCAATTCAGGGGTGTTTTACTCAGTAGCAAATCCTTACAGGCTGTACCTGGAGGTAGCCTGGCCTGCATTAAATGCATTTTAACGTCAATCAAGAAAAGGCCCAAACTGTGAAAGAAAAGAAGTCCTAGCCTTGCTAGGATATGCTGGAATTTAATTTATGCTCCCGTAAAATTTATGTGAAACACAACGTGAAAAAGTGGCAGTCAGTGGAACAGAAATGATGCATGAGGTGTCTGGTGGCTGCTCCTGTACACGCCAAGATGTGACACGACAGTGATTGCCAAGCAATTTCTTGCACCGCTTTCTCGGCACTCCCCGCCCGGGAACCGCATCCTGGGGGAGACCTGAACTGTCACCGTCTGTGTCTCACGTCCCCCCGGCCTGACAACCCTCGGAAAGGGCTGCGGGGGGTCCCGGTCCCGGCCCGGGGCATCCGGGGATGGGGCAAAGGCGGCGAAGGGAACCGAGAAGCGAGTCCCCCCCGCGAGGGCGGAGGAACCTGCCCGCTCTGCCGCCCGCCCGTGCCGCTGCTTTAGCCCGGAGAACAGGAAAACCAGCCAAATAGAAGAGACAGACGCCGGGGCGGGTCCGCTGCCTACTGGGCGTGCCGGGCGGGGGATGGGGAGCCGAGCAGGGATGCTCTGTGTCAGCCGAGCGATGCCGGGACAACACCGG